>VXBP01004616.1:0-70106 GCA_013400115.1 Rhinopomastus cyanomelas
CCCATGGATGGGAACCTGTTCCCATTCCTCATCATTGGGGGAACCCTACCTTCTTCCTTAAGAAGCATTGCAGAATTGGCCAGGAGGAGGTTGCTCTCTTCTCTCAGGCAGCCAGCACCAGAACAAGAGGACACAGCCTCAAGCTGCGCCAGGGGAAATTTAGGCTTGAGGTGAGGAGAAAATTCTTCACTGAGAGAGTCATTGGCCACTGGAATGGCCTGCCCAGGGAGGTGGTGGAGTTGCCAACTCTGGAGCTGTTCAAGGCACGATTGGATGTGGCACTTGGTGCCACGGTCTAGCCTTGAGCTCTGTGGTGACAGGTTGGACTTGATGATCTATGAGGTCTCTTCCAACCTTGATAATACTGTGATACTGTGATTATTGAGGCTCGAAAAGACCTTCAAGATCATCAAGTCCAGCACAGTATTCTTCTTCCCAGGGGTGCCACAGCGCAGCAGGAGCACCACCACAACTGATGTTACTGCATGGTGCTCACAGCAGCTACTTCGGTTTGTGAGGAAAGTCTGATGAGGAGAGGCTGAGGGAGCTGGGGGCATTTAGCCTCGAGGAGACTCAGAGGGGACCTTCTCCCTCTCTACAACTCCCTGAAGGGAGGCTGTAGTCAGGTGGGGATCATGCTCTTCTCCCAGGGAATTGGCACCAGAACTAGAGGGCAGGGCCTGAAGCTGCCAGGGGAGGGTTAGGTTGGATGTTAGGAGGCCCTTCCTCATGGAAAGGGTGATCAGATTCTGGAATGGACTACCCAGGGCAGTGGTGGAGTCCTCATCGCACAGACTGGCTGTGGCCCTTAGTGTCTTGGTCTAGCCAATGTGGTGATGGGGTTGATGATCTTAGAGGTCTTTTTCAGCCTCAATCATTCTGTGATTCTGTGACTCAATGATTCTGCATTTCTCTTAGCCGTGAAACAATTTTATTCCCTCAAATTCCTTTTGCCAATTGTCTTGGATTCCAGACAATTCTCATGGACAGCCTCTGCCAACAGCCTAACAACACCATTTATAATGGAACAGCATGCGGTGTATCTCAGAGCAGTTGCTATTTCCTAACTAACTCTCCATCCTACGACTTCACTGCCATCACAATGCATGAGTTACTGATAACAACTCTTCACACAAAAAGCATACAGGCTCTTGGAGAAACCAGCAGTGCCTTTGCTGCTTTCCTTCCCTTCCATTTTACAACTTTGAATGGAAAGGCACACACACTCTTCCTATCCTGAGCCCTTCAGTGATCAGCACAGCACTGTCCCCGAATGCAGAAGGAGCTGCTCTAGCGGGGCCTCCAGGCAATCAGACTTACAGCTTCCTTTGAAGACAAACTCATCATATTAAAAATGAAGTGAACTGCATGCAGCTGTGGCCCAAAACAAAAATGCTTTTATGTTTACATTGTTAAGACATCAAATTCTGTCAGGAAGGAAACATACCATGGTGTTGTTTAAAATTCATCTGAGAAAAGGAATTCTGAAAACACTCATTTCTGAAACAGTTCATAGTGACTATTCTTAGGGGTGGGAGGGAATCAAGGATTTTGGAACTGGACACAAATCCTTCTGAGATGCTGGCTAGCAGATCACAGAATCACAGAACTTTAGGGGTTGGAAGGGACCTCTAGAGATCACCTAGTCCAAACCCCCTGCCTCATCCTCCCTAGCAAAGCAGTGCCCTTAAAAACCACAAAGACAACACAAACCCCAAACCAAACTAACAGAAAAGAAGAACCCAAACTGTCACAGCAGAGCACAAACTAAAATTATTAAGCACCCCTGTTGTTTCATTTATGGCAACAGCTTTCTCAGAGAGGTAACTGCAGAATGTTGTATCTACTTCTTCTTGGCTGCACCCAGTGCCCTCCTCAAACACACACTTCCTCCAGTTTGCAGCTCTTTTTAGAAGAGCCATTAAAATTAAAAATCTTGTTCAGGCACTTGGTTGGGGAAGCAGGGGGGCAGGGTGTCAGTAAACTGCAAATGAAAGGTGTGAGGAATCACCCCTTTGTATTTTATGCACCATTCACCCAAATGCAATCCAGATCCAAGCATTCCACATCAACCTGAGAAGGAACTTCTTCACAGTGAGGGTGACGGAGCACTGGAACGAGCTGCCCAGGGGGATTATGGAGTCTCCCTCACTGGAGATATTCAAGACCCGACTGGATAAGTTCCTGTGTGACTTGGTTGAGGTGATCCTGCTGTTGCAGGCGGATTGGACTAGATGATCTTTCGAGGTCCCTTCCAATCCGTAGTGATTCTATGATTCCCCAACATTCACCTGCCATGATCCCGCTCAAGATGACTTTCGCCACCCTGCCACAAGCCCAGGGCAGATTATTAAACAAAACTTTGTTCCTACCAGCTTTTCAGGACGACTTTGCTACTCTGATCACAGGAACAGCTGCTGGGTGCTACACAAACACGCTCCCACAGCCTTGGCTTCCATCAGAATGTCCAGTTATTTACGACAGACATGACTTGACTCATTAAATGTCACACATTTTGGCCTCCCTCTATATGACTACAATCAAATAAAACCCTAACAACGTATGGCAATTTGCTATGTGCTGAATCCTCTCTTCATGCTGACATGTTTGCATGAGTTTTATGAGCATATGAAAAACACCAGCTTGCAGCCATAAAAGAGGTTACTGAGACTGTTATGGGTGCTAGGAGCTCCGAGTCATGTGCATTATGTGGCACAGAAGGCCAGTGGTATCCTTGCCTGGGCCAGCAGTAGTGTGGCCAGCAGAACTAGGGACCTACTTCTCCCCCTGTACTGGGCAGTGGAGAGGCCCACCCTCAGGTACTGGGGGCAGTGCTAGGCCCCTCACTTCAAGAAAGAGATTGAGAGGGTGAAGCAGGTCCAGAGGAGCAATGAGGTTGGGGAAGGGAGCAGGGGGAAAGTCTGATGAGGAGAGGCTGAGGGAACTGGGGGTGCTTAGCCTGGAGGAGACCCAGGGGGTCTTGTCCCTCTCTACAACTCCCTGAAGGGAGGTTGTAGTCAGGTGGGGGTCAGGCTCTTCTCCCAGGCAACTAGCACCAGGATGAGAGGGCAGGGCCTGAAGTTGCCAGAGGAGGCTTAAGCTGGATGTTAGGAAGCCCTTCCTCCCAGAAAGGGTGATCAGATGCTGGAATGGACTCTCCGGGGCAGTCGTGGAGTCCCCATCCCTGGAGGTGTTGAAGGACAGCCTGGCTATGGCTCTTAGTGCCCTGATCTGGCCAATCTGGTGATGTTAGGTCCTGAGCTGGGCTGGATGAGCTCAGAGGGCTTTTCCAGCCTCAGTAGCTCTGTGAATTCTGTGCCTGCGGAGACCTGCACTAGCTGCTCATGAGGCAGAACTGCTTCATCTCAAGTGAGGTCCTTTTAGCCAGAAGGGCTGACAAAGGCATGGATCTCAGGGAGCACTCAGAGAATAGGAGCTGACATTCACCGAGGCTTGATTTGCTTTGTCCATTAGTGGTTTTTTCTTACATAAATGTAAAGCAGGGCCAAAACCTCTCTGCCCCCAAACTGCCCATTTGATGTGAATGTGAACAAAGGCTTTGGTATTTAAAGCAAAACCTAGCTAATATATTGAGAATATCAGCAACAAGAACGTCCTGGAGCACCAAACTGTAAGACTGTAAGGGCTCCCAGCTGAGTTGGCTGTGAGAACCCATGAGCAGCTGGGTTTTCTGTCATCTGGAACATTTAACAACACATCTGTGAGCTTCTTCTGACCTTTCCTCAGCAATAAGGTTCAACGGGGCTTTGAGCAACCAGGTCTAGTGGGAGATGTCCCTGCCTGTAGCAGGGGCTTGGAAGCAGATTATCTTTAAGGGACCTTCCCACCCAAACCATTCTACAGTCAGGCTGAACTCAATCACAGGTTCCCCCAGAAAGCTGTTCTTAGCTTTCTGATAGGTGATCTTCATATACTCAGAGAAGAGGCGTTAGTGGTGGCCTCAGCAGTTTGGAGCAGGCCATGCCACTCATGCTGCTGTTACCTCATGCTCACTGTTTACTTCCCAAGCTGCTACCAGATCTAAGATTATGTAGAGTGAGCTACCTCTGCTTTCAGGTTACTGGTCACAAAGCTAAAGAACAAATCCAAGCCCAAAGCATTTTGTAGCTCCTTGATGAAACTCCAGCACAAAACAAGTATCATGTCCTGCATGTCCACCCAAATCACAATGTTCTGTTTTGGTTTTCACTTAGAAAAACCCCAACACATCCCATTCAAAATTTCTGTGTTTACACTCATTTCTGATGCTTGAAGAAACCCAAGAGCTGATCCATCCAGTTTCCAGAAAGAATGTTTGCTTCTTATCAGCAGGTAAAGATAATGAAAAGATGTTGGTTAACGGGGTTCACTACAACACACTGATTTTTTGAAAACGTCGTGGATTTGGAGTTCTATGAGAACACTCCTTTGAAAGGTTGTGAATCAGATTATCATTGCTCAATTTGAAGTGTAATCTATTGGGAGATTGAGGGAAGAAAAATAGAGGTTTAAAGCTTGAAGTGTATTAAAGTTGAGAGGAAATGAGTATGTGTCATACAAACCAACTCATTTTTTTCCAGGGCAGTTCAAAAAACATTCAGTATTTGAGGACTACACTGACATGTGCTCCTCAGAGTCAGAGAGTATTTCCAGTTGGAAAGGACCTCTCAGATCATCCAGTCCAACCACACACAAACAACAACAAACCCCAAATCCTGATCAGACACCAGCACCAAACACACTCAAGCAGATGCAACATAAAAGAAACCCCTTACAGTCTCTGCCACCAGAGCTGGTCCTGAAGCGCCATGGCTACACATTTCTTAAACACCTCCAGGGATGGTGACTCAAACTCCTCCCTGAGCAGCCTGTGCCAGTGCCTGGCTACTCTGTCAGTAAAGAGTTTCTTCCTAATATCCAATATAAACCTCCTCTGCTGCAACTTCAGAACATTTCCTCTGGCCCTGTCATTATTCACTTGGGAGAAGAGGCCAACATCCACCCAGCCCCCTCTTCTCCAAACGAAACCTGCCCAGTTCTCTCAGCCTCTTCTCATTGCTTGCTCTCCAGAGCCCTCATAAGCTTGGTAGCTCTGCTCTGGACACATTTCAGCACCTCCATGCCTTTCTGATAGTGAGAGGCCAGAACTGAACCCAAGTATTTGATGTGAGGCCTCGCCAGTGCCCAGTACAAGAGCACAGTAACTTCTTTACTCCTGCTGGCCATGCTACTCCTGCTACCAGCCAGAATCCTGCTGGCCTTCTTGACCACCAGGGCACACTGCTGGTTCATATTAAGCTGGCTGTCCACTGGCATCCCAGGTCTCCAACCACTCTTCCCCAAGCCTGTAGTGATGACTATTATACTACTTCATGCTCATGACTTTACAAGTCAGAGTTCAAGCTCTAGAAACAGGCACCATGAACTGAAACCAACTTATATGTTTTAAAACCGATTCTGGCCATCCAGAAAAACAAACTGCTTTCCAACCTGATCCTACCACTCCCACAAGTTTTCACAAGGGAGAATCTTTTCAGTTTTGAAGGGAAGACAGAAGATACAAACCACACAGCTCAAACAGCTTGCAGAAGGAATCACAACACCACTGCAGAACTCAGATTGAAATGCTGTGGATTTGTAAGCTATTCTGCTTACTGCCTACACTGGTCCTAACACTAAAGAGAACACTTGCAGGAGGAGCAGCAAGAGACTGATCTCCATGGGCAGATAAACTAATTGCTGGAGAGAATTGGAGAGGCGTCGGGACCTGCTTCTTGTACTTTGAAGATGTTTCTTCTCTGTTTCTTCTACTGCTTCTCCACAACAGCAATAAGCGCAGTGCCAACACTGTTCCTTGCAGGGTTGGACTAGATGATCTACAGAGGTCCCTTCCAACCCCAGCCATTCTATGATTTTATGATGGGCATCTCCAGTGATCCATCCCAAGAGTTTAGGAACTTGAAGCCATGGGCTAGTGGTTAGGGAGATGTTAGGATTAAGGCTGCACTTGATTCTTGAGGTCCTTTTCAGCTATAATGATTCTATGATTCTAAGACTGCTATGGACTTAACATGTGGATGTAAAGCAGTTCATGGAGCTTTTGCCCTTCAAGAAAAGGCTTTGGCCATCCTACACACATAACCACACCTCCCTTCCTCATAAATTGGTGGACAATGAGCTAATGCTTACTGGAGAGCCAGAAGATCTGGCAAAGCTTTCCCCAGGAGAGTCTAAATATATTCACAGCAAACAGGGAGCATTTGTATGCTTCTCACTCAAGAGTCCAAGTCCTGTTATATATCTAACCACTGCAGACACATGGACGGTGCGCATGCCACACAGATCCGCAACACACACTTGAGTTAAATAACTCGTTTCCATCTGCTGCACCATTTGAAATGCTCTTCCTTTCTGTCTACTCCATTATGACAGCAGGCAGTGATCACTTTGAATCATAACCATCTTTCATTTTCTGAAGCATTTTTGTAGAATCATTGGCCAGAGTTAAAATATGAGAAGCCCCATTTCTTTCCTAAGCTATTCATTTATGAAATACAAGGAAATTTAGCAGCTACTTACTTATGATCAGCCAAAATACTCTACTAACATGCATATTCAAATTAACACCTAGGAACATTTAATAATCCACCCCATAAATTCATAAGTGTTTCTGTAATTTCCTTCAAAGTAGCAAGAGTTGCACAAGCTGTCAAGATCCTCTGCTTTGGAACAAACTGACATGTTAAAAAAAAAGTGGTTTTAATGTGAATTTGACCAGACGTGGTAGTTCTGGGAGTATCCATGTAGCTGTGGTTACCATCTCCAGAAATTATCTAGCTCACATCTCTCCTCAAAGCTTTAAACAATTGGCCAAGAGAAGAACAAGCTCCTTTTGGTATGAGGAAAACATAAGTCACATCCATCACAAAACAGCAGCATTTCACAGCTGAGGGTGTGGCATAGCACAGAGCTGAACGCCAGTGCAGCAGCTGAAGGCCACTCTACGCCTCAGCGCTGAGCATCTGCAGCAGCTTCTCTAGTGCTCCCACAATCTGAGGCGATTTCTTCTTTTATTGGAACACCCCAGTAAAGAGGAAATACAAAGGTGGAAGTGTATAATTCAATGGATGATTGTTCAGCACATCCTTTCCTAAGTGATTTCAGAAGTTGACTTCTTTCTGGGCCGCTGTGGTGAGAGGCAGTAAATCAAAACTAGGCTCTGGCAGTGCGATGAAAGATGAGCTGAGTCCGCTGGGGTGGTGCCATTTATAGGCCTGCAGGGATTTACTACAGAGGATGAGACAGAAGAGGCAAAATGGCAAACATACCTTGAACTACCAAACTGGACAATATTCACTGGGAGGTCAAGGCCAAGAGTAAGGTCATCCAAGGAGAAAGGGGGTGCGATCATCAAAGCTGCAGCTGCACAAGCAGCCTGTAGTGCTGGAGGGTTTTCAGCTGGCTCTGTGTATGTAGAGCTTAGTGCTGGCTGACACAGTCCAGTTCACCCAAAGCAACAGTCCTAACACTTTCCTAGAGCACTGGTTTCCAGCAAGTGCTGCTACTGTGAGTATTTGGGACCAGTGGACTAGACATTTCCATACCTCTTGCCCCATTTACTCAAGGTTCATGAGGCAGTGCCATTCTCAGCCACTCTTTGTGTCCCACCACCGTCAGGTCATCACTTGGAGACTTCAGATCACTTAATGCAGAGGAAGAAACAGAGCGGCTAGGAAAACCTGGCTTCAGCAGCCAGGGAAGTAACTTGAAGATGCGTATAAAGTACCCATCAACATTACCAGGGAAGCTCCTGCGGACTTGCAAGAAAGTGGGACTAGAACAGAGAGGCCTCCTCAGTATAATGGAAGAGCAAACTACAGAACTGCAAAACAAACTCCCAACTCCACTCAAAAAACCAAAAACACCCCCCACCCAGTTTTAACCTTGGTATCACCTAGTTTTACTCTGGGCATCATTTCTACCTACCTTATAGTCCAAAGAGTCTTGCCTGCTGGACCTTTTTGGTCATATCCGACAATAATTCACAGACCAGTGCCCACAACTAAGCCAGTGCCTTATTTGCAGGGAATGAGAAGAGTATTTTTCTTTATAAGCTATGCATAATCACTGCTTACCAAGCTGGGTTAATTGGTACAAAGGAGCTTTCTGGTGCCCAGCAGAATCATAAGGCAGCCAAAAGTGATGGAAACGGTACAGCAGAAGCCTGACTGTGAATGAGAAGTCACACTGCTGCATGTTCATCCTTAAGCAAGTCCTGACCTTTCACAGGGGTTTCATGTCATGACCTCTGACTCTTTTTACATGCAACATAGGACGGCCACATAACAACCCTCTCCATGATCATAGGATCATAGGATCATAGGATGTGAGGGGTTGGAAGGGACCCAAGAGATCATCGAGTCCACCCCCCCTGCCGCAGCAGGACAAAACTATCTAACACAGATCACAGAGGAACGCATCCAGGCGGCCTTGAAAGTCCCCAGAGAAGGAGACTCCACGACCTCCCTGGGGAGTCTGTTCCNACCAAACTGGTAGAGTTTGTTATTCTTCCCCAGATGCAGGACTCTGCACTTGTCCCTGTTGAACTTTATCTGGTTACTCTGTGCCCAGCCCTCCAGTCTGTCCAGGATGATGACAGAAGACTGTTTGGAAAGGTTTAACAAGGCCAAGGGCAGAGTCCTACACTTTGGCCACAATAACCCCCTGCAGCCACAGACTGGGAGATCGGTGGCTGGAGAGCAGCCTGGCAGAGAGGGCCCTGGGGTTGACAACTGGCTGAGGAGCCAGCAGGGTGCCCAGGTGGCCCAGAAGGCCAGTGGCATCCTGGCCTGGATCAGCAATAGTGTGACCGGCAGGACTAGGGACCTAATTCTTCCCCTGTACTGGACACCGAGGAGGCCTCCCCTTCAGTACTGGGGGCACTGTTGGGCCCCTTACTTCAAGAAAGAGATTGAGGGGTTGGAGCAGGTCCAGAGGAGCAATGAGGCTGGGGAAGGGACTGGAGGGAGAGGCTGATGGGGAGAGTCTGAGGGAACTGGGGCTATTTAGCCTGTAGAGAAAGAGATTCAGGGGGGACCTCTTCTTCTCTCCAACCCCTTGAAGGGAAGTTGTAGTCTAGTGGGGGCTGGGCTCTTCTCCCAGGCAACTAGCACCAGGACGAGAGGGCAGGGCCTGCAGCTGTACCAGAGGAGGCTTAGGCTGAATGTTAGGAAGCCCTCCCTCAATGAAAGTGGGATCAGAGCCTGGAATGGACTGCCCAGGGCAGTGGTGGATTCCCCATCGCTGGACGTGTTGAATAACAGCCTGGCTGTGGCCCTTAGTGCCCTGGTCTGGCCGGTGTAGCAATGTTACATCCTGGGCCCGGCTGGATGGGCTCAAAGGGCTTTTCCAGCCTCTATGGTTCTGTAACTGTGATTCTGGGAAATCATGAGACAGTTCTCTTGAGCTTTCAGCTCAATGCAGTGTGGCCATCTGTTTTACTGCCATGCAGATCCAGTGAAAGACAATCCATCTCATCTTTCTCTCCCTCTTCTCTCTCTCTCTCTCTCTCTCAGAAGGGTAGGTTTGCAGTGTCTGTCAATCATAGCAGCGCAACTGTTTTGCATCGGGAGAGGAATAAAGTCAGGCAAGCAGAGAGGCCCTGGTGAGGCAGAGACCAGGCCTTAACAGCAGTACGCAGGTTTTCTTCTACTACCTTGTCTTTTAACTCTTTCTTTACTCTGTTAATAAAACTTGTTATTCTTTCTTTACCATGACATTGTCCCTGGCTTTCTGTATGTTTCAACTACCTTGAGAGATCCAAACTGGCACAAAATAATCTAAACCAGGACAAGGAGGCAGGTGTCACTAAGGGAGACAGGCCTAGTTTGAAACTGTTTCCTAACCTCAGACGTTTTGCACAGGTTGTTGCAGCTTTAAACAGTGGTTCCAAGCCTGCTGTGAGCAAGCTGTACAGTGAAATGCTAACCTGCTGCAAATCCACTGCTTTTTCATGTTCCATGAGACCTACATTCTGAAGCAGAGAACAATCTCATTAATTATCAGCAACAGCATGAGACTGCAAGCCTATGTGTGATGGTGATACAGAAATAGGATTCTTCTCACATCCTCTCTTGACAGAGAAGAGCTAAATGCCTCATACCAAAGTGAGACTAGCACGCCTTTGGTTCTACTCAAGTGGTCCTGAAGTCATCAGAAGAGCCTCAAGAAAGAGACACCTGAATAACCACTTGGTGTGGTGAGGCTTGGTGAGCAGGGTGCTACGTGCACAGAATCGCTTCACCGACCCCAGCAAGATTTTATTGCACCTCCTGGATCCTAAAGCCACCTGCATGGATTTCAGCTCATGGGTAGGTGTTGTGATGAACAGACACAGACTGAACTACATTCTCCAGGTACTGAATCCCAGCTGAGGGTTGAAATATCAAGAGGCTCACTGTGGCAGGAGGTTCCCCTTCAGAGGTGCATTATATACCTCTACTAGGGGTATTCAGATGGTTTAGTTTGACTTTAACCATGGCAATTCTATGCTTCTCTACTGACACCTACTAAAATTTCTCCTAGCAGGAAAATATCTGCAAATCGATAGCTTCAAACAACAGCCCTTTCTCCCATTCCTCTTTGTTAGTAAACAGAAAATGAGAAGACTCCTAGAACTTCCACAGCTACAACTCAGAAGCTCTTTTATTCACAACCACCACCTAGACCAGAGAGTCTTGCTGTATTCTTGTTGTGCTTGTGGTCTCATCAGCATAAATACAGATTAGTGCAGAACCACAGATGTTTTAAAAAGACTTTTGATTATATTACCTCCATTACAGCTCCTCCGTATCAGAAATGTAGTGAACAAACATAAGCTTTCCTCTGAAAACATTCTGGCATTCACCAAAATCACCAAGGTACTGCACCTCGTTCATACCATGGCTTATCAGCAGTGAGACCCAGCTCCCTCAGCCTTTCCTCATGAGGGAGACACTCCACCCCCTTCATTGTCTTGGTGGCTCTGTGCTGGAATCTCTCAAGAAGTTCTGTATCCTTGTGGAACTAAGGGGCCCAGAACTGGACACAATACCCCAGACGTGGTCTCCCCAGGGCAGAGTAGATGGGGAGGAGAACCTCTCTTGATCTACAAACCACCCTCTCTTCTGATCCACTCCAAGATGCCACTGGCCTTCTTGGCCACAAGGGCACAGTGCTGGCTCATGGCCATCCTACTGGCCCCCAGGAGCCTTAGGTCCCTTTCTCCTATGATGCTCTCTAATAAGTCAGTCCCCCAACCTACATTGATACCTGGGGTTGTTCTTGCCCAGATGCCAGACTCTACACTTGCCCTTGTTATACTTCATTAAATTTCTCCCAGCCCAGCTCTCCAGCCTGTCCAGGTCCCGCTGAATGGCAGCACAGCCTGCTGTTTTGTTGGTGACTCCACCCAGCTTTATGTCATCAGCAAACAATCCATTAACCCATTCTTTGTATCCCCATCCTCTCATTCAAAAGCTTCTAGTCCTGAATTCTTGTTGCTTCCTGAAAGGTCTAAAGTGCCTGAAGTGTGATGCGCAAAAGCATCTTCATCACCTTTCTTTCCTTATTAATTGTTACTGCAAACAACAAGTGAAGTTGCTGGCAGCTCTTTTGATTACAAAAGTGGAATTTGACAGGTGAGACAGTGTGTGCTGCATATCGAATACGGTGAGGTTCATATCAGTGATTTAATGAAATCTCTTTGGTTTTGTAGGTATTGTTAACCAGCCTGCTCGCTGTAAACATCTTAGAATTTTCACATTAAAAGTTTCTGGTACATGATTGAATTTAATTGGTATTGAATTTAATCAACAAAGGGCAACCTTCAGAACTCATTCCTTAGCCTCTTCGCTCACAGACTTGTTCCATCCTCAGAGATGCATTAGCATTCTTAATCCAAATCCCTCCCTCAATGTAGCACTTATTCAAACTATCCAAAGAATTCTCCTTTCTCGCTTTTCACAACATTGACTAAATCTGCTAACACCTCGCTTGTATACACTAACAAATTTCAATAATCCTGCAAAACACTGTGTGAAGTTTGGGGAAAGAGGAAAACAGGTGGGGGAAATCCGGAACAACAAAAGAACTGCAACACTATTCAAATCTTTTCTTGGGAATCATAGGATCATAGGATGTGAGGGGTTGGAAGGGACCCAAGAGATCATCGAGTCCAACCCCCCTGCCGCAGCAGGACAAAACTATCTAACACAGATCACAGAGGAACGCATCCAGGCGGCCTTGAAAGTCCCCAGAGAAGGAGACTCCACGACCTCCCTGGGGAGTCTGTTCCAGTGCTCCGTGACCCTCACAGTAAAGAAGTTCCCCCTTGTGTTGAGGCGGAACCTCCTCTGCTGCAACTTACACCCATTGCTCCTTGTCCTGTCACAGGGAGCAAGTGAAAAGAGCCTGTCCCCCCCCTCCTGGCCAGCCTTCAGATACTTATAAACATTTATCAAATCTCCCCTAAGTCTTCTCCAGACTAAAAAGCCCCAAGTCCCTCAGCCTCTCCTCATAAGCCATGCCCTCCTGTCCCCTAATCATCCTCGTAGCCCTCCGCTGGACCCTCTCCAGCAGATCCCTGTCCCTCTTAAACCGGGGGGCCCAAAACTGAACACAGTACTCAAGATGAGGCCTCACCAGGGCAGAGTAGAGGGGGAGAAGAACTTCCCTCGATCTGCTGGACACACTCCTCCTAATACACCCCAGGATCCCATTGGCCTTCTTGGCCACCAGGGCACATTGCTGTGCCATGGTTAACCTGTTGTCCACCAGGACCCCCAGGTCCCTCTCCACAGGACTGCTTTCCAGTAGATCACCTCCCAGCCTGTACTGGTGGAGTTTGTTATTCCTCCCCAGATGCAGGACTCTGCACTTGTCCCTGTTGAACCTCATCTGGTTTCTCTGTGCCCAGCCCTCCAGTCTGTCCAGGTCTCTCTGGATGGCAGCACAGCCCTCAGCCGTATCAGCCAAGCCTCCCAGCTTGGTGTCGTCGGCAGACTTGCTGAGCAGACACTCTGTGCCCTCATCAATGTCATTGATGAAGATGTTGAACAAGACCGGTCCCAGCACCGATCCCTGGGGGACACCACTAGTCACAGCTCTCCAGCTGGACCTGGCACCATTGATCACCACCCTCTGAACTCTATCCTGCAACCAGTTCCTAACCCACCTCACTGTCTACTCTTCCATCCCACACTTCCTCAGCTTGCTCACTAAAATTTCATGGGAGACAGTGTCAAAGGCCTTGCTAAGGTCAAGGTAGACCACATCCACTGGTTTCCCTGAATCTAACCATTCAGTTATTGTATTATAGAATGCTATCGAATCCTTATGACAGAAAATAAGGATGACTTTCTGAAGAGCAATATGCTGTGGATTCTTCCCTTGGAAAGTCCCTTAAATGAACTCTCCACAATCAGTCCTTTCTGTACCACAGGGAGTCAGATCATTTTGGGGCACTTTGTCAGCCATGAAGAATGGGCTGATGAGTCTCACCAGTATCTCAAACACAACCATGTGTTGGGACCAGATGATCTCCAGAGGTCTCTTCCAGCCCTTGCCATTCTATGATTCTATAAGTTGAGGGAAACAACCTTAAAAGTGGTAGAGTACATCCTTAAGACAGTTCCTATCGCCAGCCTACCAGCATCAAGTAGTTTAATCGCAGCAGTTGGGAAGGGAAGTAACAACAGATTTCCCTGTATCCAGGAAAGCCTTTGCACACCTGTGCTGTTGTTGGAGCTGTGTGGTGTGCTGTAGGGTGAGCACTTTCTAGAAGAGCACTGTCACCCTGTTAACCCTGTCCCTGTTGTTGGTTACCCCTCATGGGCAGCAGCACCTGTGCTGGGAGGTCAACCACAGAATAAAACTGCACCAAGTCAGGAGAGGACAGGAAGGACCTTACCCAGAGGTGACAAGCTGCAGAGAAATGCTGCCTGTTTGGATCTGTAGGGAGGGAAGGGCCCTACTCACAGCACATACAGATGTAACTGTGGGAGGAACTGTTTCCTGAACTCAATGAACTCCATTAATTTTTCATCTCCCTTTCAAGAAAGATTAAAAAGAAGAACCAGCTTGCTATGCACAACAAAATATGATAAGTGACTCTGCTTAGAGGCTGGAAACAATGCCTTCCTTTAAATTAAATGTACCTGTGCCCTAACAAACACAAAAATGACATTTCTGCTCTATCCATTTCTTGCAAATTAATTCTCAGTATCTTCCAGGCATAGTGATTAGTAGATCGAGAGAGGTTCAACTCCCCCTCTACTCTGCCCTGAGGAGACCACATCTGGACTATTGTGTCCAGTTCTGGGCCCCTCAGTTCCACAAGGGCACAGAACTGCTTGAGAGAGTCCAGCGCAGAGCCACAAAGATGATGGAGTGGAGTGTCTCCCTGATGAGGAAGGGCTGAGGGAGCTGGGTCTCTTGAGCTTGGAAAAAAGGAGATTGAGAAGTGACCCCATTAATGTTTATAACATGGAAAGGGTGGATGTCAAGAGCCAGGGTCTTCTCAATGTCGTCTAGTGAGAGGGCAAGGGGCAATGGGTGTCAGCTGGAACATAGGAGGTTCCACATCAATATGAGAAGGAATTTCTTCCCAGTGAGGGTAATGGAGCACTGGAACAGGCTGCGCAGGGGGGTTGTGGAGTCTCTCTCTGAAGAGGTTTAAAACCCACCTGGACATGTTCCTGTGCAACTGGATCTAGGTGATCCTGCTGTGGCAGGGGGATTGGACTGGAGGTCCATTCCAATCCTTAAGATGATGTGATTTTGTGACTGTAGATTAAAAGATTCTGAACTTTACCTGCTAATTAAAACCAGTGTAAACATCATCATGAAAAGCATCCATACCAGTCAGCTCATCACAGACTGAGGTTCCACACCAGGAAATCTCTCTCCACACACAAATACATCTCTCTCACATGTAATACTAGGCTGCGTGTCAGAAAAGCAGACAAAAGAATGGACTATGAGTATGCGACTGTTTAACGCATCGTTCAGAGCTGACATCAGGCTAATCTTAGCGATTCTTCCCAGTCAGATTTTCAAACAGGCTCCTTTTCACAGCAGTCCATCAACAGATAAGTTTTGAACCTGAAAATTTTGTAGGCCTTAGAATAGATAGATTTGGTGAAGTCAGGTAGCAGAGCTTTTTGGATAGATTAATGGATCAAGTGAAGTGTCATCCAGACTACAACAGAAGTATAAGAGACCTCCCTTTCCATGAAATGTCAGTTATAGGCACAAAACCCTCCTTTGTGCTCTGATTTTCTCAGTATGTTTTCCATTTATATGAGCCAGCCCAGGCCCTCCTTCTCACTGGCAATGTTATCAGTGAGACAATACCCTTCCATGGCAAAAACAGCATAGAAACTAGCTAAGAAAAAATGGATTTGATATCAATAGAATGACTTTTTAATAATAATTTAGTACATTGAAGATGTGAAGATATAAATCCTCCAGTAAAGCTGCATAAAAAGGACTGATGAATTCATCAGCTCTTCAAAGCTTCCCAAAGAGGCTCAGATCCTATTTCTTACCTCCTGTTCTACAGAGATCACCCAGAAAAGACAAGCAGGCGTTTGAGTCCCTCTGTTATGCTGTTCTTTGCCTCTGGGGCTAAACTCACTGATTCTTCTCCCCCTCTACTCTGCCCTAGTGAGAGCACATCTGGAGAACCATGTCCAGTTCTGGGCTCCTCAGTTCAAGACGGATGTGGAACTGCTGGAGGGACTCCAGCATAGGTCAATGAGCATGATGAAGGAGGTGGAGAGGCAGAGGGAGATGGGTCTCTACAGTTTGGAGAAGAGAAGAATGAGGGGTGACCTCATTAATGTCTCTAAATATGTGAAGAGTGGGTATCAGGAGGATGGAGCCAGGCTCTTCTCAGTGTCATCTAGTGATAGGATGAGGGGCAATGGTTGTAAGCTGGAACATAGGAGGTTCCACATAAATATCAGAAGGAACTTCTTAACAGTGAGGGTGACAGAGCACTGGACCAGGCTGCCCAGGGGAGTTATGGAGTCTTCTTCGTTGGAGATGTTTAAAATCCAGCTGGATGTGTTCCTGTGTGACTTGGTCTAGGTGATCCTGCTGTGCCAGGGGGATTGGACTAGCTGATCTTTCAAGGTCCCTTCCAATCCCTCATGATTCTATGATTCTGTGATCTGGCCTCTCCTTTTTTTCATAGTTTAGTGCAACTTAGTCCTAAATTAAATCCTACTGGAGCCATCCCATTAGGGAAAGCAACTGGGATTTGAGTTGCTGTGTTGAGACAGTTTATTCTACTTTGTTCAAGCAGTAAATTTGTCTTATGTCAGCCTCCTTCCGTCATCCTTGTCAAGGTATTTTCCTTTTGTCATCCTCTTCAAGGTATTTGTTTCCACCCTTAGCTGGACACAAAGTCAATTTTTAAAGACAAAGGGGGTCTTCAGCATCCACAGTCAATGGTGTAATGAAATGTTCCCACACACAAAGACAATTAGACGGCTGCAGTACCTTTCCTACAAAAAGGAGAGGGAATTGGGGCTGTTCAGCCCAGAGAAGATTAGGCTGGGGGCATCTTCTAGCAGCCTTACATTACCTGGAGGTAAAAACCTTTGTCTGGCTTAGTTATAGAACAAGGGGAAAAGGTTTCAAGCTAAAATAGAGAGTTAGTTTAGACCTGAGGAAGAAATTACTTCCTGTGAGGGTGCTGAGGCACTGGCATAGGCTGCCCAGGGAGGCTGTGGCTGCTCCATCCTTGGAAGTGTCCAAGGGCAGGTTAGATGGGGCTGTGGGCAATCTGGTGTGGTGAGAGGTGCCAGTGCCCATGGCAGGGGGTTTGTGCTGGTTGAGCTCTGAGGTCCCTTACAATCTAAATGGTCCTGTGGTTCTGTGATTCTATTCACTTAGAAAAATTCCTGGAATGTGGAAGGCTCCACCTTGGCTTCTTTATTTACCTATTTCCAGTACATATTCTGTCATTACCCAGTTTGGAAGGGTAGTTTTGGTTTATTTTTGGATTTGTTTTTGGCAGGGGGTTGGCACTGGGTGAGCTCTGAGGTCCCTTCCAAACGAAACGATTCTATAGTTCTATTTTCAAGGCAGTTTAAGGACCTGCACTGAGTCCAGCTCACTGAACACTTTTTATGGATGTAAGAGGCTGCCTTTACGTGCAGTTCTTCCTCTTTTTCTTGCTCTTGTATAAAAAACATGAAGACAGAAATCAATGGGACTAAGCAACGCAGGAATCTGATCATGCAACAAGTCAGAAACTCCTGCTACTTGAAAAAATAAATGAGAAGAAAAGAAGAAAGGTTCTCTGCCCTGTAGTTTATTTCCTTGACAGTCATGCTGGTGCTCTGAGTACAAAGGCAGCTTTACACAGAGTAAATTCCCAGCATCTCTTTCAGAAGAGAACCTTTGGGATTTTGTTCTGTTTTAATCTATGTTAAACAAAAATCTTTCACCTCATCAAAATTCTCAGGTTATACATGGCTTTGGATGGTGGCCAGCTGACAGGAGCCTCCTCTTTACTCTAGAAGAATCAAAATACTCTTTATTTTCTTAAGAGACTATGGGAATAGAAAGATTGACAGAAGCAGGATGGTTCTGTAGCCATGAATATATGGATACACACCACACATTAGCTTCAAAACAAGGCAACATGATTTAATGTCTATTCTTCAGAAAGAATGCCTCCCTCCCATGAAATCTATGCATGATAATAACTGAAAATCTTTCAAAATAGCACTGGCATAGACACCAGGGCTGTGCCTCAGAAGCTACTACTTGCAATCAATTTCACATTTTAGAAAGAAGCACAATTGGTTCTAGAACCTCTTCTAAGCTCTGGTTTCCCTTCATTTACTTGGTCCTCTCCTTCCTCCCTCAGAATTATTCCCACATGAAAAGCTATCCTGCTCTCCCTCAGTTAACCACCTCATGCAGTATATTACTAGAGAACAAAAAGGTTCCACATAAATGTGAGAAGGAACTTCTTCCCAGTGAGGGTGACGGAGCACTGGAACAGGCTGCCTGGGCTGGTTGTGGAGTCTCCTTCACTGGAGATGTTTAAGACTCGTCTGGATGTGTTCCTATGTGACTTGGCCTACATGATCCTGCTGTGGCAGGGGGATTGGACTAGATGATCTTTCGAGGTTACTTCCAATCCCTAATGATTCTATGATTCTATTCCCTTTTACCAAAAGGATACTTTAGACAGATGGAAATAAGAACCACATCTAGGATTTTCATTACTTCAGCTAAGCAGAACAAACATGCTGGGTCAAACCAACACGTGAAATCACACTGTACAGGCTGCATTCTGGAGCCTCTTTCTAAAGCCACTTCATCTACAGAATCCTTTCCAACTTCCCAGCTGCAAGAGGAAATCCAAAGCGCAGTCAGTTAACTAGAGCCAATTATGCAGGAAACACAGGATAATGAAATTCTTGTCCTAAAAGATTTATTTCTGAATATTAGTTTGGGGAGACTCAGGGAGCAACTGAGAAATTCGTCTCACCCCATAAAATTTAACTCACCTTTGTGAGACTTTCCTTGGGAATGAAGCAGTTTTACTTCTACACAGCTTGTTAAGAAACACAGCTAATTACAGTGATACTGCCATAACAAATGATGCTGCTGGACACACAACTTTACAGCTTTTGTCCTTGAAACACAACACAAATGGGAAAAATGCGTTTAAACCATGACACAACTGCAGTGGAAACCAATAAATCCAAGTTTGAACTGGAAGAACAAAACACAACCAGCCTACAGAACCAAAGCTTTCTAAAAAGCAGGAAAATCAACTACAACAGGACACAGGTTTTAGAAGGTAAAACCAGAGTAATCAGGATTTCTGTGTTTAAGAAGTTAAAATGCTGTTTAAGACTAGAAAAAGCTACATGAATAGACACTGGACAGACTGCTCTCGTGAAGAACCCAGGCTGAGGATTAACTACGTCTAAGAAATAAGCAGTGATTTAAGCTAAGCACATATTCCTGCTCTCTTGAAAGACCAAACACCACGCAGAAGCAAAGAGTTGACTGACATCTAACAGAAGATCGTGGTGGAGACTACACACCAGCACATTGGCTTTTGCAGTGGATTCCCTCCTAAAAAAGAACAAAGTAGGGGCCTGAATTAGAATACTCACCCATTTTAGACAACTGAGGAGACTGCTGAATGGCAAGTTGATACATTAGAAGGACACAGAGCTGCTTGAGAGAGTCCAGCTCATCAAGATGACTAAGGCAGTGGAGCACCTCCTTGATGAGGAAAGGCTGAGAGAGTTGGGTCTCTTTAGCTTGGCTTGGAAAACAGGAGACTGAGGGCTGACCTCATTAATGTTTATAAATATGGAAAGGGTGGGTGTCAGGAGGATGAAGACAAGCTCTGTTCAGTGTCATCCAACAATAGGACAAGGGGTAACGGGTGTAAGCTGGAATGTAGGAGGTTGCACATCAATATGAGAAGGCACTTCTTCCCAGTGAGGGTGACATAGCACTGGAACAGGTTGCACAGGGAGATTGTGGAGACTCCTTCACCGAAGATGTTTAAAACCCACCTGGACATGTTCCTATGCAGCTTGACCTAGGGGATCTTGCTCTGGCAGTGGGAGTGGGCTAGATGATCTTTCGAGGTCCCTTCCAATCCCTAACATTCTGTCATACTGTGATTAGAGTGTTTCATTTCAGCACCTGAACTCTCCAACAAGCCGCTCATATCCTTGATACCGATGAATGTCATACATGAGGACTTTCAGCTACAAGTCACATACAGGCACCCTCTCACATGATGATACTGCCCTTCCCTGTTTCCTCCTCTAGTGTTGCTTCCTTGACAATCCAGATACTTGGGTCACATGTAACCCTTATCATCATAACTGACCTTATGTCTTTAAAGGACAGGCAGGACAGAACCAGGTGTATTGCAGCTCCATAGAAGAAGGAGCAAACAGTGCTTAGGAAAGGCTGACCTTCCCTAGGATTTCAAGGAAATTTGCCTCTTTACTCCCAGATGAACAGTACAAAACATCAGTTTTCCATAATTAAAAGAAATATTAAAATACTCAAAACAGAAAAAGAGAAGATTGAGCTCTGGACATTTTTCCACCCTCAAGTCAAGGAAGGCAGAACAGCAGAGGCACTGGGAATACGTATCCCAGCAAAAAAACCTGCGACTCAACTCCCCCATTAGCTGTCTGAGTAACTACACCCTGCAACTGAGGAGTCAACCCTGTAACCACGCTTTAGGGATCAGGGGAGCACCCACTGTCCCCATGTACAGTATATCTGCTTACTGAGCAGCAGGAGCACGTTCAGCCATCATGACAGTTCAGCTGGTGCAGCTCTGATGCACTTTTTCAGCAGGGGAAGCTTCACTAATAATTAAGCAGAGCCATTCAGAGCTAAGAAGACATCAGTGTGGTAGAGAATGTTTTGTTCTTGCTCCTGTAGTTTCTCAGCCACCAAATGATTGTCCCATAAATATGTAGAGTATTTATTCTGCTAACCCACCCACTTTTATAGACAGTGAAGGTGTAAATATCCCATCTCATAACACCAAGGTTAAGTTTTAGAATGAACCACCACCAGTGAAGATAGTTGAATTACAGCAATGTCATTGCAGAGGCCAATACGAAGGAAAAGAAGCAGAAGTGTGAAGCAGAAGGAAGTAAAGTGACTTGTTAGGATATTTCTGAGGTCTCCCCTCGAGTACTGGGGGCAGTGCTGGGCCCCTCACTTCAAGAAAGGGATTGAGGGCTGGAGCGGGTCCAGAGGGGTAACAAGGCTGGGGAAGGGATTGGAGGGAAAGGGTGATTAGGAGAGTCTGAGGGAGCTGGAGGTGTTTAGCCTAGAGAAGAAGACATTCAGGGGAGATCTTCTCCATCTCTACAGCATCCTGTGGGGAAGTTGTAGTCAGGTGGAGGTGTTGAAAGACAGACTGGCTGTGGCCCTTAGTGCTCTGGTCTGGCTGATGTGATGATGTTAGGTCCTGAGCTGGGCTGGATGAGCTCAGGCGGCTTTTCCAGGTTCAATAACTCTATGATTCTCTAATCTTAAAAAACAATTGCAAGAGATGCTCAATTGCAGCTTTTTCACAATTACAAATCAAATAGCTATTGGTAGAAAAAACACACAATCTAGGAAAGAAAAAGAAGAAAAAAAAAGAGTAAAGAATGATTTTCCTAGCCAGGAAGTCAATAGTTCATGCTGTGGAAAACTAAAATTATTATAAAGAAAAGATTCCATTTGAAAGTCATGAAGGGTAAGGCGAGCTGGAGACTAAAGTGATCCTTTGGCAACTTAACACCACACAACTTTGTAAAGATTTCTGTCCACTGTACTGCCACAAAGAACTGTTGGATACCATTGTAAGAATAATGATGATGTAACTCTGATTCCATCTACTTGCATCAGGCATCCTAAATTAATCTACTCCACCAGCGACCTGAATTGTGTGTTTTATGAAACCCTAAACGCAGCTGTAAAACCTTAAATTGGCTATATTTGCAAATACACATTAAAAACACTCTCCAGTTGAGACTGTCACACCTGTGTATGACTCACATTATGTTCACTTTGGGGAAACTCTTCTCAGGGTGACTACTGGACACAGCAGTGTTATTTCCCATACAAACAAGCAATAGTAAAGCCTAACCTAAGAAAAATGCCCTTAGATACCTTTAACACAATGGAAATTACTTAAAAATCCATCAAGTCTTTAGTTCACAATCACAGTGTTTCAAAAGAGGAATCCTTCAAATATCCATCAACCCATCAATAAAAGGTCACATCCTCTAAACGATGAGGGGGGAGTCTATTTCAGCTTTCAGGGTTTCTTCTAACCAACTAATTAAATAAGAGATTGTTCCAGCAAAGGGAGAGAATCTGCAGCCAAAGGGCCCTCCCCTGAGCTTCTCTCCAGCACATCCCACAGCATAAGGCATTCTGATGGAGCAAGCCAAGTAACTGGGATAAACATCATTAAGTAGACAACAGGATGAGGGACGGAAAACTTTAGAGTGTGTCTGTGTGTAGACAAACACGATCGTTGCACTACTGCATTTTTGAAATTAAAGAATAATCAAACAGATGAAGGCATTTTCTCTGAAGACTGCTGCGGGCACAGCATGCTAGGTTTGCATCAAGGTTTCCTTTGATTTTAAAACAAAACTGTGGTAATATAATACACTGAAAGAGATGGTCCCTTTTAGATTTGCATCTTGTAAGAAATCACAGTCACAGATAATCTGAGAACACACTGGTAATTTCACTTCTTTTAGCAAATTGAGTTTCAAGGTTGTTTATCCCATGGAGTCACAGAAATTCCTAGGCAAAATTCCAAGTCAGTGTTCACCTTCTCTCTGATCCTCTGAAGTTATTGATAAGTTAATTTTCTGGCAATAAATATTGTTTGAAGACCTACTTAGTTGCCCCAAAACAGTACAAAACATTTAGCATCTTCCTTTACTCATCTGATGAAAAACAATTTTCTCCATCTCCACAGCAGAAGACTGTTCAGATCGGTTACTGACCTACTGCTGTTTTGTCATTTCAACTGGGTTTATTAACTGGTTGTTTCAAAATAAGATTATCAGAGGGCTGCAGCACCTCCCCTATAAGGACAGGCTGAGCAAGTCAGGGTTGTTCAGCCTGGAGAAGAGGACGCTCCCAGGTGACCTTCTAGCAGCTTTCCAACAGCTGAAGGGGGCTGCAAGAAAGCTAGGGTGGGGCTTTTGACATGGGTGCAAAGTGAGAAAACAAGAGGAGAATTACAGACTTCAAGAGGGGAGATTGTGGTTGGACATGAGGGTGCTGAAATGCTGGAACAGGTTGCCCACGGCAGTTGTAGCTACTCCATCTTTGGAAGTGTTGACAGCCAGATTGGATGGGACCCTGAGTAACTTGATGTAGTGAAGGTTTCCCTGCCTATGCAGGGGGGTTGGAACTAGATAATCTTTAAGGTCCCTTCCAACTCTGGCCATTCTATGATTCAATAATTCTATGAAACAAAGGTATCACAGTAATTTCCAGGGCCTGATCTCTGCCCTAGTCTACCTATAAACACTTTTGAACGAGAAGTATGTGCTGCCTATGAGGGTACATACTTCAGTGCATCATTTCATAACCCAGCTGTCAAGGGAGATGACATTTCTATCACACACACATTGTATGCGTGCCATTGCAAGATGAATAGTCCTGTAACTCAAATCAATGCAGCTCATTCAAACAACTGGCAGCAGCATTTCAGACAACTGGCAATCTCATCAGTTTCCCTGGGCTGCCCAAAAATAAACAGCTTGAGAGGAATGAATGATCTCCATGGTTATCTATAAATAATACTAATCTCACTCATTTGTTTTAAGGAGCTCATTGCTGGGAGCTGCAGAAGCCTCCCACCCATGCAGAAGGCATGACAGGCATCAAGAAACTAAAGAAACGTCCCAGATCCAGCAAAAGCCCCAGTGTTTCTCCTATGCACAGCGGTTCCAGCTCTGCAGAAGACACACACAATCTTGAAAATGTGTAACAAACTCAAAATTCAAACCAGATTCAGAGAAAGCTCCAGCGAGTTGAGGAAACCTTCCCTGGGAGCAAGTAATGTCCTTTCTAAGGACACGGGATCAGCGTTTCAGTGTGAAGGTTTCAGTGAGTTTATGAGAGCAAAACAAATTCAAGAGCTCATTCTGAACGAGTCAAACACCGAGGCAGATGGGTGCGAGGTGAAGGCAGGCAGACATGGAACAGAAGGCACCATTCACAGGCCCTCTTTGCTGTCTCTGGGAGGCAAAACAGCTCCTTTTTTTTTTTTTTTAAATTATGGTCTAACTGCTCCTATCTATCAAAGCAAAGCAAGAAAAAAGAACGGAGGAAAAGGAATAGACAGCTGATTAAAAGGGGAAAAAAAACCCCTATCTCTGGGAAGTACAGATCCCAAAGAAAACTTCCAAAGCCCTCAAGTGAAAAAAGTTCCAATGCCGTGGTTGAAGTGAGTCTCCCACCCTGGCAGCCCGGCTGTGAGCTGGCACAGAAACACTGCTGCTGCCCAGCCTGTGAGCCTGCACATGAGTGGGTCACTGGAGGTTCTGAGTTAACCTCCTGCTGCTGCAGGAGAGTCTCCCAACCATTGGGAATTATTATTAGGTTTCCAACCATACTGTACCATTTAGGAATTACAAGCTGCCTGGTGTGTGCTCCACAGAAAACAGGAGTGGTAAGTTCATCCAATGACCTAGAGGTTGTCACTCAGCTGCTTCCAGGCAAGATTTGTGCTGCCATGAGACATCACTGCAGAGAGCTCAATACACCAGCAGACCACAGCAGTTTCTTACCTGCAGACTCCCTCTTGGAACTGAAGCTGGCAAAGGAAGTAAAACAGAACAAGAAAGGCTTCTTCAAATACATCAGCAGAAAAAGGAAGGTGTAGGGGCACTACTGAACAAGGAGGCAGTCCATGGGCCCTGATGAGATACACCCAAGGGTGCTGAGAGAACTGGCTGATATTATTGCCCTCCCGCTATCCATCATCTTTGCCAAATCGTGGCAAACAGGAGAGGTGCCTGAGGACTGGAGGAAAGCCAATGTCACTCCAGTCTTCAAGAAGGGCAAGAAAGAAGTTCCAGGAAACTATAGACCGGTCAGCCTCACCTCCATCCCTTTTAAAATGATGGAGCGGCTCCTGCTGGAGGGCATCTCAAGGCACTTGGAAGAGAAGAAGGTTATCAGGAGTAGTCAGCACGGATTTATGAAGAGGAAGTCCTGCTTGACTAACCTGATAGCATTCTATAATACAATAACTGAATGGTTAGATTCAGGGAAACCAGTGGATGTGGTCTACCTTGACCTTAGCAAGGCCTTTGACACTGCCTCCCATGAAATTTTAGTGAGCAAGCTGAGGAGGTGTGGGATGGAAGAGCAGACAGTGAGGTGGGTTAGGAACTGGTTGCAGGATAGAGTTCAGAGGGTGGTGATCAATGGTGCCAGGTCCAGCTGGAGAGCTGTGACTAGTGGTGTCCCTCAGGGATCGGTGCTGGGACCGGTCTTGTTCAACATCTTCATCAATGACATTGATGAGGGCACAGAGTGTCTGCTCAGCAAGTTTGCCGACGACACCAAGCTGGGAGGTTTGGCTGATACGGCTGAGGGCTGTGCTGCCATCCAGAGAGACCTGGACAGACTGGAGGGCTGGGCACAGAGAAACCAGATGAGGTTCAACAGGGACAAGTGCAGAGTCCTGCATCTGGGGAGGAATAACAGACTCCACCAGTACAGGCTGGGAGGTGATCTACTGGAAAGCAGTCCTGTGGAGAGGGACCTGGGGGTCCTGGTGGACAACAGGTTAACCATGGCACAGCAATGTGCCCTGGTGGCCAAGAAGGCCAATGGGATCCTGGGGTGTATTAGGAGGAGTGTGTCCAGCAGATCGAGGGAAGTTCTTCTCCCCCTCTACTCTGCCCTGGTGAGGCCTCATCTTGAGTACTGTGTTCAGTTTTGGGCCCCCCAGTTTAAGAGGGACAAGGATCTACTGGAGAGGGTCCAGCGGAGGGCTACGAGGATGATTAGGGGACAGGAGGGCATGGCTTATGAGGAGAGGCTGAGGGACTTGGGGCTTTTTAGTCTGGAGAAGAGAAGACTTAGGGGAGATTTGATCAATGTTTATAAGTACCTGAAGGCTGGCCAGGAGGGGGAGGACAAGCTCTTTTCACTTGCTCCCTGTGACAGGACAAGGAGCAATGGGTGTAAGTTGCAGCAGAGGAGGTTCCGCCTCAACACAAGGGGGAACTTCTTTACTGTGAGGGTCACAGAGCACTGGAACAGACTCCCCAGGGAGGTCGTGGAGTCTCCTTCTCTGGGGACTTTCAAGGCCGCCTGGATGCGTTCCTCTGTGATCTGTGTTAGATAGTTTTGTCCTGCTGCGGCAGGGGGGGTGGACTCGATGATCTCTTGGGTCCCTTCCAACCCCTAACATCCTATGATCCTATGAATGGCCATCAAAGCTGTCACACAGAGTGCAGTGTTCCAAAGAGACACCAGGTGAGCTCTGCAGGTGTGCCCAAGCCTTCAGACTACTGAGCAGGAACCAAGAGTCTGTGTGCAAACATCCAGGTAACAAAACTACTCCTGGACCAAGCATAAAGATGATCTAACTACACAAGAAACACCCACTTGCCAGCCTTAAAGCCTGTTGCTTGCATATCCTGGCAACTAAAATAATCTTCAAGTTGTAGCATTATCCAATTTACAAACATGAAGTACGATCAACACATCCAGCCACACCAACAAAGCTCTTTGGAGGGAGTGTTTCTAACACAATAGCCAACAGCCCAAAGATTAACGCACTAGCCTCTTCAGAGGATGACCACTTGCTCTCCAGTGGGCAAACGGGAAGCTCACAACCCAGTGGATGCCTCTACACTTCCAAGAAATAAGACAGGCTATGTCTCTGACAACAAGAAAGTCCATGGGTGCTGTAAAATGAATGTCCTGATTATACTGTTCAAAGTGCCTGCAGGACACTTGTGGAGAAGAGGCAGCCTTTAAGAGCAGGTAAATTTACCAAGCTGCAGATTTTTATTGCTTTGATCATCAGTATTTTAAAGTTACTACTTTTTATTGCATGTTGTCAATAAATCTCTGCACACTTGAACTGTAATCACTACAGGACAACAGGATGTAATTCTCAGAGACTCAAAGTCGGATCCGGTCACAAAAAAATCCCACCTCAAAGCGAACAGGGAGGAGGATGGCTGTACCGGTAAAATACAGCCCCAGTCTGAGGTAAGCTCGTTTCAGGTAGTAGCAGTACACTCTGCTGTTAACCTAAAGTCCATTATGAGAGCTCGAATGAGCAGTTCCACGCAGATGCAGGCCTTTGTAATGGAGCTGCACTCATGGGGCTGGCACTAATTGACCCTTTTGCTGACAGGCTCAGCGGAGGAGGCAGTCAGCAGCACTGGAACCTCAGGCCCTTCCTTCTCTGCCATGCAGAACAAAGTCACAGTCCTGATTATCCAGGAGGTTTGATCTTAATGCTTTATACTTCTATAGCATATTTCATCCAGGCATGAGGCTGGCAGGGAGCAGGGGAGACTCTGAAATGCTGCCGCCTTCCCCACACCCATTGGCAGGAGGTCTCCCATGCTTGGAGCTTTCCAACGTTCTTCCCAAGTGTATGTTCCACACTGAATCACACAGATGCACTTCTCGGAAACCAAAGTGATAGATTTGTATTTCACACAAAGCTTCACCCAGGCCTCTTAAAAACCCAATTAATAATCGATCTTGATGAAGTTATTTCCAAGAAGATTTTAACCCCCTTACAGGGAAGGTTGCACTTTAGCCCAGCATATTCCAGCAATACTGACACTGCTAATACTAGCAAGTTTAGAGACCACACAGCAGAAAAGAAGAATCACACCAATCCTCCTTGCAATTCAGTGCAGAAAGATGTAATTTCTAAATCCATATGAAGCTCCTGATTAAGGCAGACTATTTCACAGCAGCAGACTCTGGAATCAATTAACAAAACTATTCTTATTAACACAGGACTCTCCAGACATTACCCAGGAAGCACAGAACCTTCTCAGAAAACCCCAAAAGGAAAATAGACTTTAATATCAGCCTGTATCCGCAAGCATATGCAGAGACTGCCTCAAATCTCAAATGCATCTTATGTGAACCAGGGGCTACTGCTGCAGAGCAACACAATAGAATTTAAGACAGGAAGTGCAGATAATTTATCTGAATAAAGCTTCCAGAAGAACAACTGATTTGTATTGATAATGAGCCAAGCTGGAATCTGAACAGGATGCAGGATTTAGCAGCATCACTGCCCACAATAGGTTGACTATTCAAGCCAAGCACCAAGGTGTTTCTGCAGATGAGAACACGTTGAAGAGTTAGCTGAATGCTTCAGCCAAAAGACCCTGCTCTGCAAGGAAAGTCTTCCTGAACCACATCTATGGCAGCTCAGGAGAAGGTGCCACATCCTTCAGTGAGGACTATCACTACACACATAGCACGTTAGGGTCACAAAGTCTGAAGTGTCTGTAGTTTTCCATGTCACACAGCCTTTATTCACACAAGAACTGCAAAGTCCATAAATTGATTCAGAGAGAGAGGCAAAAGCAGTGAAAGGTTCACAGCCACATGAGGGGAAAGGGAAGGAAAAAATCTGAAAACGGAGATGGTCCGAGTGACTCTTGCTAAAAGCAACATCAGCACTTTCCACTACTTGATTTACAGTCTTGTTTCATTGGAAAAACAACAACTTGCCTTGGCAGAGTCTGCTCCAGTTGCTGAACATGAAGTTTGTTGAATTCTCCAAGGTTACAAGACGTGCCATGCTACACAGGGGTGCATCCACTTTGCTATCTAAGTAGCTGGGTAGTCCTGGAGGAGAGCTGCACTACTGGTTAAGATGGGCTGTTCTGGACCCACACCGTTTGTTTACCCAGAGGCTTAAAGCCAGGAATAACCCATGAGGGACCACTGTTTTCACCCTTTACTAACTTCACTCTGTCGTCCCACAGAGCTGCTCCAAGTTTTCCCTGGTGTAAATCAGATCACTCCATTAAACATCTTGACTGCCCCTGTTTATTTAACCGGACACAAAAAAGCTGTTTTGCCCCTTCCCATTAGGGTGCAAGAGTGAGACACTGAAACATTCAGGTCCAAGTGGTCCCTGCAGATCCCGTGCAGCAAAGCGTTGCTGCTTGTGACTGCTTTTGTGCAATAAAACACAAACCAACAGGAGTAAAGAACATCCCATGCATCTGAATGCCCATTTGAGCCAGGACATGGTGTCTCTAAGAAACCACCACTACACTTCCTACACTTTGGGCATGGTAAAGCTTCACTAATTCACACCCTGAACAAAGTAACCTGGGCACCTGGAGCACAAAACAGGAGCAGTGGAGAATTTCGCAAGGGTTAACCGGTCTCATGGTGATCAACAGTGTGGCCAGCAGGACTTTCCCTGTAGTGGGCACTGGTGACGCCTCACCTGGCTGTGGCCCTTAGTGCCCTGGTCTTACCAGTGAAGCAATTTTAGGTCATGGGCTGGGCTGGATGAGCTCAGAGAGCTTTTCCAGCCTCAATCATTCTGTGTAATTCTGTGAATCACAGGGTTGCTGCATCATGACACAGATCTTTATTGGTCTTTGTACCCTGCTGTGGGTGCTAAATTCCTTACAACCTCTTGGTGTTTGTCATTGTTGTCATCTAGTCTGTGGTTTTCTTTTGATGGGGAGAGATGGCTTGGGAAGAGATGCTAATGGGTGAGGTTTTTGGGTGATATACTCTTTTATGTAGCCTTTCCACAGCAGAACACGGTAAAACTTTTGAGTTTTAGCAGTTACGGGATTTTTGCTGTCTCAGGCTTTAGCAGTTGGGTCCCCAAGTTTGGATTCTAATAAAGTCTGATGGTCAGAAAACTCAAGTCCATGTGCATTCTTTTTTCCCAGGAGTTAGATGAGAGCTAATTAGTGCCCATCGATTTGCAAAGGACTGACCCAGGGTCTAACCTTGCATTGAACTGAAACCATTAGGGTGGATTATAAATTGTCTGGCAAGTTTAATGTACTCGACCATCTTTCTTTGGAAGGTTTGTGTTGTGGACAGGTAGCATCTTCAGAGTGGTTTCCCTTCATGGAGTTTGCCAAAAGGAGTTGGACCGAGGGAAAGGGTGAATGAGTCAGCAGCCAGCACAGTATCTTATCTGCTTTCCTATTTCCCTATTCCATTTTCCATTTTAAAACATAACTGTTCTATTTGCTTATAACTTCTTGGTGAATACAGAACACAAATGAAGAGGAAAAAATGTACATGGTGTTGCTCCCGTGGTAGCTAATCCTGTTTCCTTCCTATTCCAGACTTGTCAGCAGACTGTAGTTTTCATGTATTTATACGGAATGGCCCCGGCCAGCTCAGACTGAACTCCTGCATAGTACCATTATCCCACCTCTGTCCTGAGCATCCCTCAACAGGTTGTATAACCTAGAAAATCACATTGCGTGACCTCAAACACACCCATTGCTGGAAATGCTGAGAGAGCTCCATGACTTGCTAAGCTGCAATTTCAGATATTGTTCCGTAAAGGTTTTAGAGATTTGCTTGGGATCAACCAGAAAATTAGAAAACTAAAGTTTTAAAAATAGTTGTAGACTATTTTTTTTTTTAAAAAAAAAAAGTTACTCTATTTCAGTTGGAGATGAAGGTTTTGTTTTGCAAACAATGAGCTTTGGATGTTATTTTCCCTGACTGAAACAGCTTGGTGAAGCCTATCTGAGTTTTCAAGATGTTTCTTGTAGAAGACCTGAATCTGTGTTCTTTTCAATGTAAAATCATGTGTTCTGTCCAATCTTTTTAACAATGGCTTGGAAAAAAAGAAGTGTGTGTCTTGGAAGAAGCTGTCTACCTCTGTCAGGACACATAATTCCAGCTGCCTCCTATAGACTGTATTGATAGACAGGTTTTGTCAGTTCAGGTTTGCATAGTATGGGTTTCCATCTACATGCAACTTATTTTTCTACCTGGAGAGGCAATGGGATCAACCCAAAACTACTAGAATTATTGAGACTGGAAAAACTCTCTGAGCTCATCCAGACCAGCCCAGGACCTAACATCAACACATTGCCAAGACCAGGGCACTTAAAGGCCACAGCCAGGTTGTTCTTCAACACCTCCAGCGATGGGGACTTCACCACTGCCCTGGGCAGTCCATTCCAGGGTCTGATCACCCTTTCCATGAAGAAAGGCTTCCTAACATCTAACCTAACCCTCTCCTGGCAGCTTCAGGCCCTGTTCTCTCGTCCTGTCCTGTTGCTGGTTGCCTGGGAGAAGAGACCAACCCGCACCTGAGTACAACCTCCCTTTACGGAGTTGCAGTGAGGGAGAAGGTCCGCCCTGAGTCTTCTTTGCCAGACTAAACACCCTCAGCTCTCTCAGCCTCTTCCTCCAGTCCCTTCCCCATACTTGTTGCTCCTCTGAACACACTCCAGCCCCTCAATCTCATTTTTGAAGTGAGGAGTCCAGCACTGCCCCCAGTACTGAAGGGGAGGCCTCCTCAGTGCCCAGTACAAGGGGAGAATTAGGTCCCTAGTCCTGCTGGCCACACTATTGCTGATCCAGGCCAGGATGCATTGGCCTTCTGAGCCACCTGGGCACCGTGCTGGCTCCTGTTCAGCCAGTTGTCAACCAGTACTGCCAGGTCCCTCTATGCAAGGCTACTCTCCCAACACTCATAGAATCATAGAATCATTAGGGATTGGAAGGGACCTCGAAAGATCATCTAGTCCAATCCCCCTGACATAGCAGGATCACCTAGACCAAGTCTCACAGGAACACATCCAGGCGGGCCTTGAACATCTCCAGTGAAGGAGACTCCACCAGTCTGTGGCTGCAGGGGGTTAATGTGGTCAATGTGTAGGACCCTTGCATTCACAAGACTTGATCCACGTTCACTATGTGGGATCTCTGCAACTCAAATCAGACAAAGACGTCACTGAAGGATCCAAGCCCTGAATTGCACAGCCACACGTACAGCCCTTGGAAATGCTGAGACTGGTTAAGGCTCATTCTCAGACATTACTGGGAAAACTCAAGGTACAACAGTTTCTCATAAAGACAGTCCTCTCTCCTGCCATTCAAGCAGCGTGAGAGGGTGTGGGCAAGAACTGAGCACATACTCATAATCAAGAATCAAGAAGTATAGGAGGCAAAGAAGTTCACAATCATGAGCTTCCTTTCTTTCCAACAGCTTTGCTTATTTCAGGTAAAGAGCTGAAATCCAGCTCCTCTGCCAAGTGCAGGATTGGCTTGTGCAGTTGCCACATGTGTTCTGCTAAGCCCAGACATGGGAATGCAGTCTTCTGGCAAGAAGAGCACATCCTAAGTGCTAATCTCGATTTATTCTTCTGAAGCATGAACTCTGGCTTTTGGTGGGGTCTGGGTTTTTTTAGTTTGTTGGAGCCATTTGGTTGTTGCTGTCTGTTTTGTTTAGGAAATTTAAGAAGTGATTATTATAACGAAAAAGGCCCTGTTAGCCAAAGCTCTCCAAGTTCTACCCAGCAAGCAGCTGCACAGCAGCTGCCTGATAGAGGTACACTGCATCACCTCTGTGTTAGAGAGAGCAGTGCTATCAAAAGTACAAACTGACCGGTGCCAACAGCCACCAGTGGACTCCATTCATCCCTGAGGTCAGTACCTTTACTACATGGACTGAGACCAAATGTCTGATATTTGCACATGACAAAATCAGCAAGTACTAGCACACACAGCAGTCCAGGAGAAAAAGGCATGAAAATAACAAAGTGCACATGGAATCAAGCCAATATGCACGGACTACAACTCATGGGGAGGGTATATATCTTTCCTAAGTACCTGCATATCATTTTGAAGATAGCTCTTGTACAGGCCTCATTAAGAGCTGAGGAAACTGGGGTTATGTTGTCTAGAGTAGAAGAGGCTGAAAGGAGACCTTATTGCTCTGTACAGCTACCTAAAAGGAGGTTGCAGCAAGGCTGGTGCTGGTCTCTTCTCCCAAATCACTAATGATAGGATGAAGGGAAATGGCCTCAAGTTGTGCCAGGGAAGGTTTAGATTGGATCTTAGGAAGAAGTTCTTTCCTTAGAGAGTTGTTTGGCACTGGAATAAGCTACCTGGGCAGCTGGTGGAGTCACCATCCCTGGAGGTGTTTAAAAAACGAGTAGTTAGAGCACTTGAGTCCATAGTCTAAGGGTTAGGGAGATGTTGGGATGAGGGCTGGACTTGATGATCCTAGAGGTCCTTTCCAGCCATAATGATTCCGTGATTCTAGGAAAGGGACTTAAAACAGTGAAGTCGCCATGCAGCTACACCTGGTTTGGTTTCTTTTATTTCCTGATCAACATCTCAAACATTGCACTTTTATGAACCCCAACAAACACAACACCAACACAAGGGCAGCCTCAAACGTCCAGAGGCAATCACCACACTTACAAATGCCATGAAAGTGAACGTTTTGTAAACTGTGTTTGAAAAAGAAAAAAACCCAAACAAAATACTTCCAGCATATCTGAAACATCCAGATGTTCTAGCAAAACGACTACATACAAGTGACCAGAGAGGTCATTCCATTCCAGCAGAAGAGTCTTCACTGGGGCTATTATACAATCTAGCAGAGGAAGTCATCCTTTTGACAAGTGCCTGGGCAAGTTATCTGCAGTGCAATGGCCCTGCAGGTTGATCATCAAATGTAAGGGTTCTGTGCCCCCTGTGCGCTGTGTGTGCGAGGGCTGCCATCGCCACTCACTATTTTATAAGCTGTTAAGACGACAAAGCAGATAAAGCACCTCACACACCACAAGAAGGACATGCTACAATAACTGCAAGGTGAATTAATTGACTTAACCTGCTTCTCCATTTACTCTTCACATAAAAAACATTTCATCTGTTTCTCGCTTGCTGTCTGTATGTGATAGTTGTAGCCCTAATAATCACATCTTGGCGAGATCAAGCAGAAAGGCACACGTTGCCTTCAAATGTGTCATGTGTAGTTACAGAGACTGTGCAATGAACGCTGCATTTCAGTGGCTACAGCAGCATCTCCCACTGCCTGGGGGAGATACAGCCAGGTCAGAGCTCACACTGCAAGGCTGTGTGGTAGTTACAGAATCACAGAATTACTGAGGCTGGAGAAGCCCTCTGAGCTCATCCAGCCCAGGACTTAACATCATCACATTGGTCAGACCAGAGCACTAAGAGCCACAGCCAGGCTGTCCAACATCTCCACCACTGCTCTGGGCAGCCCACTCCAGGCTCTGATCACCCTTTCCATGAGGAACAGCTTCCTTAACATGCAACCTAACCTTCAAGTCCTGACTTCTCATCCTGTCGCTAGTTGCCTGGGTGAAGAGCTTGACCCCATCTCTACAACCTTCCTTCAAGGAGTTGTAGAGATGAAGAAGGTTCCCCCCTGAGTCTCCTCTTCTCCAGGCTAAACACCCTCAGCAAGTTCCAGCTTCTCCTCATCATACTTACCCTCAGTTATTAGTGTCCATGCTGTAATGACTACAAACAGTTGGACATGAGCATGTACCTCAGAATCTTCATCAGATGGCCGCACGTGAAAAACTCCAGGATGACTTGAGGTTTGATATTCTGAAGATCACCGATACCATAAAACAGGTGATGTGACAGAGGGAAGCACACCTACGCCTCCGACGGCAGAAGCAACATGCACACATTTAGAAGAGGAATCCCCATGGACAGAAAGTGGAAATTGCTTCCCTGAAGGGATCACCACACAGTTCCACAGCAACTGGTTTGATCTAGAGCAATCATTTTTGTATGTCTAATTTTAGATCACCACGTCAGTCCCTGTACAGCAAACCTCAGTAGGTACAGAGTTTTACGCTGTTCTGTAAGTTCCCTTAGAAAGAGGGTTACGTCCTTCCCTTGATCTATGCTATACAGCAGCACTGATCTTAGGATGCAATTTAAATACCAGTTACTAATTCAACATAAACATCTTTCTCAAAATCAGTTAACACAAGTTTTCATTTATATGGCTTGGCTTGAATTGAAGCTGAACTATGGAACCCAAGTGATGCTGCCTTAAAAGTAACATGTTTCAAAATGCCTAAAACAAACCAAAAGGAAACCAAAAGTATCCTTCCAAACTGGGTAATGAAGAAGACATACTGGAAATGAGGAAATAAAGAAACCAAGATGGAGTCTTCCACATGCCAGGAATTTTTCTGGGTTAAGAGAATAACAGAATCATTTAGGATGGAGGGGACCTCAGAGATCATCTAGTTCCAAGCCTCTGCCATGGGCAGTCCCATCCAACCTGCCCTTGGACACTTCCCAGGGATGGAGCTGCTACAACCTCCCTGGGCAACCTGTGCCAGTGCCTCAGCAATCTCATAGGGAGGAATTTCTTCCTCAGATCTAAATTAAATCTCCCCTCTTTAAGCTTGAAACCTTTGCCCCTTGTTCTATCAGGCAGCAGTGAGAGCGCCCGTCCCCGAATGCTATTTTATCAAGGTTTTGGGGTGATCTGGGGGTTCCCTGACTGGGAAAGTTTGCGGGAAGCAGGGAGCAAGCCAATGGGGTTGAACATTCTTACGGGGGAATATGGTCAAGCACCACGGGGGGTGTGGAGCTGGAGCCTTTGAGGGAGGTGAAACCAGAAGTCGCGTTCAGACCACAGGCATCAGAGAGAGCTTTAGCTGCAGGGGGTGGGGTGAGGGGAAATGGTAACAATGCAGCCGCAGAGGAAGACCAGGCTTTGGTCACAACTGCACATGGAGGTAGGAACCCAAACAGGGTCCCCCAACAAGATGAGGTTGTGCAGGTAACAGGCTGTCAAGAATGCAGCATTTTTTCTCATCTTCCTGGCTGCGTACGGTGTGAGCAGGTAGATTATCTGCTTGACCAAGTGGCACAGTTGCAAGATGAAGTTGAAAGGTGAAGTGATCACTTGGGGTGATTATAAGGCTCTGGTGAGAGAATGTAGGGACTAGAAAAGCCTAGGCCTCCATGGAATTAAACCTTGAAGAGGTCAAGGGCAACCAAAAGGGCTTCTTCAAATACATTGCAGGTAAAACTAAAACTAGAGGCAATGTAGGGCCCTTGCTGAGTGAGGTGGGTGCCCTGGAAAGAGAGGATACAGAGAAAGCAGAGATACTGAACACCTCTTGGCCTCTGTCTATACTTCCGGGAGCTGTCTCGGTATCAAGCCCCAGACTGCTGAGATCTCAGAGGAAGTGGAGGCAAGAGAGAAGCCTGCCTTGGTTCATGAGGACTGGGTTAGGGATAACTTGAGCAAACTGGATGGACACAAATCCATGGGCCCAGATGGGATGCACACGCGTGTGTACTAAGGGAGATGGCGGAAGTCATTGCTAAGACACTCTCCATCATCTTTGCTAGGTCCTGGGGAAAGGGAGAGGTGCCTAGAGACTGGAGGATAGCAAATATTACCCCAATCTTCAAAAAGGGAAAGAAGGAAGACCCAGGTAACGATAGACCAGTCAGCCTCACCTCCATCTCAGGAAAGGTGATGGAACAATTTGTTCTAGAGGCTGTCTCCAGGCACATCAAGGACAGGAGGGTCATTAGGGACAGTCAGCATGGCTTCACAAAGGGAAAGTCATGCTTGACCAACCTGATAGCCTTTTATGAGGGCATAACCAGGTGGATAGATGATGGCACAGCAGTGGATGTTGGCTCTATTGACTTAAGTAAGTCTTTTGACACAGTGTCCCACAGCATCCTCACAGCCAAACTGAGGCAGTGTGGTCTAGATTATCGGGTAGTAAGGTGGATCGCTAAGCGGCTACAGGGTAGAAGTCAGAGAATAGTGGTCAATGGGACAGAGTCTAGTTGGAGGCCTCTATCTAGTGGAGTGCCCCAGCGGTCCATGCTGGAACAAGTCCTGTTCAATCTGTTCATTAATGCCTTGGATGAGGGATTAGGGTGCACTGTCAGCAAGTTTGCTGATAACACAAAGCTGGGTGGTGTTGCCGACACCCCTGCAGACTATACTGCCATTCAGCGAGACCTGGACAGGCTGGAGAGCTGGACAGAGAGAAATTTAAGGGTAAGTGTAGACTCTTGCATGTGGAAAGAACAACCCCAGGTACCAGTATGGGCTGGGGACTGACCTGTTGGAGAGTAGTTTAGGAGAAATGGACCTGGGGGTCCTGGTGGACAGCAGGATGACCATGAGCCAGCAGTGTGCTCTTGTGGTCAAGAGGGCCAACAGCATCCTGGGGTGGCTCAGAAGAGGGGTGGTCAGCAGATCTAGAGAGGTTCTTCTCCCCCTCTACTCTGCCCTGGTGAGAACACATCTGGAGTATTGTGTCCAGTTCTGGTCTCCTCAGTTCAAGAGGGCTGTGGAGATGCTGGAGAGAATCCAGCATAGGGCAACATGGATGATGAAGGAGGTGGAGCACCTCTCTTACGAGGAGAGGCTGTGGGAGCTTGGAGAAGAGGAGACCGAGGGGTGACCTTATTAATGTCTCTAAATATGTGAAGGGTGGGTGTCAGGAGGATGGAGCCAGGCTCTTCTCAACGTCATGTAGTGATAGGATGAGGGGCAATGGTTGTAAGCTGGAACACAGACGGTTCCATATAAATGTGAGAAGGAACTTCTTCCCAGCGAGGGTGACGGAGCACTGGAACAGGCTGCTCAGGCTGGTTGTGGAGTCTCCTTCACTGGAGATGTTTAAGACTCGTCTGGATGTGTTCCTTTGTGACTTGGTGTAGGTGATTGTGCTGTGTCAGGGAGATTGGCGTAGATGATCTTTTGAGGTCCTTTCCAATCCCTAGTGATTCTATGAGTCTATGATTCTAGAATCACTAGACAGGACATAGCACTTTTCCTCCAGGTACTGGAATGCTGCTACAAGATGCCCTAAGCCTTCTCTTCTCTGGGCTGAACAGCCCCAGTTTCCTTTCCTCCTTGTAGGAAAAGTGCTCCAGCCCTCTGATCATCTGTGTGTGGGGAAACTGCATTACACCACTGATTGTGGGTGCTGAGGAACCCCTTATTCCGAGTAAGGTGATCATTACTCTGATAACACAGTGCATCTGTGCTAGAAGAATACAGCTGGTCATAACATCTTTAACCCCAATGTTTAAGGCTGCAGTTTAGATAAAGCACAAAGACAGTGGGGTAGGAAGGCAGGTCACCGAGTCCAACCGCTTCATATGATAAGTGACCGTATAAAGTGGTTATCTTTATAAACTTTAGAAGCAATGTGATTTCTATTTCCTGCTTATATATGAAAACTGTTTAACAACCTTCTGCTTCAGGGCACATTTGTCCGATTTCCAGCCTTCATGGATAGGATCAGAACGGACATCTGACTGTTTCTTATAGCATGGCACATGAGTCCTACAAAATTAAAGGGATCTCATCTCTCCATGACAGCCTTTCACCTCCTAGACACTGAACACAGTGAACCCAGAGGAAAGAACCCGACTGTTTTCTGTGGCTCTTGGACCAGGTCTGAAATCAGTCATCAACAAAACTGTGGGGTTTTGTTCTTAAAAGCTACTGTCACATGCTTGTTTCCCATCATGGCATCTCTATTCCCTCACAAACTACAGCTGTTACATGTTGTATTAGGATGTGTAGTCCATCAGTAGCTCTCCAAGCCATCCCAACAGCCTGGATCCTGGGTCCTCCCAGCCCAGTGCTATGTGGGAAAACTGAACAACTTCAGCTCTGCACCTGTAGCAAATCTTCCCAAATCCAAACAAGTACGTGGGGCTCTTCATCACACTTTGCTCTTCATTTGTTTAGTGAATTCAGAGTTTCTCATTAAAGTGTCCATTCATGTAAGACTTTTCTTCCAGCTCTACAGTACAAGTTAAATGGAATTCTGACGTCTAAGCAGCGAGTAAATGTGACATGTGCAGAAGGCAGTGGAAAGGCGACTCAACTAGTTTTTAAAATAAATTAAGAAGTAATCATATAATCATTTAGGTTGGAAAAGAATTTTAAGGTCAGAAAAGACCTTTAAGGTCATCAAGTCCACCCATGAACCTAATTGTCCCAACCTACTGCTAAGCCCTATCCCTGAGCTCCAGATCTCCACGACTGTGAAACACAGCCAGGGATGGTGATTCAACCCCCTCCCTGGGCAGCCTGTTCCAAGGCCTGAGGACCCTTTCCAGGAAGTTTTTCCTAATGTCCAACTGAAACTCCCCTGAGACGAGGCCATTTCATAGAATCATAAAATCATAGAATCATTAGGGACTGGAAGGGACCCCGAAAGATCATCCAGTCCAATCCCCCTGCCACAGCAGGATCACTTCACTGGAGAAGTTATGGAATCAGAATCACCACATTTGAAAGCAGTAGGCAGACTTCTGCTAACTCTGAGAGCACATTCATTCAGCTTCAAGACAACTCACCTTCTCTGCCACGAAGTGGAAACAAACTTCTGTTGGAGGACAACCCCTTTACCTGCTGACCTAGCCCACCACTGCAAATGCTCTGACCACAAAACTCAAGTCAGCTTCCTCTCTTTGTTCCACAGCTGTAACTGACAACGCATGAGCCTGCTCTGCAGCGTCACACATGTGGTCATGGATCTACAATAAGAGGAGTTGTGTTGAAAGCACATCTCCAGGCGCTTCAGCACAGAAGGCTGGGAGAATCATAAAATGGTTTAGGTTGGAAAAGACCTCAGAGATCATCTAGTTTCAACCCCCTGCCATGGGCAGGGACACCTCTCACCAGACCAGTTTACCCAGAGCCCCATCGAACCTGGCTTTGAATACTCCAAGGATGGAGCAGCCACAAACTTCCTGGGCAACCTCTTCCAGGGCCTCACCACCCTCAAAGTGAGGGATTTCTTCCTAAAATCTATCCTAAATCTTGCCTCCTTTAGCTTGAAATCATTTCCCCTTGTCCTATCACCAGAGTCCCTCTCAGCTTTGCTATAACCCCCCTTCAGGTACTGAAAGCCTACTGTAAGGTCCCCCTGGATCCTTCTCTTCTCTAGGCTGAGCAGCCCAAATTTCTTCAGCCTATCCTCATAGGAGAGGTGCTCCAGCCCTCTGATTGCTCTCATGGTCCTCCTTTGGAAGCGCTCCATTATGATAGAGTCACAGAATCATTACGGCTGGAAAAGGCCTCCAGGATCATAAAATCCAAACCACATTCCTTATCAGGACAACAAGGCATCTATCCTCTGGTCTCTACTCATGCAAAACCAGCAGTGCACGGCTCAAACTTGGCAAGGCTTTCAGTGAGACATGCTCACGCTTTTGGCAGAAACGAGCTGACCACTTGCAGCAGCCGTGTCCTCTGCCAGCTGGCCAAAGAGAACACAGATGCAAGGGAAGCAAATAATCTGCCCACTGGCAAAAAGAAATGCTGAGCAGCACCTAAGGAAGAAGAAGTGTGTGCACGTGTGCACGTGCAAGGGAGAAGCACATGAGCATTTCTATATATAAATATATATCTGCACCTGTGCTCTGGAGAGGGGCCAATACAGTTAATCTGGGAAAACGTTCTGCTGTGAGCTCCCTGCTATTGTTTCCTGCAACATTCTCATAACAAACAGGTACTTTTGTCCTTTAAAATTCGTCTGAACTGAATTTTAAAGACTACACACACTTAGCATCACATTTAGCATCTGCAAGGATGCTAAGTAAAAATTTTCAAAGGAAGTCTGAAATAGGGCCCTTTCTAATAAATTATTAGAGATTCACAGAATGATTGAGGCTGGAACAGCCTCCTGAGATCATCCAGCCCAGCTCAGGACCTAACATGACCACATTGGCCAGCCCAGAACATTAAAGGCTACAGCCAGTCTGTCCTTCCACACCTCCAGGGATGGGGGCTCCACCACTGGTCTGGGTAGTCCATTCCAGGCTCTGATCACCCTTTCCATAAGGAAGGGCTTCCTAGCCCAGGGTGGTTGTGGAGTCTCCATCACTGGAGATGTTCCAGACCTGCCTGGATGCGTTCCTGTGTGACTTAGTCTAGGTGATCCTGCTGTGGTGGGGGGATTGGACTAGATGATCTTTTGAGGTCTCTTCCAGTCCTTAATGATTCTATGATTCTATGACATCCAACTTAACCCTCCCCTGGCAGCTTCAGGCCCTACCCGCTTGTGTTGGTGCTAGTTGCCTGGGAGAAGAGCCTGACCCCACCTGAGTGCAACCTCCCTTCAGGGAGTTGTAGAGAGGAAGAAGGCTGAGTCTCCTCTTATCCAGGCTAAACACGCCCAGCTTCCTTAGCCTCTCCTCATGAAGATCTTCCCTTGATTTTGGCAACTTAAGATATTGCTCACTGTGTCTTCTCTTAGATTAAGTACCTATGCAGACAACACAACACATCAACATTTGCTAAAACACAAAAAGCCTCCCAGGTTCATAAGATGAATGAAAATGACTCAGAAAAATTAATGAGATGAGAATTTGCAGCCGATAGGTCTGGTTTTGCCAAGCAAGTGAATCTGACTGTAGATTAATGAGATTCTGCGCTTGCAGCCCCTTTTCACTCGTACACGCCCCACCAATATCATTACGTGATCAACAGATTTTAATGAAAACTAATGCATTCTTTGGGGAAATTCCACGGGGACGACGCAGGAGTTTACTTTTCCAAATCTTTCCTGAAAGCCGTCAGCAATGCAGGCGCACGTTTGTTGGCTGTAAAGGTGTACAACAGCAATCCTTTGCAATGACAGTGCAGAGAGGGAATATGAGATCTGTGTGCTAATGAGCTGACACTGCAGAGGCTGGAGCAGCGCTGGTACAGTGCACTACAAGTGCAGAGCAGAACGATGTACGCGAGTTATTCCTAGGGAATATGATCTACAGAACCGTACGCATAACTCAACATTAATGCTCACATCCTTTACTGGAGGTTACGAGAAAAGCAGCAAAGACGCTCCAGTGATGAATTTATACACTCGAGTTGCTGTATTCATACGATTCTGAAAAACCCAGCGCACTCCCTACATCAGCATTTTGGAAAAATAAAATTTAAAACAGACTATTACCATTTTACTGGATTTTATTCGTTCCCAGGTCAAGTTATCTTTCTCCCTTTCTGCTTTATCTGATGGCACAAATCTACCCATTTTAAAAGATGCAATAAATCCTCCCCTGAGACAACTGATAAACTTCAATTCACCTTTAAATTTTCATCTGTGTTTGCAACTGCTCTCTGTTGAGGTATCTTTCGGCTAAAGAAATAGGTAGGCAGATAAACACAGAGTGAGTGAATACTGCGTGGAAGATAGAACAGAGAGGGGCTTGGTGCAGGCAGTGAAGCAGTGAATGCTACATGTACATAAATCACATCATGCATAACTTCACTGAAAAAGGAATGAGAGGGAGGGGCTTAAGGCAGGAATATTCTTTAGCTCCTAAACAAGTTTGTGTTCCTATGTTGGGTTATCACCAAACCAGCCCTGCCAGGGGTGGGCTTTTATCTGGACACTTCGCAAAAGACTGTTTTTCCTCCTGCCTCTGAAATGCACCAGATTGCACCAAGTGGGATGTGCAGCTGTACAGTAGGAACGTAAGCCCTTGCTGAGCAGAGCCCCTTCAATTCCTGCACGCAGGAACACCTACAGCAGCTGCTACTCATACAGAGCAAAGGAGAATGAAAGGTATTATTTTATAGATCACACTTGCACAGGTGCTAGGGTCATGCTATACAAGCTACTTTCTCCTGTTCTTCTTCCTAGTTCCTCTACTGATTCCACCACAAAGTCAGTCAGCCTCCCTCTTCAGTGAAGACAGCCAGAGTCACTGCAGGTTTCTCTCCTGTGGATCCCTGCCAACTGAAAATATTGATCAATCAGCTGTGTGACAGCACTGGAGACAACTTATGCCTATCTGCAAGAGAAGTAAAAATGTTGTGGAAAGAATTCCTTCATGGATATGGTAGCACCGTGAAATGACCTGCCACTCCAACGGGCGATGGGGATGTGATGAGGGATGCTTAGGCCAGAATGCTTAACTGTGCTAGCCAGGCAGTGTGAGGAGCTGGTAGTTCACCCTAATGCTTCTGCATGGGTGAACACTCTGATTTTCAAAGACAACTGCTTCCACATCCAAAACAAAACAAAAATCAAGATACCGAGCCCTGTATGACTGGTAACTTGGCCTTCTCATGTTCTTTTCCTGCCAATAGTTTTACCAGGTGGTTGACACATCTATGGACAAGGTCACCTTTTAATTTCTTCTCCTTCTTTTTTCACATCTTCTATTTTTAAATAGATTCCTGTAGGTTGGTATTCTCTGATCTATGTGTCCTCCAAAGATTTAACTTCTCCTGATGTTACTACACTGAGAAGATGTGTGCTGGAAATTGCAGTCCTGTGCTACAGAAAGATATCTCTTGGTACTAAATTCAGCAGAGCCTGCACTAAGCAATGATAGACATCTTTAGATGCCAGCAGATGAGAAGCACACTGACTACACAATGTATTGCCTGCCTCTGAACGAGTGTGAGTGTCGCTTGGCTTGGTGGGACCTGTAAAGAAGTGCTGGTAGAACTTGTAAAAAAAAAATCATAATTAATCACTCCTGCAGTTTAATGCATTTAGTTTAAATCCACATAATTGGCATTTAGGAAAGTCTGCTTGAGACACAGCCTCTTGAAGGGATTACACTGATTAAGGATTAATAGTTTGATGTTTGTTCTAAGAGCTGTTGAGGCCAGACAGGAGTAGTAAAGTAAGATGCAAAGTACAGACCTGCTTTATTTACCTTTCTTTTTTCTCCACTTTACTAAGAATTTTTATTGGATATTACGTCATTAACTCTCCTGCCAAAGTTTCAAAGCTCCTAATTGAAAGCTCATTAAAAAAGTGCAATGCTGCACTAGCAAAAAGCAGTCACATGGGGGATATGTTAGTATATCCATCCAAAATGTGTCCAAGTATTTCCTTACTGTGTGTTTTCTAACCATCAACTTTCTCAGAAAATACCTGGACTCCTCAAAGATGAAATGTCTCTTTTTCTGGGCTTCCAATTATAAAGCATGGGATAGGAATGTAAGAACTACCCTACCCCCACCCAACAAATAAACAAACAGAGAAATAAGATATTCAAAGCAAGAAATTGTTTTAAAGTGAGAGATACCAGTTTTCTGTACTCTGGTACTTCCTTGTTTTAGTACAGCCCTTCCTCTTTAACGTTTATTCCTGCAGGTATAAACACAGACAGGAACGCTGTTCAGCACGAACGGCTGGTACATGGCATCCAGAGGTCCTTTCCATCATGTACAGATGTACTCCTGGATACCGCATAGTGCATGCAACTGCCTCACGAGAAGACCCCACACATTTTCAGAGCTTTACAGTAGAACACTGTACAAAACTGATTCTGGACACATCAGTAAAGCGAATATTCAGGAACTACTGTTGCTAAAGAAGTGGAGTTTTTTAAATGCAGAACACGCACCAGTCTTTCAGAAGAGAGATTTTGCATTTCAACACCACATTAATGCTCCTCAAAGTTGTATTGTTCCTCCTGTTAATAAAGGCTCAGTATGTATGGACCTACCGCTTGTGCAGAACTATTTCTCCCATCACTGAGCATTCTGATTCCATTTTCTCTCCCCTCAGCTCTAACCACCAGTTTACAGTCTGCTCAGCTTTCAACAGGACTTTCACTTTAGGAAAACTGGGAATTTCAGGGCAGAGAGGACGAATAAGCCCCTCTAGCTCTGTCCCCTCAAGGTCTCTTGCAAACAGCTGCTCCTGTTGTATTCCTATGTGGTTACTTTCTACAAATCATACTGTTTCACAGGGGTAGGTTGTAGCCCCAACAGAAAAGGGATGTCACTTCAGCAGCAATTCACTGATCGCAGCTACACAGCACTGCTGTATCAACAACACGGCTGCTTTTCTGGGAAGCAAAACTAATGGGGTGAAAAGGAATAGTGAGAGAACTTCCCCTATGGTATTATTGAACCATATAATACTGCAAAGCTACTAAACCACACGTCAGTACACACATTTGTTCCACCACGTTGTGTGAACAAGAACCCAAAGCTACAAGGGAGAAGCTGAATGATCACATGTATTTTATAAAAAGCACACAATTACTTACAAGCATTTGTCACTGAAAAACTGTTGGAAGAGTCCAGGTGATCTACATGATAGTTCAAGTGGAAGGGCTTTTCTGTAGTGTTTTGGTTTGTGTTGTATAACTGCACAGCAAACCGAAAAGCACTGTGCTCCTGAACAGTGTTCCTCATGAAAAGTCCACCTAGGATGGGGAAAAAAGGAAGAAAGGTAAACATTGTTTCAGGATGAATTCTGAGGAGAAAAAGCACCAGTAAGTTATATTTGCATACTCAGGAAAGGTTGAGGAGCAGGCTGAGCCTGAAAGCCTAGTTCTGACATCGAATCCAGACTCCCAGACCGAAGTTCAGTGTTTTAAAGCCACAGATGACACCTAGGTGCCCACTGAGCAATGGGAGACCTCGGGAGCTGCAGGTGCACCTCAGCACTAGGCCAGTCGCACCGGGATGCCCCTCTGCAGGTTCACAGTTCTGACCCCGGGAGCTGTGGCTGCTCAGTCAGCTCCAGCCCATCAAGCCACGGTGTCTGAGGCAATGGGCAGGACAGGGCTACGAGCGGGGCACGGCTAACCGCGGCTCCCAGGGAAGGGCAGGAAACCCCCGAGTTTGGCTCGCACGTCCCCAGCCTCTCAGCAACCTCCTGAGCCGGCTCTGGCCGCTCCTCGCTCTCCGTTGTTCTCTCCGTGGGATGCGCTGTCTCAGCGCGGACCCCTCCCACAGCATCCCTTGGCGCCAGCGCAGCCCCCCGCACACCCCACCATCACCCCCGGCTGCTGCGGGCAGAGTGGGCTCTTACCGATGCTGATGGTGTTGGGGAAGCCCGCCAGAGCCCCCCGCAGTAGCCCAGCCAGCAGCAGCAGCGCCCGGGTCGCGCTCTGCCCCATTTTCTTCAAACCCTAGAGCCCCGCTGGCTCGGGCATGGGCGCGACGGGAGGCTCGGAGCGGCGGCGATCGATGGTGGCGGCGATGCTGGCAGAGGCGGCGAGGAGGACGGGTCCCCTCCCTCCTTCCTTCCTTCCCTTCTTCCTTTTCTCTTTGGGTTAGGATTTTTTTTTCCTTCCTTAAAGCCCTCTGCTCCCGTCTTCACCCCAGCCTGGGAGGGCTCATTGGCTGCGCCTCTCCTGCCCGTCTCCCCCCCGTCTCCAGGAGCACACCCCCCCCGGCGCAGCAGGGACTTCCCCCAAAGATGGTGGGCAGCGCTGGTTGCTCCGCCCGGGTGGGGGGGGGGCCGGCTTTATCGATCAAACTTGGCGTGAGGCGGGATAACACCAGCCCGGCCAGGTCCAGTTCGTCTCGGCTCGCCCACAGCGTTGGGGACTGCGGTCGGCGGGAGCTCCGCGGTCTCACGTGGGTCGGCTCCGGCTGCAGCTGCCCGCGTTAAGGCTGCATCGCATGCCGTGTGTGTGTGCGTGCGTGTATGCGGGAGAAAGTGCGGGGCGGGGCGAGGGAAAGGCGAGCCGCCGAACCGAGTCGGGAGCGGACGGCCCCGGGAGGGCTGGGGCGGCCGAGGGCGACGGAGCTGCTGGAGCGGGGCGGGGGGAGGACGCGCACAGGAGGCCGGAGGGCAGGCAGCGTGGAGCCGCAGGGATGCTGTTCCCTGCCGGAGATGTGGGCTGTACCCGCCTTAGTCCCTCCGGGGATAGCGCCTGTGGGGCAGAGGAGGCTCCCGCATGCATCCGCCCACTGTGCTGTTAAGTGGAGAAAGACAAGGACGAGTTTATCCTACGCAAGGAAATACTGGGTCCTTCCCCACCTCCTCTGAAGGAAGGAAGTCCAACACGTGCTCCCAGTTCATCTCTTATGCTGGAAAAGGCTGAGGACACCCCTGTCGGATGCAGTGGTACCTCACACAGAGCAGAAAGTGTGGCCACGGGCAGGTGGGCGATGAATGCTCAATGCTGCTCCACTACCCACTTCTTGACCAAACACCCCTCTTCGTTTGCCTTTGGCCTGCACATCCCCAGGGAGCTGTATTTGTCCTGCCTGAAGCTGTCTCTCTGAGGGACTGATCTCGTGCCCTTCTCCTTGACACCTCGCTGTATGGATGCTGCAGCTCTTTACTCTTTTGCTCCTTTGAGGATCAGAAAACCATACCAAATGAACAGAGAGAAAAGACGTTAGGTCACCTAATTCATCTCAAAGGCCTAGGGAAGACTGTACTTCACTGAGTGCCCCTTTCCTCTGATTTCAGAATTTCACTTTTCCCCAGGCCCTCCTCTGCTTTCTTTTTTGTGTCTTCTTAGTCACAGACCCTGATGTTGTTTGGGTCCATGTTCCGTTGAGCTTTGGGATGATACCAAAAGCAGTGGGCTTTGCATTTGCAAAATAATGAGCCAGTGTCACTGGCTGTAGCTTCATGTAAGCACTGGAGATGTGAGAGGTGGCAGATTCCTGCACTCTATGCTAATGAACGTCAGGGATTCAAGCAGTTACTCTTGAAGGAAGCCAGAGGCACACAGGAAGAAGAGAGCATCACAGCATCACATTCATAATGTAAGAGTGCAGCATAAGCCTTCAGTACCACATATGTGCCTCCTGCTTACTCCTAGGTAGATGGATTGGTCACTTCATGTCATAGAATCGTTAGGGATTGGAAAGGACCTCGAAAGATCATCGACTCCAATCCCCCCACCACAGCAGGATCACCTAGACCAAGTCACACAGGAACATATCCAGGCAGGTTTTAAATGTCTCCAGAGAAGAAGACTCCACAACCTCCCTGGGCAGCCCCTTCCAATGCTCTGTTAACCTCACTGTGAAGAAGTTCCTTCTCATATTTATATGGAACCTCCTGTGTTCCAGCTCACACCCATTGCCCCTTCCCCTATTGCCAGATGATATTGAGAAGAGGCTGTCCTGTGTTCCTTTAAGACACCATGCCCAGAAGCTGGAATCTGCACAGCTCAGGCAGGAGTAGAGATCAGACAGCAGTGTGGCTGGTAATGTTCCCTCTTTAGATTGAGATGGCAGTTGTCACTTTCACTGTTTAAAGAAATGATTGTAGGTGTGGATTGGTAAGGTGTATAGTCCATCTTTATGTCTGCAGCATTCCTCAAACTCTCTAAGTGCTCTACAAATAGTACCTATGAGTTCCTGTGAATATCCTTTCTTGAAGCATGTATATACTCTCCTCTTACAGATACAAAACCTTAAAGATCAAGGAAAGCAACTGTCCCAATTCACCTGGGCATGAAGTTTTAGACCTCAGTCTTTTCTAGCATAAGAACATTCACAGAATCACAGAATATTATGGACTGGAAGGGACCTCTAAAGATCATCTAAGCCAATCCCCCGGCCACAGCAGGATCACCTAGACCAAGTCGGACAGGAACATATCCAGGCGGATTGATCCAAAGCAGTGCTGAGCTCTTATTCCTCTGCAGTAGGAGTTAAAAGCACAGTCCCTCTCAGACAAGCTTCACTCTATAGGACTCCTCTTTCAAGTGTCCCTTAAGCACAGAAGAGCTGAAAGCTACAGGCAGGTATATGGAGTTTAGACATTCAAGATAGTTATGAAAAGCAGATTCCTACAGGCAACTATCTCCTTTTGGTTGCAAACTCTCTGTCTTTCCCTATTCTACCCAGCTCCTGCCTATTTCTAAAACACTCACCTCAAAGTCCTGCTGTCCTCCTTTTTCTGTCCTTTCCCAGTGGCTGGCCCTACTTTCTTCCTGTCTACTTGCTCTCACTCAGTTTTCCTCTCCATCCCTACAGCTGTGAGTTCCAAGCTGACTGCAGCCAGGTGCACTGACAGTTGATGTAGGACTGAAAAAATTATGAAAGCAATTGCATTTAAAGCTGTAGATATTAGAACAAGAGAAGAGATAAAATAGCCATGAATGAAGGCGACGTGTGTCAGAATCTCATTTTCATACGCAGCCTTAGAGTGGGTACCTTATCTCAAATGAAATGGTGCTTCACAGCTTCATCTCAAAATGGAGAGTCTGGTTATAATCCAAAATGTATCTGCGCTAGGAGACACGAATTGTCATTATCACCCTAGTGTATGTGTTGTTATTATCATTTTCAATATGCACCATACTTTTTTGCTTAGGCAATTAGTCTCACATTACTGTTTGAAGATAAAAATGGTACAGCAGCTGTCCCATACAGATTTTGAAGAAACCAAGAGACCCCATGGCAGTTTATTTTTCGTACAGCAAACCCAGTGCACCCTAGGACAAAGCAGTAGAAGATTAATTGGCTTTATGTGGATACTAATGCCATGCAAATAGTTTATATACTTTGCTAGGGATGCTCAGTGACTCAAATTAATGAATTCCGTGGTAACTGAGGTCATACCAGATGCTTTCTCAAACCTTCCCTAACAAAACACAACCAAGATTTAGCACGACAGTCAGAGCTTCATGTTTAGATGATTTATAGTGTTCTGGGGCACCAGGGGATTCTGAGTACTATCTACCTGAGCAGGAGGAGGTAATGGTTTATAATTAGCTGGTGTGTTCTCATTGTAGTGTTTAATGGGGGATTAGAAATATACTATGGAATTGGGGACATGGCATTTTCATCAAGCTTTCTAGTGTTGCCAGGCTAAACCCATACTGTTAGCCTAAAGTCATGACATAATCTGCACCAGGGTTCTGTGGCTCAGCCTTCACCCTAACGGCACTAAGCTAACTTTATCCCTCTTGTCATTCCTATTTTTAATTGCAAGAGAGAAAGTCAAGCAGCGAGTTTCGAGCAGTCACTGTGCTTCTCCCAGTACTAGCCACATCATTTTTGTTGTTGTTGCCATTGCTGCTTTAAACCAATTATTTCTTCATAAAATTAAAGGGAACACAATTAACTGAACTGTATGTTAATGTCAGCATTTCATTTAGCTAAAATGATTAATTCTACAACAGACAGTTAACAGATAGAGTGATAGTGGGGAAAGACAGCAGCAGAGATGAAAAGGGATTAAAGGAGAAGATGAAACCACAGATAGAAGGAGTGGAGGGGAAAGTAGGGTGTGAAAAGAGGGAAAAAGAATAGAGACGTTACAGCTTCATCCACTCTGGGAAATGGGTCAAAAGGACATCTAGTTACAATGTGATTATGTTATGAGTGGGCAAGAACAAACTGTTGAAGTTCTCCTATTTACTTTTCATTGCCAGGCAATAGCAGAGACAAAAAATGAAATTAAAATGCAGCAGACGAGAGACAGTTTAACAGAAATATTCTGCTATGCTGTTTATAGCTAATCCATAAAACTGTCTTCTATACAGCATTCATGGCAAAAATAACAGCTTTTAAATTTTCAGATCTTATGTAAGTTTTCACAGTAATTGTATTGGACTCACCGATAAAATGCAGTTGGCTTAATATTCAGAACTGACGATGAAAAGTAGCTCAAGAAAGGCTCATTCACAGAAGCATAGCATTGTTTAGGTTGAAAGAGATCTTCAAGATTGTCGAGTTCAACCATTAACCCAGCTATCCCAAGGCCATGGCCAAACCCTGTCCCTGAACTCCATAAGCATAACAAGAGTTTGCAGTACGTCTATAGTTTTCAGAAAGTTTTTGTACTGGTCACCATTAAAGATGGGATAGGAGACTAACTGAATCATTGACTCCGTGTTACTCATTTTTAATAACAGCAGTTAACAGGGGAAATGGAAAGATTCAGGCTTCTTGGAAATGGCAGCTTTATTACCCCTGTCACCAGAGCTGGGATTTTACCCGCCGTGTCCTAGCAGGACAATATAGTCTGGCACACAGGAATATGTTGTAGTTAGTGGAAGGATGATCAAGATTTTTATAGGGATAGGGTCAAACTCCATTTCTGGAGTCTGATGCAACTTAGATGGCAGAAGCAAATTCAGGCAGCAAGTTTTATTAGAGCTGAACATGGCCTGATACAGTAATGACCTATATAAGGATTGCACAGCACAGGCACAGCTGTGGCAATAACCAGCATGTAGAGATGCCTTAATTTTTCTTGGGTTTGTGCTATCTTCAGGGTACATACTTCTAATTCTTCTTGGAGCTAAAGGGCTGGTGGAGATGTAGTGTTATTATAGTTCCATAGTGTCAGAAACAATTTATATTACCTTCTGCTTTGTGATTAATTGTATAGGAGGCACTGCTGGCATAACATAGCCTTGTGATTCTTATTTAAACCTGCACTTTTGCTGTGCTCATCTCTATTTTTTACTTAAGGAAAGAGTAACAAATAAAAAGCCATGGCATCCCTTATATATATATATATATATATATATAATGAAGTGAATTCTCTTGCTCTTTTTGTTGTATCCCTGTGAATTCAAGCTGAAGTGTTATATCCAGTTCATATCCACTTTAACTGTGCAAGCTCTGACCACTAAATGTTTCATTTCTGCATGCAGTTACTTAAATATGTTCTTCATAAAGTCAATCTGTTTTAGCTCTAAGAAGTGATAATCATGTCAGATGATTGTTTGCCGATCAAAAGCCCATTTTCTTCCCAGTATGTGTTTATATATGACTCACCTCAGCTTGGCTCAGGTCTGCAGCAGTGTCTTTAAATTAAAATGTCTTTGGAAAAGGGCACTTAAAGTCTTAGGAATGGCTGTTTAGACAAAAAGATTTTACATCTTTCACCGAAATTTTAAGGATTTCAGATGTATTCTGTTCCACTTGATCAAAAAGAGATTCCTGCCGTCCCCAAAGCTTGTAGTCTGGTACTTACAGACTTCTAAGTTATGCAGAAAGCAGATGTTCAGTTCTCTGCTTATTTCAGTGAACCTGCTTTGCTTCAGGAGTATTTGCAGCACAAGGTACGGAGGCCACTCACTGGATTTTTAGAGCTCATTCAATTCATGCAAGTAAGGTGAGGTAGTAGTTACTTTGGGAAGGAAATTAGACAGAAAAGTCACTTTGAGTTGTGTCTCCTTTAGTGCTGAGGAATATATTGTCCGTGGAGTGTTGATCTCTCTCTTGCTGTGTCACTACCCAAGAAGTGTCACCTTGAATGTTAAAAGATTTTCCTATGCAACTTAGAATCATAGAGTCATTAGGGATTGGAAGGGACCACAAAAGATCATCGAGTCCAATCCCCCTGACACAGCAGGATCACCTAGACCAAGTCACACAGGAACTCATCCAGGCGGGTCTTAAACATCTCCAGTGAAGGAGACTCCGCAACTTCCATGAAAAGAAATAATTTCCTTAGAAGAAGTAGGTGTGTGTAGCATACGTGGTGAGGGTGACCAGCTCTGGTACTTGAAGACCTTTTGCTTTGCTCTCACTTAGAGACTTACCTAACCTACCACCCAATTCCAACAGCACCTCAAGGTCTAACAAGAAAAGCACAGAAAATGTTGGCAAACGGTCAAAATGGAGAATTTACAGAACAGTCCAGAATCCGAGAAGTCAGTAGAGAAGAATCACAGAAAGAGTTCGAGATCCTGTTGCAGCATCACAGTCTCACCCACAGGCTGAAGATATTGATCTCTGTGTACTAGAAGTTCTCATGTGCAGTTTTAAAATCAAGTTTTGTCATATTATGAAGGACTTGCATTGCCCGTCTGCACAGAGATGAATTTCCCCTAACATGCTCTGGTTTATTGATATCAGTGGGATTAACTGAGAGTAGGAAGGTGACTACAGTTGTCCACTGATGGGAATAACACCATGTGTTTGGGAGACAAGTGAATTCTTCAGAAACCCCATGGCTTAACAATATTAACAGTACAGCCCATGTTATCATGAATGTTCTTGTGCTTTTATGACACTTCCATTCTTAATTAAAAGTGGTTTGACTTGGTAAGGCACATTGTGCCGGATCTCACTGTTTACAGTGCAGAACTCACCGAGTATTTTATTGTTCTTCAGCACAACAGAAGGCATAAGAAATGAAAAACAATTGCAGAAGGGTTTTGTAGTAGCAATTCTCACTTCATATCCATTTGAAGGACATTTCCCATTAGTCCTCATACAGCAAAGTGAAGTTGGCTGAACAGTGGAATGGATGCGATAATCTTCTTTATTACCTTCTGCAGACACTCCAGCAGTAGCCCATGAGTTCCAAGGAGTCCACAGACCTAAGTTGCATCAAAAGATATATTTATTTTAGAATCATAGAATCATAACAGCTGGAAAGGTTCTCCAGCATAAAGTTCAACCTTCACACCAATATCTCCCTAAGCACTAGACTCAAGTGCTAGCTTTTTAAACACCTCCAGGGATGGTGACTTCACCACTTCCCTGGGCAGCTTGTTACAGTGCCTAATCCTTTAAATTTTGTTTTATTTTCAGTTTGTGTTGAAACTGCTCTTGAACATTCAAACTGCTCAAGTCCTGTTTCCAGTTCTTTTGTGTCCTTGTAAGCACTCAAAAGTAGCTACTGGCTCAGCCACTAACATGAAGGTAGGATCTGCTATCACTGAATGTCTGGTTTTGGGAACTTTGTGTAATCCATGACATTGCTGGAGCATTTAACTTACTAGGGTGATAGTCTGTGCCCTACAGCCATAGCTTTCATAAGTGTGACCTCTCAGTGTGATTAAGACAATGTCTAGGAAGAGGTTGCATTTCTCCCTGGCATTCATTGTCCCATTCAAAGTGTTTCTTTTCAGCATATATTGAATCAAATTCTCATTCAGAGCAAAGCACCTCAGATCAATGAAATAAATTCTACTGTGGAGTAGGATAAACAGACTCTGCTTGACGTTTCTCCAGTGTAAATGCAGTTATCATTTTCTGCAGGGCACAAAGATTCTGATCAAGGTCTGTGCAATAGTGAGTCATCAATGTGTTTGATTTCACACTTTTCACCCTTCCATGCCCATTGTTTGCAGAATCTGAGAATGATAAGGGCTGGAAAAGCCCTCTGAGCTTATCCAGCCCAGCTCAGAACCTAACATCCCCACATCAGCCAGACCAGGGCACTAAGGGCTACAGCCAGACTGTCCTTCACCTTCAGATGGGGGGTTCATTACTGCCCTGGGCAGTCCATTCCAGGCTCTGATCACCTTTTCCATGAGGAAGGGCTTCCTAACATCCCACCTAACCCTTCCCTGGCACCTTCAGGCTTTGCTGTCTCATCCTGTTTGCCTAGAACAAGAGTCCGACCACGACCTGACTACAGCCTCCCTTCAGAGAGCTATAGAGAGGGAGAAGGTTCCCTCTAAGTCTCCTCGAGGCTAAACACACCCAGCTCCCTCAGCATCTCCTCATCAGAATTTCCCTTCAGTCCCTTGCCCAGCTTAGTTACCCCTCTGGACCCGCTCCAGCCCCTCAATCTCTTTCTTGAAGTGAGAGACCCAGAACTGCTCCAAGACTCTAGGGGAGGCGTCCCTAGTGCCCAGTACAGGGGGAGAATTATGTCCCCAGTCGTGCTGGCCACACTATTGCCGATTCAAGCCAGGATGTCATTGGCCTTTCATTAGAAGCAAGTCTTCTGGGCATCCCTTGATACTAAAGTCTAGGCAGAAAGCTACTTTCACTTCTATAATCTTGTCCTTACAAGACAAGCTGCACATGGTCTGTGATTTCGAAGAACCATGTTTCAGGAATGCAAAAAAAAAAAAAAAGAAGCAGCACTGTGATTTGTTGGGGTGGTTTTTATTTCTCTTCACATTATGTAAAGAAATACTGAAAGACTGTTTTTTACTCTTAAAATCTTATTTTAGCTTTTATATTGCTTTCTAAACACAGGAGGTGCCAAATGAGATACTAGAAGCATTACAGGGAACAGTTCAAAACATTGAACCATAACTGGATGTTCAATCTCAGACAATAATTTGTGTATCTTAACAAATGCAAACCAGCAAATGTAAATAACATCATAGACTCATAGAATCATTAGGGATTGGAAGGGACCTCGAAAGATCATCTACTCCAATCCCCCTGCAAACAGCAGGATCACCTAGACCAAGACACACAGGAACACATCTTAAACATCTCCAGTGAAGGAGGCTTCACAATCTCCCTGGGCAGCCTGTTCCAGTGCTCTGTCACCATCACTGTCAAAAAGTTCCTTATCATAATGATGATTATGATGTTCCTAAGCTCCTATGTTCCAGCTTACAACCATTGCCCCTCATCCTATCACTAGATGACATTGAGAAGAGCCCGGCTCCATCCTCTTGACACCCACCCCTCACATATTTATAGACTCATCCTATCACTAGATGACATTGAGAAGAGCCCGGCTCCATCCTCTTGACACCCACCCCTCACATATTTATAGACATTAATGAGGTCACCCCTCAGTCTCCTCCAAGCTCAAGAGACCCGGCTTCCTCAGCCTCTCCTCGTAAGGGAGGTGTTCCAGCTCGTTCATCATCCTCGTTGCCCTACACTGGACTCTCTCCAGCAGCTCCACAGCCCTCTTGAACTGAAGGGACCAGAACTGGACACAATACTCCAGATGTGTTCTCACCAGGACAGAGTAGAGGGGAAGAAGAACGTCTCTGGATCTGCTAAACATGCCTGTTCTGATCCACCCCAGGATGCTGTTGGCCCTCTTGACCACAAGAGCACACTGCTGTCATGGTCATCCTGCTGTCCACCAGGACCCCAGGTCCCTTTCTCCTACACTGCTCTCCAACAGGTCAGTCCCCAAGCTATACTGGTACCTGGGGTTTTTCTTGCCCAGATGCAAGAGTCTACACTTCCGTTGTTATACCTCATTAAATCTCTCTCAGCCCATCTCTCCAGCCTTTCCAGGTCTCACTGAATGGCGGCACAGTCTGCAGGGGTGTCGGTGACACCACCCAGCTTTGTGTCATCAGCAAACCTGCTCACAGTGCACCCTAATCCCTCATCTAAGTCATCAATGAATAGATTGAACAGGACCGGTCCCAGCACCGACCCCGGGGCACTCCACTAGGTACAGGGACTCCAACTAGACTCTGTCCCATTGACCACTATTCTCTGACTTCTACCCTGTAGCCGCTTAGCAATCCACCTTACTACCCGATAATCTAGACCACACTGCCTCAGTTTGGCTGTGAGGATGCTGTGGGACACTGTGTCAAAAGACTTACTTAAGTCAATAGAGCCAACATCCACTGCTGTGCCATCATCTATCCACCTGGTTATGCCCTCATAAAAGGCTATCAGGTTGGTCAAGCATGACTTTCCCTTTGTGAAGCCATGCTGACTGTCCCTAATGACCCTCCTGTCCTTGATGTGCCTGGAGACAGCCTCTAGAACAAATTGTTCCATCACCTTTCCTGAGATGGAGGTGAGGCTGACTGGTCTATCGTTACCTGGGTCTTCCTTCTTTCCCTTTTTGAAGATTGGGGTAACATTTGCTATCCTCCAGTCTCTAGGCACCTCTCCCTTTCCCCAGGACCTAGCAAAGATGATGGAGAGTGTCTTAGCAATGACTTCCGCCATCTCCCTTAGTACACACGCGTGTGCATCCCATCTGGCCCATGGATTTGTGTACATCGAGTTTGCTCAAGTTATCCCTAACCCAGTCCTCATTAACTAAGGCAGGCTTCTCTCTTGCCTCCACTTCCTCTGAGATCTCAGCAGTCTGGGGCTTGATACCGAGACAGCCCCCAGAAGTATAGACAGAGGCAAAGAAGTTGTTCAGTATCAATGCTTTCTCTAATCCTTCCTTTCCTGAGTCAGATGCTATTTTATTGATACTTGTGGTGCAGTAGCCTAGAGTTTAATCTAAAAGCCATTACATTCACTAGACATCTTCAATCGTCTTTGAATGAAGCTGATGGCCTGTTCTGTTCCTATATACCATGATGTTGAGGTGCAAAGCAGGCAATAAAACAACCAGAAAGCCATGACTAACAATCTTTTATTTAAAATCTAAGCTGTTTCTTCTTCATACACCTCAAAGTACAAAACAAAAGAGCATGGCTCTTCATAACTTTTTTTTGAGGGAGGTGAGGGAGTGGAAAGAAAGGTAGTGGTGTAGTCAAGTTGTAGTTCTACCTTGAAACCTGGTTAGATAGAACACACTCTTCTCCAGAAACAGTAGCTCTGCCTCCTGTGCCTAGGTTGTAATGCTGATTCTGAGCAGCATTCAGTGCCACAGTTACTTTCACAGCAATTAACCAGTTAATAAAATCTCTAAAAGCAAGACAGTGCAGAATAATCCTTAACACCTTCTTGTTAATCATCTGTGAATGGTTACCAGAAGGGTTAGTTGAGCATTGGCCAGTCTTACACAAGGTTTGTTACACAAGGAGCTGTAATTATTCAAATGCGGTGTGGTGAGTTAAAGAGGAAAAGCAAACAGATAATTTTATACTTAACTTGGAAATGTCTTGCTGCTGTGTAACACGGCAGACCTTCCGCATTGCTCTGACATACTGTTGTTATTTGCAAAGTAATCGTGTATAATAATTAACTCCAACTGATCCACTGCAGTGCTTTAGCAAACCGTTGGAACCTATTAAATTGGAGCATGAACACACAGTTGCTTTCCACATTTCTAACGTAATTATGCTGTTGAGGAAGAAAAAAACCAGATTAATGGGAAGGCGTTGCTAAATAGGGCTCCTCGGTGCTGCAAATTTGTGGAGTGCTTTTATGCGGTTTTGAAGTATTAAATAAGTATGGAAAGCGACGTGCTGGAAATCTTTTGGAAAGCACTTGTTTGTTATTCTTTATGGAAACATTCTGCAGTCAAAACTGAAATCCAGTGACAGCAGCAACAAAGGGGATGTTTGCACTGCAAGCTTATTCATAGCTTTAGGGCCACCCCAACCACTGAGCATCACGCAATCCCCCATGCCTTAATACACATGAACTTTGAACATGGCTTTGCCACTAGAGCTGAATTCAACTTCTAAGTAGGTCGGCACTCCTGAAGTTTTTGGTAAGGAGTCTGTGTGAACTCTCGCATGTGTTTGCTCCATACATCCACTTGGGTTATTGATTCAGTTGGAAGGATAAATATTGCTTTTATGGACTTGCTAATGTATTGAGAGCATGAAAAGCAAATAAAGTATCTGTGGTAAGCAAGAAGACAGGGCATTATTCTAATCCCATATGAATTAGACCATAGTGGCTGTGGGTTTTCAAGATTTACATCTCCTGGACCCTGTAGTTTCTGATTATTTGTCTCCCGGTTGGCTGTTGCTGGAAGCTTCCTGCCAGTTTATAGACCTCAACTTGGCATTTGACCCCACGTTCCACATGGTCTGTCTCTGGTTGCACGAGATGGCTGAAACATGTTGCTGGACAATACAGCTTCGAGTGCCAGAAGCCCTCTCAGCTCCTCTCCTCTCAGCAGTCAGAGGCAAACTGTGCAGATAAGTAATTAGTAAGCCAGTGATGTTGCTCTAACAGGTCAGTTCTCCCATGATTTTTGGGGAGAGAACCCTGCCCAAATAAACATTCAGAAAAGGCAGAAATTGTTCTACAATACCCCATGAGTGACATTCAGGGAAGTGACAATCAGCAGGCTGACAGGAAACCCAAAGTAAATGTCAGGCCATGATGGACATATCCCCACTCAGGTCTATATGAGGGGAGGGTTAGATTGGATGTTAGGAAGCTCTTCCTCATGGAAAGGGTGATCAGACCCTGGAATGGACTGCCCAGGGCAGTGGTGGAGTCGCCATCCCTGGAGGTGTTGAAGGACAGCTTGGCTGTGGCCTTTAGTGCCCTGGTCTGGTGGATGTGGTGATGTTAGGTCCTGGTCTGGACTGGATGAGCTCAGAGGGCTTTTCCAGTCTCAGTCATTCAGGGATTCTGTGATTCTGATTAGGGGCATGGAGTCCAGATGTGTTCTGCTGTTTTCTCTTGTGCTGCAGCATGGGCTTTGCTGAACTAGCTAATTTCACATTGAGATGACTTTGGGAACTTAGGAAGTGCTGAGATTTGTATTGAAAACAAGATCAGAATCCACTGTTTCACTTGTTCTCAGTGAACACGCTTTCCATACTTCACACAATAATGAACTGAAAGTGAACTGATTTCTGCATATTTTCAGTATGTGATGTCCGTACCGGTTTGTTCACAGGAGATTATTCCTGCAGTTCTCATATGTACTTAGAGTCCAACAGTAGATTCCCATAACTTTACATTCACGTATGCCTTGATTATGGAACATTCCAAATGTACCATGTCTTTTAGAAGATAGCGATATTCTAAAATAGATTCATGAAAAGAATTCTCTCGGAACTATAGCTGCAAGCTAAAAATGCAAAGATCAACTGACAGCACTTCTCATGTCTGTCAGCAACATTCATTTTTTGATGACAAAACATAACTAAAATTTCCAAAATTTGTTCACCAGGGAAGATCTACTCTTAGTTTAGCTGGTGTTCATTAAAAGGCTCTTGCTGAATGGCTGAGAGTTTGGAATACATTTCAAGTGTTGAATTACTGAGTCTGGAAAAGACCTCTGAGATCATCAAGTCCAGTCTACAACTACTTAGGTCATCTAGTGGCAGGACGAGGGGCAATGGGTGTAAGCTGGAACATAGGAGGTTCCACATCAATTTGAGAAGGAACTTCTTCACAGTGAGGGTGATGGAGCACTGGAACAGGCTGCCCAGGGAGGTTGTGGGGTCTCCTTCACTGGAGACGTTTAGGACCCATCTGGGTGTGTTCCTGTGTGACTTGGTCTGGGTGATCCTGCTGTGTCAGGGGGATTGTATTAGATGATCTTTAGAGGTCCCTTCCAATCCCTAATGATTCTATGATTCACCCGAAGGGAAGCTGAATGGCAGCTCTCAGTAGCAACAATGTTTTTCACAGAGTGCCTCAAGGTCATCAGACCATTAAGACTGGAAATACAAAGATGTAACCTTAAGATAAAATCCTATCTTAAGTGATAAGATAGAATCAAGGGGATAGAATAAGCTAGAATTAAGAGGATAAGTGAGCAGGAAAACAGCCTGACATCAGGCTGGACTCCAGAGAATTATATCATAAATGAAAAAGAAGGATGAATTCATATTCTAATTTTATATTGATTTGGCTGCAGCTGTCACACCTTAAGAGCACGCAGTGCAGGTGTGAATGCATTCATAGAATCATAGAATCATTAGGGATTGGAAGGAACCTCAAAAGATCATCCAGGCCAATCCCCCCAATTCACCGTATTTCTAATTCAGAAGGATGAATGCTTCCGACTGACCCAGAAATTAAATGCTTCACAGCAGCTTTGTAAGAGCAGCATTGTGGAGTCCTGTGCATCTCTTGATTACTCGTGCCAAACATATTCCTTTCAGATTAAAAATGCACTTTCAAGCTCTCTGTTCTACCAACTCATCAGGGACCCTGAGAGTCCAGGCATATTCTCTCACTTCCCAATCTCACAACCCAATACAGTCCCTAAAGGCTGAACAAGGCCTTCTGTTTTTCCTGCGTGCTACTACTGCCTTCTAATTGCACCCTCAGCGCCATCCTTGCAGCTGAAACCTGTCAGTGAGGTTTATCCAGTTTAACAAACTGAAACTTCTAAAACTATCAATCCTGTTGAAGCTGCTCATAAGGACCCTGTTTGCCTGTGCAAGCTATGTCGGCTGTTCCTGTAACACGGAAGCAAGAGAGCAGTGAAAGCCTATTTTCAGCACGAAAGCTGACATAAATGGTTCTTGAAAATGTGAATGAGAATGTGCAATAAACAGATCCCCTACTCAGAGCAAAACTGCTCAGGTAGGGGTTAGCATATATGTCATGCCTTCTGTTCAGTAAAGGATTTGTACTCCAGCCCAAAAGATGATACCAACAAAGAGGAAAGCAGGGAAGAATGCTAGGAGGCTGCCTGGCTGAGCAAGGAGCTCTTGGACACGCTGTCAAATAAAAAGAAACTCTACAAGGAGTGGAAGGGAGGAAGCTAGAATGGGGGTATGTAAGGAAGCTGCCCGAACCGCTGGAGATCAGGTTAGGAAAGCCAAGGCACAGTTTGAATTGGACCTAGCCAGGGAGGTCAAAGGGAACACCAAGAATTTCTACAGTTATATGAATGGTAAAAAGAAGTCTAGGGAAGGTGTGGGCCCCTCAGAAAGGAAACAGGTGATGTGGTCACAAGTGACATGGAAAAAGCTGAAGTTCTTAATGACTTCTTTAACTCAGTCTTCACTGCAGAGGCCTCCAGCCACACTTCTGTAGACATTAAAAATAACAGCAGGGACTGCAAGGAAGAACTGCCCATCATAAGTGAAGATCTGGTTCGTGATCACCTGAAGAACTGGAAAGTGTTCAAGTCCATGGGACCCGATGGGATACACCCAAGGGTCCTGAGAGAACTGGCAGATGAGGTTGCTAGACCCCTCTCTATTACACTCCAAAAGTCACGGCGGTCTGGTGAAGTCCCCACTGACTGCAAAAGGGGAAATATCATTCCTATTTTCAAGAAGGATAGGAAGGAGGAGCCAGGGAATTACAGGCCAGTCAGTCTCACCTCTGTGCCCGGTAAGATCATGGAGCAGATCCTCCTGGAGGCACTGCTCTCTGACAGGCGAATACTGAAGAGGTGACGGGACACAATCAGCATGGCTTCACCAAGGGCAAGTCCTGCCTGACAAACCTGGTGGCCTTCTATGAGCAGGTCACAACATTAATGGATGAGGGGTGAGCGACTGATGTCATTTACCTGGACCTCAGCAAAGCATTTGACACTGTCCTGCACCACATTCTGGTCTCCAAGGTGGTGGAACATAGCTTTGATGGGTGGACCACTAGATGGGTAAGGAACTGGCTTGATGGCTGCACCCAGAGAGTGGTTGTTGATGGATCCATGTCTGAGTGGAGGCCAGTGACAAGCAGAGTCCCTCAGGGATTGGTCCTGGGACCAGTCTTGTTCAACATCTTTGTCACCGACATGGAGAAGGGCATTGAGTGCACCCTCAGCAAGTTTGCTGATAACACCAAGCTGTGTGGTGCAGCAGACAGACTGGAGGGCAGGGATGCCATCCAGAGGGACATGGACAGGCTAGAGAGGTGGGCACAGGCCAACCTCATGACGTTCAACAAGACGAAGTGTAAGGTCCTGCATCTGGGTCAAGGCAATCCTAAGGATAAATACAGGCTGGGCAGTGACCGGCTGCAGAGTAGACCTGAGGAGAAGGACTTGGGGATGCTTGTGAACCAAAACCTCAACATGAGCCGGCAGTGTGCGCTTGCGGCCCAGAAGGCAAACTGGATCCTGGGCTGCATCAGGAGAAGTGTGGCCAACAGGTTGAGGGAGGTGATTCTCCCCCTCTACTCCGCTCTGGTGAGACCCCACCCTGGAGTATACTGTGTCCAGTTCTGGAGCCCTTATTACAAGAGGCATGTGGAGATGCTGGAGCATGTGCAGAGGAGGGTCACGAGGATGATCAGAGGGCTGGAGCACCTCTCCTATGAGGCCAGACTGAGAGNATGTGCAGAGGAGGGTCACGAGGATGATCAGAGGGCTGGAGCACCTCTCCTATGAGGCCAGACTGAGAGAGTTGGGGATGTTCAGTCTGGAGAAGAGGAGGCTCCGAGGTGACCTTATTGTGGCCTTCCAGTATCTGAAGGGGGCCTACATAAGGGCTGGGGAGGGACTATTTAGGATGTCACGTAGTGACAGGATGAAGGGAAATGGAGCAAAGCTGGAGATGGGTAGATTTCGAGTGGATGTGAGGAGGAAGTTCTTCACTGTGAGAGTGGTGAGAGCCTGGAATGAGTTGCCCAGGAAGGTGTTTGGGGCCCCATCCCTGGAGATGTTTAATGCCAGGCTGGATGGGGCTCTGGCCAGCCTGGTCTAGGGTGGGGTGTCCCTTCCTGTGCTGGGGGTGTTGGAACTGGATGATGGTTCCTTCCAACCCTAAGTGATTCTGATTCCATGGCTTCTCCAGTGAAGTGAGCCTACTGTGGCAGGGGGATTGGACTAGATGATCTTTCGAGCTCCCTTCCAATCCCTTCTATGATTCTATGATTTGGAGATGAAAGAGGGTTTTATCACTAAAGCAGCTCTGTAATTCCAGAAGCAGTATGGGAAGGGAGGCTGACTCATGTACAAACATGATCATGTACACTACCTCTGGATAGAAAACTGTCTACGTTCAGAGATTGGACTAGATGATCTTTTGAGATCCCTTCCAATTGCTGATGCTCTGTGATTCTGTGATTCCCCCCAGCCATCTGCCCCTTGCCTGTTGTTTTTCAGTGTTGCAAAGACATCCATGGGTTTTTTCTATAGATGGTGTTTTTTAAAAATAAAGGAGATTGAGCCAAATAACCTTGCGATTTTGGGAGGGTACTTCTGTCTTCAAAAGATATTTCTACTAGAGAAATAATTAGAGATCTCAGGATCCAGCCCTACAGGTCATATGCAGAGTACTAAAACAATACCACGACAAGGCAGGAAGCCAGCAAGAATGTAAAGAATGTACATGCAAACAGAAGTTAGTTAATGTTTATACATTCTGCTATGAATGCAGACACTAAGTGCAGATTGACTGGATTCAGAGCTGTAGAAGTAACTGTAACACAGCAAAGTCAGGGCTGAATGAAATGACTGCAGATTGATCAAATGTGAGATGTACTGGAGGGGCCACAGGGCAGTTAGTAATTTCAAAACTTTATTCTGTAAATGTGGTGTACCTGATTGATGACAGAGCAGATGGACATAGTATAACAAGCGGACTATACCTCTGTTCCGTACGTAAGTGCCCTGGAATTGCTTGGTCTGATCGATTCAGCAAAATTTGGGTTGCTGATTAATGATGTTTTAAGCTAATGTAGAAAAGTGATCTCTTTGAGCCTCTGGACTTCAGCTTGACTTCTAAAACCCGATATGGCTAGGAAGTGGATATGCTCTGGGTGCAAGAAATGCTGATTGCTTGGCATCCATTTATTGGCAGTGGGACATGCACTTGCAGGCCCCTTTCCCCTGCTAGCACCAAGGGATGAACAATGCAGCAATTCTTTAAGCCTCGGGGCCTGATTCTCTATCCCTGAAGTCAATAGAAGCTTTGTCACTGATCTCAATGGGCACAGGCTCAAACACTCAAAGAACACATTATGTGATACATGGTTTTTAAGAAGAAACTTGGCAAGTTTGAGTCTGCAGAACCAGGGATGACTGACTGACACAAAGCCACTGAAACAGAGAGGTGAAAATCAAACTCTGATTCCCCACTTAGGCAGCTGACTCTACATCTGAGCACCAAGCAGAGAGAATAACTGCATGGAGAAGCTGCATTTTGCATTACGTTCTAACGGTGAGTAATAGCTCCGAAATCAATTCTCTAATTTAGGTGCCTGAGAACAATATAGCTCAGTGAGTGCAGCAGCAGCTCTGTGATTCTAAGAAGCCTGGTTACTCTGTGGTAAAGTGCAGATGTGGAAGCCTGTGCGTAAGAAGGCATAGGTTAGAAATTTTTGACTCCTGTATTCTCAGCGCAGCATTTCTCATTTCTCTTCCATTCCTTCATCTACCTCCAGGACTCCATCTCTTAAATGATATGGTCACATGAACGTGAGAAACCTCACCAAGAGCAGCTGTTTGTCACTACGTTTAGAAATATGAACAGATTAATACCTGTGTATAATGGAATCAGTACTCTGTAACCATGGTTAGACAATCACCGCACTGTCCTCTTCAGCATTAAGAAGAAACACTTTTCAATCCTACCAAGCTTAATCAATAAACAGAACAGCAGGGCCTGCATATACATACTCATAGAATCATTAGGGATTGGAAGGGACCTTGAAACATCATCTAGTCCAATCCCCCTGCCAGAGCAGGATCACCCAGACCAAGTCATACAGTCAGTATGGGTTAGAAGGGACCATAGGATAATCCTGTTCCAACTCCCCTACCATGGTCAGGGACACCCCACCCTAGATCAGGCTGGCCAGAGCCTCATCCAGCCTGGCCTTAAACACCTCCAAAAACTATCAGAAACAGTGTGACCGGCAGGACTAGGGAAGCGATTGTCCCCCTGTACTGAACACTGATGAGGCCTCCCCTCAAGTACTGGGGCAGTTTTGGGTACATTAATTCCACAAGGACATTGTGGGGCAAGAGTGGGTGCAGAAAAGGGCGATGGAGCTGGTGAAAGTCCTGGAGAACAGGTCGGATCTGGAGCAACTGAGAGAGCTGGACCAGTTTAGCTTGAAGAAGAGCAGGCTGAGGGCAGACCTTATCAGAGCACTTAGCTCGCTCCCCAAAATGCATCTACACCAATGCACCCAGCATGGGGAATAAGCAGGAGGAGTTAGAAATCTATGTCCAGTCAGGTGATTATGATCTGGTGACAGTTGCAGAGACATGATGGGAGAGCCTGCATGACTGGAACGTGGTCATGGGTGGCTATGTGCTTTTCAAGAGTGACAGGTCAGCAAGGCAGGGTGTTGCTCTTTATGTGAAAGTTGCTCTTTATGTGAAAGACTAACTGGAATGTGTTGGGTTCTGTCCAAGGGTGGATGAAGAGAGAGTAGAGAGTTTGTGGGTGAGGATTAAGGGGCAGGCTGGCATGGGTGACACTGTTGTGGGTGTCTATTACAGGCCATCAGATCAAAATGAGGAAGCTGATGAGGCCTTCTACAGGCAGCTGACAGCAGTCTCACAGCTACAGGTCCTGGTTCTCATGGGGAATTTAGACTACACTGACTCTCTCTCTAGGCAGGGCAAGGACAAGAGTGTTGTTAGGGACAGTTGGCGTGGCTTCACCAAAGGGAAGTCTCTCTCCAAAGAGACAAAGTAGTGGCTGTCTTGACTTGAGTAAAGCATTTCACACAGTCTCCCACAGCACCCTTGCAGCCAAACTGAGTCAGTGTGGTCTAGATGATCGGTTAGTGAGGTGGATGGTGAACTGGCTGCAGGACAGAAGCCAGAGAGTGGTGTTGAATGGGACAGTCTGTTTGGAGGCCTGTAAGTAGTGGAGTCCCCCAGGGGTCTGTACTGGGACAAGTACTATTCAATCTATTCATTAATGACTTGGATGAGGGATTACAGTTCACTGTCAGCAGGTTTGCTGATGACACAAAGCTGGGAGGAGTGGCTGACATCCTGTCAAGTTGTGCTGCCATTCAATGGGAACTGGACAGGCTGGAGAGCTGGGCAGGGAGAAATTTAATGAGCTATAACAAGGGCAAGTGTAGAGTCTTGCATGTGGGCAAGAACAACCCAGGTACCAGTATAGATTGGGGATCTGATCTGTTGGAGAGCAGTGTAGGAGAAAAGGACCAGGGGGTCCTGGTGGGCCAGGATGACCATGAGCCAGCCAACAATGTGGATCAGAATGGGGGTGGTTAGTAGATGGATAGAGGTTCTCTTCACCCTCTACTCTGCCCTGGTGAGAACACATCTGGAATATCGTGTCCATTTCTGAGCCCTTCAGTTCAAGAAGGACACAGAACTGCTGGAGAGAGTCCAGTGCAGAGCCATAAAGATGATGGAGTGGAGCATCTCCCTTATGGGGAAAGTCTGCGGGAGCTGCCTCTGTAGCTTGGAGGAGACTGAGGGGTGACCTCATTAATGTTTATAAATATGTGAAGAGTGGGTGTCAGAAGGATGGAGCCAGTCTCTTCTCAGTGTCATCTAATGATAGGACCTGGGGCAATGTTTGTAAGCTGGAACATAGGAGGTTCCATATGAATGTGAGAAGGAACTTCCTCACAGTAAGGGTGACAGAGCACTGAAATTTGCTGCCCAGGGAGTTTGTGGAGTCTCCTTCTCTGGAGACATTTAAAACCTTCCTGGATATGTGCGACTTGATCTAGTTGATCCTGCTTTGGCAGGGGGAATTGAACTAGATGATGTTTTGAGGTCCCTTCCAATCTCTAATGCTCTGTGATTCTGTGATTACTGCCCTCTACAACTATCTGAAGGGACACTATAGAGAGGTGCTGCTGGTCTCTTCTCACAGGTCACTAGTGATAGAAGAAGAGGCACTGGCCTCAAGCTGCAGGAGGGCAGGGTTAGACTGTGCATTAGGAAAAATCTTTTTGTTGAAAGATTAGTCAGGGATCAGAACAGGATGCCCAGAGAAGGGATGGAATCAGTATCCCTCATTGTGTTTAAAGGTTGTTTATATGTGGTGCTTAGAGATCTGGTTTAGTGGTGAACTTCGTAGAGCAGGATTATTGGTTTGACTTGGTAATCTTAAGGGTCATTTCCAGCCTGAATCACAGAAGACTGAAAAACAGTCTTGAGGGGAAGAAAATTTATTCTGCCACTAGCATATGGAAAAAGGGGATGGAAGCTTTTTGCCATTTTTCAAGTATAAATATCAACTATAACTCAACCTTGTTGTGCTTTCATATGCTGACTTCTGGCTGTGAATGTTTCAGTAATGCATGGAGACCTGGCTTTTTTTTTCTCTTCAGTTTCCAAACTGCTAGTGGAAATTTGTGTCAATCAGGGAGGAGAAGAAAGAAGGAGGAGAATATGAGGGAGTGTGAGCAGAGCTAGATAGTGCTGCATGCCAAACCCTTCCCAATCAGCCCCTTGGCATGCTACTGGAACGTTGGAACTGGAGCCAGGAGCACCACATTTGCAAGAGCAGGATCCGCAGTCCCTTACACGTAAGTTTTCAAAGACAAATCCCATTACAAATAACAAACAGTGTTGTAATGTTTGAGTGTGTTCCCACAAACACACACTGAACTTTTCTTGCCTTTCTTTCAACTCCAAGAATGAGCTGTATTCAGAATTCTCCTTACTGAAATATTTACACTCAGTCAGAAAGGGTGAAGGGCACATTTTGCTACCCAGGGTCTCTGTAAGATAAACTCTAGCATGGACAGAGCTTAACAGAGTTTTTGTTTGTCCTTTGGAATTTCGTATGAAGGAATTCTTCATTAATAAAAGAACCTTTTTTAGTATTCACTCTCAAGTTGATTTTACAGGTGGGTTCAAGGCAGTGCTGATTAGTGAATGTGTTATCTGGACATAATAAATACCACCAGATCTCAATTGTTAGCAGTGAGAGCTGGATTTGTTTTCAGACAGTTAAAGCCATAAAGTAACAAAGTGTTTATTAGTTTCTTCTACACAACTGAATGTACTGATGTAATATTTACTGCTTTTTAATACACGTTCGACAGTCACACATTAATCAAGTGGGGGTCAAGCTCTTCTTCCAGGCAACTGGTGACAGGATGAGAGGGCAGGGCCTGAAGCTGCCAGGAGAGGGTTAGGTTGGATGTTAGGAAGCCCTTCCTCACGGAAAGGGTGATCAGACCCTGGAATGGACTCCCCAGGGCAATGGTGGAGTCCCCATCCCTGGAGGTGTTGAAGGACAGCCTGGCTGTAGCTCTTAGTGCCCTGGTCTGGACAATGTGTTGATGTTAGGTCCTGGTCTGGGCTGGATGAGCTCAGAGGGCTTTTCCAGCCTCAATCATTCTGAGATTCTAAACCTTCACTTTGCTGAGAGAACGCTGGCAAGCTGCTTTCAGTCTTCATGAGCAAAGTAAGAGATGAGCAGTTTTCCTTCCTCTTTCAGTTAGATAAGGCATCATGCACCAGGAGACAGGAGCTGTTCTTTTTCATCTGTCATGGCTTAGCTCCATTATAGGTTGAACACTGAGTCTGTTTTAGAGGATTTTTTTAAGCTGCCTCTACAAAACAGTTTCGTGCCGCAGTAACTCCCAAACTTAAATTTAAGCCTGTGGTGCTCAGTCCACAAAACACAGAACTTGCTTGTGACTCTGAAGAAGATCAGAGTATCAATAATTAACAAATTAACATTAAAATTAACAAATATTTTATGCTCTTAAAGGCAATGGGACTTAATATTGGTTAAAAAGCTGTAGAAGGGGCCCTTTGGAGCACAATATTAATATACCCCAAGTGTAACAGCATTGAAATCAACAGTTAGACCATTTCTGAATGGACTCCACTCTGTTAATTCTGTAGAGGAAGTTCCCTCACACTGTAAATCATCATAAGATTAGTATTAATCTGACTGAAATGTCCTGAGCCATCCAATTCTCTGGTTAATTCTATTAGGCAGAGTTTTCCACATGCTAGTTTGAAATGTTATCATATGATGATGAATGTAAGCTTTTTTATTGGATTTCTGTAAATCCTTCCTTTGTGGCAGCTGTTGGAAGGGTTCTGTGGCTGCTTGTAGGATCCACACACTGAAAGCATCATAGATACTTTGTATTTATCTTTTTTTTAGAAATGCCAACTGTTTCAGGTCTGCTGCAGAATTTCAGCATCACATGAGAGGGCTGAAAGTTTTCTACCTGAGCACAATCTTCAGCATCATCTACTCTGAAGCAGAAGGCACTTTTAGAGGGAATCCAGCAGTGAAAAGAACAGGCATAAAGCCCCGCTTGTCTTAGCTCTTTCATTGGGTTAGTTCCTCTTTAGATTGCACACACTGCAAGGAGTTCTTATACAAACGGCTTTTATTTGTTGTACTTTTCTTCTGAGACTTAGCAGATGAAAAACCCTCTGACATTCCAGCTATCCAGGTAACCATGAGACACAGAAAGAACAAAGATGTTCTGTCTGGATCCCACTTTGTAGACCAGATTCTTTGATCTCAGAAAGGTCTTACTATAAAAAACCAGCCCACCCCACAAAGGAAATAGTCAGTACATTATTGTTGTTTGGTTGGAGAGGTTTTTTTAGGTCATTACACAGTGGGTCTGTGCTCCAGGCTTGACATCCCAGGACTCAAATACAATACAGAAATAACTGGAGTTTCTTGCTTTCTAGCACAGCAGTAGCCCCATTGCCTGCAGTGGGGCCACTCACACAGAGTCAATCACATACTAAAGCTCTTTGCTGGAGTAGGGCTTCCATATTGCAGATGAATAAGCTTTTCTTCAATGAATTTGCCAAGACTCCTTCCTAAAGGTCGAGGAAAAAGCCTGTTCTGTTTGTTGCTGGACCTTTTAAACACACATAATTCATTCCTAGTATTTGTACTATAGATATTGAACATTGCTTGCCCTTACTCACAGGAGGCTGAAGACAATAGTCCTCAGGAACTATAAAAGGCAAGAGTTATGTCACCTTAGGCCTAGAAAAAATTGTAGAATTTCTTTGTTCTTATTTATGTAGTTGTTTTTAATTCAAAGACAGCGTTCTCTCTGGATGTGAGATTCAAGTAACGCTTTCCAACAATATGGAAGTCTAAATGCCACAATTACAATTGTTTCTGAAAGGGGCTGACCTTTATTAAACTTACTGAGTAAATACAATTCCGAAGGTTTTGTTTTGCTTGTAAATTAAACGGCATGTTTGTTGAAGGAAAGGTCAATTTTCAGTAAAACTAGCTTCAGAAAACATCACCTTTCTCAGCTAAATCAAAGGAGTTAATTAGTTTTACAGAAGGAACACATAATGTGTAATTCTCTTATCTTTGCTTGAAAATCAATTGCTTATGGCATAAAGAGGATACACTTGTCATCATTAGGCATAAACGTTTGTTTGCAGCAGCAGTAAAAACAGACTCAGACTATCAAACATAGCTTCATAAACTTGAGACACTGAAGTCCTCAAGAGGTTGTGTGTAGGGGGAATGTATCCTACCCAATATCAGATTTCACCTATTCAGTAGTTTTATTCCATCATGTATTAAATTATCACATAATTACTGTGTAAGTAAAGGAGACTGTTTTGCATCACACTGAACATGTATCACAGTATCACAGTATCACAGTATTA
>VXBP01004617.1:0-10160 GCA_013400115.1 Rhinopomastus cyanomelas
CCTTTTGGACTGGCTGTGCCTGGCTGTGTGAGTTAAATAAGTTGCACACAGTGAGGTTTGTGACTGCCTTGTTAGACAAAATGTCTCCAATACTACCACTCAGTACTGTGAAAACCTTACACTATTTTATGTTGTACCTGATTCAAGCTGGATCAGAAGAACAGGTGCAGCTGTTGTGCAGGATTCTCTGTAACAAACAAATCTCATCCCTTTCTATCACCCTAGTTTCTATCACCCTAATGTTCAACTAGAACATTAGCAAACCATTCCCTCCAAACATTTGGATTTCCAAACAAGAATACGGAAATCCAAACAAAAAAGAAGTAATTTCTCAAACCATCTCCAACTAAATTTCTTTAGATATTACAGATATTTAAGCACTCATCATAATAGTCACAAACCAAACTGTGTTCTTGCAAAAGAGACTGGAAAAAAATCATAATCTAGCTGGCTTAATCAAAACCTATTTTGGCTGCTTTACTCACTTCCCCTCCAAGGAAACACGATCAGACCAATGACATTTTGCCCATTATTTAGTGATGATATTTTAACTTATTTAGCTGGACAGTACAGATTACACTCTGCCAGTGTCTACTCAAATTCTCTGAGTGTATGTAATTGTTCAGCTGTACAGATCAATTCAAATTCTTGATACCATTTACACTACATAAAGAACACTGTTCATAATCTCTAGTTAGATTAAAACCTGTGATTTCCTGAAATGAAAAATTTTAAAGTGTTCTGATTTCACAGCAATAAATATTTATTCAACAATCTGTCAAAAATCTAACTTCAAAAGACAACTGGCTTGGAGGCAAATTCATGTTAATTATAGCTTTTGAATTCTTCAGCAACTGAAGCTGCAGACTTATACTTCCAAACAGATTTTGCCAATTTTATTTTCCCTGTTCTTAAAGAGAAGAGGTAGGAGCAGATCAAGAAGCGTTAGGGAGTATTTCAGTATAGTAGAAACTACAATACTACAATAAGCACTACCTAGCCTGAAAGATCTGGCCCTGCAAACCAACAGGTCACTGCCACATTATTTAATGTATTCCAAGGTAACTGGATAGGCAAGTAAGGCAACAAAATATGTATGCTGTATGTATGTAAAAACAACAGGGACTCTTTTGGGGAGGGGGCATAATTTACAGGCTGCTACTTGACTGTTTCTCCAATATTCATCAAAAACATATTTGTCTTTCTCAAGGCAGTATCAGAAGTCCATTGTTAAATAAAAGCAGTTCAAAACACAAACTATTTAATGTATTCCACCTAGGTACAAAAAGAAAAGTTTTCCAATTACTATTTTTACCTTTTCCAGCTTTTTAGCCTCGATGTGTCGCAGCACCTGCTCCCTCCAGTCATGAGGGACTTTACTTTTTCCTGGAGGGTCTAACAAAGAGTGCTCAGAGTTAACCCTTGGGTTTGATCTCTTTGAAGGGCTAGTTCGTGAATAATTGAAGTCACTAACTGACATAGTTCTCTCTGGTATTTCATTCACCAATGGGCGAGCACTCTGTGGTCGAGGTACATTTGGACCATCAATGCTGTATGTCCTTGCAGATAGAGGTCTCTGTTGCCCAGACATTACTGGTGGAGCTCTTCCCACTGAATGCAAATCTCTGTATGTTAAGTAGTCACCTTCAGGAATCTGTGCGCGCCTTGAAGGTCCAGTCTCCCCAACATTTACAGAAGCTGTAGAAGACACACTGCTCTGCCTTTGAAGAGTGTGTCTGGTTGCTCCTAGGAACAGTCTATCATTTGGAGGAATAGCCCACATATCTATGTGTCTCCCAGTCATCCGTTGATGAGTGTTATACACAGCACTGGCTCGGACATTGTTATGATTGGAGAAATTCATATTGGCAGAATGTTTTACGTAGCTGGGGGTTTCGGTACTGTCAGACCTAAGCAAACGTGAAGGAGGCAAGCTGCCTTGTTCTACCTGGGTGGTTTGTTTCTGAGGCCACAAGGTGTCTTTTGCTGTTGCACTGCTGCTGTACTGAATATTATACTGTGGAGTGCAGAACATCTGTGCACCACTTGTTGATCCTCTCACAACATTAGCACCTTCAGGATTGTGATTAGAGTCAAACTTTAGGGCAGTTTTTGTAGAAGATACTAAATCAGATGATGATGACGACCCAGGAAAAACTTGCAAAGGCTGATCATACAGAAGAGTAGCAGATTTACTTCGGACTATGTTTTTCGCATCTGCACTATCAGGTGCTGATTTTACCACTGAATTTGGCAGCTGCTGAGATCCATTCTCATCAACAACATCATAGATTTTTACGTCACCAGTGTCCATACTGGTGCTGCTGTGAGATTTTACCACAGGGCCACTTCCATGTGGGGACAAATCTTCAGTGCTCCTTGAAACAGATAGCTCAGCAGACTCACTGTCAACCGTAGTGCTTCTCATTAGTTTGTCTTTACTGGGAGACTGTACTGCTTCCTCAGGATGTCCATTTACTTTATTTATAGAGTACTTATTTCCATTTTGCAAGTGCTCACTTTCTTCTTTTGTGTTGATATTCAAAAAGCCCCTTACTGAAACTGTTTCTTGTGTTTGTAAACCTCCTGCAGGGACTGGTACTGCCTCCTCACTAACCAATTTATTGATATTCATGTTTATTTGGTCTAATTTGTCTAATTTGTGAGACTCCTCCTCAGAAATGCTTAGGTCAACACCTCTTCCTATATGGCCTAACCTTTCTTCAATGCTTAATTCATATTCAGACAAATTTGTAATCTTCTCATGCACATTTGTTTTTTCTTCTACTGTAATGCTCAATTCACCTCCATTTTGCAAAAGATTATTCAAATTTTCATCTTCTTGCCTGGGAAAAAAAAAAAGGCTCTTGTAAGAAATTCCAAAAATAATCACAGGAATCACAGCATGTTGGAAGGCACCCCAAGATACCAGCTAGTCCAACACCTCTGCCACAGAATACTCACTCAGAGCAGGTTGCACATATTCTGTTTAGAACTGTTTTACAAAAAAGAATCATTAACACTCAACACAGCCATAATGTGCACACACAAAACAGGACAAAGACCAATACACAACCATATTTATGATTTGCTGTCTTACCATTACATTATTATATTATTGTACAATATTATAATATTGTATTATATTATACAGAGGGCTCATTTTTGCAATGTTTGGGCCATCTGATTTTCAGAAGTTTAAACTCCAGAAATATCTTTAATAATGCCTGTTAAGTGTTAAAATGTATTAAGTGACAAGAACTCCTGTTTTGTTATACTTGCAGGTTCTATGACAATTCTGGACAACTGTCTTGCTTCTACTGTCAATTTTAAATAAAAAAACTGGCCCGTTCTAGTTAAAACCATGAGAAGATTAGCAACCTGTAAATTCTTTCTTTCTAATCGTCTAAAAGCCTTTTACTGTTATGTTAGCAATCAAATGCATATGTAAGTAAAAGCAAAGAGCTTTAAAAATTGTGTATTTTGCTGGGATATGTAGTTATACGGATGCATTTATTACACCCTACTGTTAAAACAGATAGAATTGTATCTTGTTTACTAAAATTAGCCTCTGAATTGGTTCCTGTTTTTAGAAAAATAGAACTATTCCATTATTTAACCTTATTTTAAAACCATAAAAATTTACTATATTTAATGAGTGATAAATTAATAAATCAAAGAAATGAACACAAAATATGAAAAATTAAGTAACACTTTTCTATTATAGTTGCTCAGTGCTATACAGCATCTTACAAACCTGATCTTGAATAAAACAGCAGCATGTGTTTCTTTGTCTGGAGAACAGAGAGAAACATCTTGGCTACTATCAGTATTTAAGGAAACAGAATCTGACATTCGAGAAGGAGAGGAACAGTTGCTGTTATTTTGATTCCGATTGTGAGTGGCTTCATCTGATAAGGAATCAGCATCTTTTGAATCATCTGAAATAAAAATGTGCTGATTTAGTTACAGACACATACATCTTTTTAACAGCTGCTTCATGTGTGTAATTTACAGGCATTTAGAAAATGTCTTTTGTTCTTCAGTAATTCTCACAACTGGAAACTAAAATGTAAGCTATCACCTTCACAAACTTCATTTACACTTGCAAAGAACTGTTGGTAATTAGTTCCTATTTGGTTCGATAGTCCTGACATGTTAATGAAATTTTACTTGCTGTTTCATCCCAAGTTTCCTTTTCTGTTTTTTGTTATCATTTCAAAGTTTTGAGTTACATGAGTCTATCAGCCCCTATGGAAATTAAGTACAGTGCTTTGCATGAAGGACTTTAGAAGTGTACATGCTTCCTCATGTTGAACATTCTATCATAATTAAAGAGCTATACATCAGATGAAGACCTCTGAAAAGAGCTGTATCAACACACAGTTTCTGTAGTTTCATATACGTAAAAAAGCAGGAAAGAAAAGTTTTATTTTGCAAAATTGGAATCCACGTATTTCTGTGCTTAATTTTAAGATCATTGAGGACATCATCTTCAGTGTAATTTACACCACTGCACAGTGATGCTTGCATAATGTATGCATACTTATACTATCCATATAAACATTATTTCTCTGTTGGAATCAAAAGCCAGCCAGGATTTTTATAAAAGTGCACAGACATATTTAAATTTTTTCTTCAAGACACACTTACAGGTGCCAAAAGCATAAATTTTGTTAGTCTGTCTCCAGAGACAGGAAAGAAGTTTTTAAGTAATGCTTCAGTCAGACATAAAGACCTGAAGTCAGCACTGACAAACATCAACACATGGGATTCTCAGCAGAATCTTCCTGCTACCACCATGTGGTTGTCCTTCATGCCCATTAAATCTCACCCTTTTACATTTAATGGCCAGAAGAGCCATTTTTGCCTTGAAAATTACTACACTACGGTATTATATGTAGCAAAATACAATTCCTCTCCAACTTTCACATTTTTTCTTTGAATATTAGCCCATTCCTTACTCGTAAGCAAATGGTTATCCACACCTAAAATATCTTTCAGAGAATATAAAGCCTAGGCAACAAAAACAATGTTCTAAAGTCTCTTGTTAGAGGAAAGAAAAAAAATAGTAAAGTGACTCTAGAGAAAGACTTGACACAAGAGAACTTTATCCTTAAGCCTCACAAATAGAGCATAGTTTCTCGGAGACATTTAAACATATGAAACTGCAGCCCATAGCACCAATAGAAAAATATGCTGCTAAGTTCAGGAAGAGACAGAACTGAAAAGTGAAATCACTAAACTGAATTCTGCTGTAACTCGAAGACAAACATAGCAATTAAATCTACTTTGACATAATTTAATTGGAAAAACTAGCCACTTTGTATTTAACCTTTTTTGTTATTGCCAAGAGCTACCACTTTAGGCTGGTTTATGGAAGATTCTATCAGTGGAGGTCGCATTTCTGCCATTTTCATCTCTTCATCAGAGGACAGTTCTTCTGACTCCTGCTAAAGGAAAAACAGCTTTATGCTGTGCATTTAAAAAAACTGCTTAAGAGTAAATGCTATATAAACCATCACTCACAGGGAGAAACGAAGCAATGTAACAACTGTGTGACGCATCTGTAGTCCAAGTCAATTGAAACTAGTAATATTTGCCAGCCAATTTTAAGAAGCAGCACATGAGGTTTTGTATTGTCATTGATGAACTCTAGTAACTTCAGCTGCAAAAACTTACACAGAGCAAGCAGATGCAGGCTCTATGGAGAGAACCTCCAGCTGGGTTTAAGTCAGAAAGTTATGGGTTCAAATCTTAAATTTATCACTCAACCAACCAAGGTTTTTTTGCAGAAAAAACTCAAAATAAAACAGCTATAATGTAGCATAACCAATGCAATCTTAGGAATGGGTAATTATGCTGTGAGAAAAAGTCTGAAAGAGCTTAGCTTGCCTAGTCTAGCAGTAAAACCAGAGAGTGTGGAATGAAGTAATGCTGAACACATTTAGGCTAGAAATCACTAGTTCCTAACTATAAGATGGTGTTCAGTGTACTTATGAAAGAGATAAACTAACAAAGCTGCTGAAAAAGCAGCCATGTAACTGATTCGGTATTTTACTTCAGCTCTATTTTCTTATAATCTTAAAAATATCAGTTATTTCCAGTAATAATTTGAAAAAACAGTTTCTTCCCTATATTTCTTTCTAGTAAACATGCTTCCTATTACAAATTCTACAAAATGCATGTTGCATATTGCAAACACTGTTTATCAATGTTAACTTTTTGAGTTTCAAAAACATTTAATTGTGGAACCTACTGGTTCCATCACCTTTCCCACAACACATAATTAGTATTGTGGGCATTAGTATTCAGTTATTTGGACTGCAGGGAGGACTGAGTTGTAGCAAATAAGGTCTGATAGTCTTCATTAAAAACAAGAAATAAAAATTCAGCTATTTTTCTTTGCAATTGGAAGAGAGAACCTCTTCACTAGCTCTACCACCCTGCCTCTTCTCTTGGTTGTGACAAAATAAGTGTAATTAACGTTGAAATGAAAAACTTAAGTGTATGCAAATTTTACATACCTGAATTTAATTGAAACAGTCATCAGTAAATTATTTAATGGAAACAATTCACTGTCTCTTATCAATTGCACACTGCTGCCTCATTTACCTAGTAGCATACAGCCAGCTACAAAGAATTGCTGTTGTTATTGTTATAAAAACTAACAGAATTTTCTGAAATTACAGGGTTTTTACTAAAGAAAGATATCACACGCAGTATATTCAGAAAACATTTAGAAGCAGGAGTGTGCTGTTTTCTGCTATTGTCAACATAAATTTTCATCTCTTTGAGTAACAAATTCAGTACAACACCAGCAGAATTCTTTGACTGCTCTGATATTCATCACAATGCCATACCTCGAGCGTGTCTTCATGGTTGACAACAGTTTTCGTGTTCTGCAAGGTTTTAACAAGTGCAGTCATCTGTGAATTTGCAGTGCTGTGCTCAACTTCTGGTTCAGTAGGCTTCTGCACAGAGCTTCCTGCTGAATATTGCTTTCTCTCCTCTGCTTTGTTCTTTATCGAAGCAATTTCTGAAGTCTAGAGAGTTAAGAACATTAGCAAAAAAAAATCTTGAAATGTTTTCAGTAACACATGATAGAATTTACAGTTTAGTCTATATATTTTGGGAAATTATGGAATGGAATAACTGAGCTTTGAAATTATAAAGTATGAAATGCAAAGCAATCTCTGCAGACTACTGAGACACGGTCCATACCCTTTGTCTGTCAGCATGATTCTCCTTCTTTGGGTCAATCTGTACCATTACATTTCCAGTTGAATAAGAGACCAAGAATATCTACAATAAGACATATCAGCACCACACAGTACTCCTATCATGCATGTTACATCATCTTGTTAGAGATTCCTGACTCTCACGCCAGCTTGCTATTATTGCCTCTCAACTTCTACAGTCACAAGGGCAACAGTGAAGTTCTTAGAAATTATCCTGAATTTCACTGTGAAGTCTGGCAGATAAAAGAATACCAGAGAACAACAAAGATGCCATATTCTAGAAGCTTGCTCTTTTAAGACATCCATAGTTTGTATTGGCTGAGAATCAAGTCACTTTCTTTGTTTTTAGCTACTGTAAGAAAACTGCTACTACAAAGCTGGTATTTATTATACAGATTTCTTTAGGCACCAAAGAGTTAATTTCTGACAATTTTTCTTGCTAAAGAGAGAAAAATTAAAAGGTGCCAGTAACACTCCATAGTTCTGGTAGTTTCTGCAGTCTGAAAAGATATATTTTCTAACCTTTACCCCCACATCTTTTACTGAAACTGTCTGTCCTTCCCGTTTTGGCTCCTTAGCAACATCTTCAGTAGATTCTTCATCCTTTAGCCTATGTACAATTGTTTGCACTGTTTTGACCATATTCTTCAGTTCATCAGGATATGGAGTTGGATATCTTTTCAGGTTGCCTTCCTGTATAACAAAAAGAATTAATGCTCTACATTAAACCCTGTTAATTAAAACATCAGCATTAAAAAAATTGAATGGGACAAAACACTGAACAATCCAAGATCTCCACTTTGCTGTTCAATTTACCTACACTGATGTAGAATTGGACTTAATAAACCCAGCAGGTGTGTCCACTGATTGAAGAAAAGAGGAATTATGACATCTGCAGTTTACTTAAAGAAAAATCAGTCACTGTTTCACCACTCTCTTTATACATGGCACAACCAGTCATGTAGTCCCCTAGTTATGCCCTACATTGTCTTACATCAGCAGCTTAGACTTTATAAGTTTAAAGCACCTAGGAAAAAACCCCATACAAAAAACCACACCCCAAAACCTAAAACCACCCCAAAATCCAGAGTATTTCATCCTGTTACCTAGGACTCCTAACTACAAACTTAATTTCTTGACAGAGCAAAATTCACAAAGTAAGGAAAATTACTGGATTCAGGGGTAGTTACATGAGGGAAGGAAGCATTCAATATTAAAAAAATAAATTCAGTACTAACCCGAGGAGGTGCCTCTCTCTCATCTTTGTCTTCATCACATTCAAATGCCACCTGAGCACGCTGTTTCCGCTGTTCTTCCCACAGAGAAGGATTGAAACTTTCATTATCAGATATGAACATAACTAAAAAAATAAAAGACTTCCGTAAGAACAGGATCACTGGATGGGAGTCCTATGTTTCTATATACATTCTTAAAAGGCAAGAGACTAATTGAAGATAAGCTAAACTGACAGCGTTTTATGAACTTGCCTGTATTCTTCATAACAGCAAAATCTCTACCTGTAAAGTAAAACTTTCATCCTGACAGCTTAACATTCACTTATATCCACACTAATATTAACACTCAAAGTCTAAAATTTACAGAACTTCCTGCTGCAAACTACTTTTACTTGTGTATAAGTATGAAAATATATAGTTGTGTGTATGTGTGTGTATATATATATATAAAAAACCCCATAATTTACACTTGTGAAGATTTATATAACCTGACTTCAGTTTGATGTTTCATTAAGGGCACACAGAAGCATTCACTTAGTTTCATTTAATGAAAACTTACAAATTTAAGAATTAGTGACGAGAATCTGCATTATTAAATGAAAAAAAACCATACAGCATCCAAAATTAAGGTTACTGTATGATTTTGTGAAAACTGTACAAATGACAGAAGCTTTACAAAGTACTTCTTTCTTAATTTTACATGATAGAATCATAGAATCATTAGAGATTGGAAGGGACCTTGAAAGATCATCTAGTCCAATCCCCTTGACACAGCAGGATCACCTAGACCAGGGGTCCTGAAATCCCGGCCTGCAGGCCAGATACAGCCACCCAGGGTCTCCAATGTGGCGCACCGGTATTTACAGAACCACAACCTCCGCCTCGCCACTCCTGACCTAGACCAAGTCGCACAGGGACACATCCATGCGGGTTTTAAACGTCTCCAGAGAAGGAGACTCCACAACCTCCTTGGGCAGCCCATTCCAGTGCTCCATCACCCGCACTGAGAAGTTGTTCCTTCTTATATTGATGTGGAACCTCCTACGTTCCAGCTCACACCCACTGCCCCTTGTCCTGTCACCAGGTGACATTGAGAAAAGCCTAGCTTTTTCCTAGGGTTGTCAGAGCACAGATGGATGGCCCTGCAGACCCTCTGACTTGGTAGTATCTGTGGTGCTGCACAGCCTCCCCAAACTGCCTGTTGCAGCCTGAGCCCACTGCTGTCTTCTCAGGCCCTTCCTGCTCACCCACCAGAAGCAGCGGCACACACACGTCCATCGGGGCCAACTTTCCAAACATCCACTGGTTGATGCTGCTCTTGGGTTTTAGCACCCCAGGAAGGACACAGCGCTGAACATTTAAGTGGGTCTTAAATGTCTCCAAAGAAGGAGACTCCACAACCAGCCTGGGTAGCCTGTTCCAGTGCTCTGTCGCCTTCATTGGGAAAGAAGTTCCTTCTCATATTTATGTGGAACCTCCTGTGTTCCAGTCTACAGCCATTGCCCCTCCTCCTATCACTAGATGACATTGAGAAGAGCCTGGCTCCATCCTCCTGACACCCACCCTTCAAATATTTATAGACATTAATGAGATTACCCCTCAGTCTCCTCCAAGCTAAAGAGACCCAGCTCTCTCAGCCTCTCCTCAGAAGGGAGGTGCTCCACTTCCTTCATCATCCTCGTTG
>VXBP01004619.1:0-27732 GCA_013400115.1 Rhinopomastus cyanomelas
GAATAACCTGTTTTGGGTCAGATTACATATAACAGACACATTTGGTGAAGCACAGCCTGGCTGAAGGATGTGTCCTTCATGAAATGCAAAGCTGGGGGAGTCTGTAGGTTTACGCTTTGTACTTCCATCATTATTTTCCCCAGTGCTCACCAGCAAACTCTCATTCATTAAACCTGTGCAGTTGACTGCGACATTCCTGCAGACGGTGTCAGGCAGCTTGTGGGCTCCATCAACCAGACCTCGTATATTTTTCAGTGGAAAACATGATGACCAGGAATGCAGAAGTTTCCCCTGTCCATCGTGGAGATAAGAGATTATCTTGGATCAGTGCTTGAAGCACTTATCAGGACAAGGACTGCGAGGAAAATCATCATTGCAAATGAAATACAAGTTGAACAAACATGCTTTGGATGCTCTGACAGACCTTGCTCTCTGGCTTTTGCACCCTTTAAAGATCAAAAATACCAAAACTCCCACCTTGTCCAGCCAGTTCTAACACAAACCAGTTACCAGCACTCATCCTGTCAATGGACCTGAGACAAGAGCTCATTGTCAGGAGTTTCCTGCTCTGTGGATTGTCACCTATCACAGAAAATGAGGGACTGCATGGGATTTTGACAGATCATCTAGTCAAATCCCCCTGCCAGGGCAAGGGGGTCTGTGCATCTAGACCAAGTCACACAGGAACATATCCAGGCGAGTTTTAAATGTCTCCAGAGAAGGAGACTCCACAACCCTCCTGGGCAGCCCCTTCAAGTGCTCTGTGACCCTCACTGTGAAGAAGTTCCTTCTTATATTTTTATGGAACCTCCTCTGTTCCAGTTTGCACCCATTACCCCTTGTCCTACCACTAGATGACATTGAGAAGAGCCTGACTCCATCCTCCTGACACCTATAATACGGTTTACAAGCTCTAAGCATCCTCACAAAACTTTTTGGCTTTTACTCCACAGAGCAGACCTCTTTCATGTTTGTTTTAAACACCAAAGTGGATCCATTTGACACTGAATCAGTCAGTGAGAAATCTTAGTCAGTGAGAAAGTCAGTTTTTGGGCTTCCCTTGACAGTCATAAAAATCAAACATTTTACTGAGCAAGACTGAGATTTTACTGCTTCTTGCAGATGAGGAAATTAAAATAGAGAGAAGCCAGCAGCCGTGCTGTCCATAAAGCTCTGGATCTACAGACTGACTGCACCAATGACTGTCCTATGTGAACCACCAGGGCACCAAACAGGAGAGCTGAGCAGACCTAAACTCAGGAATTAAAGTGCAAAGGACAGAAAATTATTATCTGAACACACCCAGTGTAAAAATGAGTCTGAATACAATGCCCTGGCAACATCAGGCCTCTCCTGCTTTTAACAGTAGTCTGTGTAATTGGCACTAGATGGGGCAGAAATTCAGCTCTTCATTGCAAAACCAGCCCTGGGGAAGCCTAAAGAAATCCTCCCCTCTATATCCACAGGGAAAGCATCAATTTGTTAGGAACCAAAGGCAGAGGAAGCATAAAGGATGCAGCACCAGACAGTTTGATGGGGCAAAGGCTGCTGCTTGTGCCTCTAAGCAAGGTACCGTGGAGAAACAGAGCTCAGCCCAGTGCTGTGTTTGGCCCCTGCACAGAGTTATCTGCCTGCAGCAGCTGCTGGTCTGGTTTGTGTACAGTGATGGGCAAACACATCAGGGAGAGGAACGTTGCCAGCAAGAGCAGATGTCCCCAAGTGATGCACCTGGTGGCCTCTTGCTTCTGTGAGATGTTTGCCAGACTGGGTAAAGCCTCTGTGTATGGCAGAAATCCCGGCTGGTGGGGGGAACACTGTACTCCCTTGACAAAGAAATGTTTGAGCAAAAGCATCCAGAGCTGGCCAAACCCATTTCAGGCATTAGAAAATTCACAGTCAACGTGGAACTTCAGGTGCACTGTAAATTCTTGCTACTTGATGGTTAACAAACAGCCCCAAAACAAGAACTGCGTTTGCAAAGCACCCATTTGTACAGAACACAGACATGGTTAAACCCTTTCTCTTTGAATCTGTGTCCTTGTTTGAAGTGGGACCATGGAATGCTGGTTTCTTAGTTTTCTAGGAAAATCTCCAACCATCCTGTTACATAAAACCCACCTAGTTTGGCTTTGGGATTCCTTTTTCTTTGCCAATAGCAAACTGAAGCTGTCCCTGTGCTTGGGTTGCTGTGTTAAAGCTGCTAAAGGCACCGCTGGACTGTGACCCGACACTCACAACTGTCAGCAAGAACTTCTGTGGGTGACTGAATTTTTTAGACACCAGTCTGAATAAGGGAGCAAGAGCATGTGATTTATTATGGCGATAAAAATCATTCACAGACTGAGAAACCAACAGCCAGATTTTTTAAAAACTGCTTGTGTGTGGTTTTATCACTTCTTGTTTTTCTTTCTTTTATTTTTTCTGCTGGGTTTGGCTGTTCTGTTCCTGGGCTTTACCCACTGACATGCAGCCCAGAGGCTGGCCAGGGACATATAAGCAATCTTCATGCCGGTAGCTGTGTTTGAAAGCAAAGCAGCATCCTGTCAGGAGCCACTTGGGCATAGCAATGAGTAACATCTCACGTCAATAAACACATCTGCTTTCAGCCTCCCTGCCCACAGGAATTAGTGAATGATGGCACAAGATTGACAGGGGACACCAGAGTGAGGACAGGGAACCAGGCCATTATATTTACCTTTGCCCATTAGAAAAGTCAATGACTGCAGGCAAGTTCAACACAGAATGACAAGTAGCTTAAGCAAGTAGATTTGAGGGTGGCAGCCCCATGCTTTTTTGCTTTCCTGCGCTGCACAGGTCTAAGAAACTGCATCGGTTAATTCAGCTAAATCACCGGCAGCTTTTGGAGGAGCAAGGCTAGTCCCTGACTTGTATTTAAAATGCATAAAAAACTTTATCCCAGTCCTGCTGTGGCCTGGAGGTTGGACTGCATGATCTTTCGAGGTCACTTCCAATCCCTAATGTGATGTGATTCTGTGATTCTCTTTAAACATTCTGTATTTCTGTGTTCTCCTGAAGAGGATGAATCACAGCATCACAGAATGGAGGTGTTGAAAGGGACCTCTGGAGATCGGTATCTAGCCCAACCCCCCCTGCTAGAGCAGGATCACCCAAAGAAGATCCCACATAAATGAATCAGACACAAAACTCACCCCATGCCACACCTTTGGTCACCCTAGCCCAAAACACTGTCCCAAACACTCAGGTTTTTGTACAACTTCCCTTCACCTGTCATCAGTCTCCATTTCACCGCTCCTCAAAATCATTCCCAATCAAAGACCCTTTGCTTCGGTGACTTGTACCCGGGAGCAGCACTGGCTTTATTTCACCCCACAAAGAATAACTTAATATTCACTTCCAGTTCCATTAAAGCAGAAACAAGCAGTTAACCCATCCTCTACCACTAAGAGTGTTTGTATCAGCTGCTGCTGCTTCAGGTTCCAGTGATGGAGCCATGCTTCTGCTCCAGTGATGGAGCAGAGCTTCTGCTCTGCTGGCAAAAGCCTATATAAACTCAACCCCACCTGCAGGACCCTCAGCAGATACAGGAATTTATTTCTGTTGGTGAGCACTTGCTCATTCTGCAACTTGTGCATTTCTTGCTGCCATCTTAGCAAAACAAAAAGTGGAAGAGGCAGACATCCAACAAGATTGCAAAATCATCCCTCTGTCGACCTCAGGATCCACTGAGCTAGTCCAAACTGCTTCTTGGGATAACATGCTTGTTCAGCTGCACCTGAGTCAGAATGGCAGCCTGTCAATGAAATGCCTCCATGGAAACTATCAACTGTCTCACATGCTGGCTTGGCTCTGTTGAGTACTGAAGGCAAGACGAGGGCCAGGCGAGTAGAAACATCTGCGGCAGTCAGAGCTGAAGAAGACAAGCAGTGCTAGATCCAGCACAGCTGAAATTATCTCTGTTTCAGAGTTGCAGATGTGCTCTGGCAGGCTTCCTTCTCTCCCAGGAAAGATCCTCCTGGCTCAGCCACTGTGGAACAGCCCAGACAGCAGCATTTATATCCTTTACAGTGGACCATGTTGCTGGTTATGACTAACCCTGAAAGACCTGGGCTATTGGCTGTCATTTGGGTTGTTTTCTGTCTGTGTTTTGAGGCTGACATTTGAATTCTGAAATATCAATGTTTTCAGTTCTAAACGTTCAGCACACTTCACTCCCCAGCTGAAGTGCTGAAGTCTAGACATCATTCATCTCTATAACGTGCGTAAGTTAAGAGTAGCTAGGACAAAGCATCGGCGAGAATCACAGGGAACAATACTGCACCGGGGAGGACTGTGCCAGAAGACCTAATAACCTTTTTCCTTCTTTATTTTGTACTAGTCTAGAATTTTTATGACAAGCGCAAAAATCCTTCCCTCGGAGCAGTGGTGGCTCCTGGTGTGAATGCCTAACAATGAGGACTAGCAAGTTGCAGAACAAGAGATAAAACCCTTTAGCTGAAAATGCTGCAAATGTCACTTCTTTTACCTTCACTTTGATCTCATGGGAGACAAAGGAAGGAGAAGTAGCTCTAAAGGAACCACAAGCCTCTTATTCCAAGCTATATCATCATCTACTCCATGGAAATGGGAATTTGGGATGTTTCCTTCCCTAGCCTAAAAACAGGGCTGCATCTCAGGCTCACAGGAACAAGGTGAGGAAACTCCCTGCAGCCTCTCTGCAGAGCAGCAGTGCTCTTCTTGGCTTTGAAGAACAATTTTGCTTTTCTTTTCCTGTCAGAACAGCTCCGAGTTCTCCAAGACACGACTGCACTGTTTCCACACTGCCAAAGAAACTCACTTCAAAAGAAGAGTGGCTCACAACGAAGAAACAGACACTTCAAGTCATGCCAACAGTCCAGCCTGGTACCTACATCCCACTATAGTCACCAACAGTCCCCCAGAATCCAACCAAGCAAATTCCACCTTCCAGCAACATGCAGCTTGTGTCTGTCCTAAGGCAGACACCATGTCTCTTCCCTGAAGCGGTGCCTGCTAGATAATTTCTACCATGATGTGGTGTGAAAATACCATTCAGTGTGCTGCAGCACACTCCACCTTGCCTCAGGCAGCCTTCCTGTGCCCTGCTTGGCAAGGCAGTGGGGCGAAGCAGAACCAGGGACCTGCTAATTTCTAACCTGGTGTAACAATGGGTCCCTGTTGTGTTTCTACCTTTCTTCTGCCTATGGTTGTGCCGACATGTTTGTGGATGCATCTATATATTTATAGGGGTGTCTGCTGCTCTACTGTGACAGAGATACAGGCTTGCACTGAGGAAGGAAGGAGGAATCACAGCAAAACCCAAGGTAACCCTCTGGAAAAAGAGAGGGACAGAGTCCCCAGCTTCAGCAATATGGAGACTAAAATTAATGATCCACATTCACTTTTCTTTTTCTTATTTCAAAGACCCCCAGTATAATCTGAGCAGCTTCAGAGGCACCAGCACCTCACTGGCAGTGCAGCAGCTGGGCTGACAACAGCACCCAGTTTCCTGCCATCAGGAAAGTACTTGGAATACCACCAACATGAGTGTTTCAGGATTTCAGAGGCTTTTCTAGATATCATAACGACCCTGGGAAGAGATGGTCAAGGAATATCTGTCCACACAAACTACTGAGAGAGGCAATAATATTGTAACACTGCTGTGACAGCAAAACTAGCACAGCACAATACAGAACATAATTTCCAAATGTAAGAGGCTGAACTGAAGAAAGTTGCTTCTCTGCTTCATAACGTTTGCTACACTCTTCCCCTACCCCAAGCTCCTGCTCTGCACATTTGCCCTTCCCTCCTGTGGAATACATGAGCAACGCATCCCTATCCCAAGGAGTAAGTCAGGCTCTTGATGGCTTAGTTAGAAAAAAACTAGAATACAATGACATGTTAAATATTAAGAAGAAAAGCAGCTGGCAGAACCCTCATACCTGGAGGAAGACACAGATCCTCCAAAGTCAAACAAGGGAAGACAAGATGTATTGCAACCGACCGGACAGAGAGAAAAACAAGATAAGGTGGTTTATGACCAGACAGAGAAAAACAGGATAAAGATGTTTTATGTAAGATTTTTTTGAATTTTGAGAAGTAAGCATCTTCTGTAATCATGTAAGTGTATAAAAACCTGTAGCCAGTAACAGACGGCATGTGCAGCTTTGTGGCACTAAGCCGCCTGCACGTCTTGCCGGCAATAAACTTACCTACCTAAAACTCAGTCACGAGTCTTGGGTGTCCTTTTGCTAAGAAACCTTGATTCAGTTTGGCGAGCCAGGCAGGAGAGACTCTCTGTGGTTGCAGGGTTTCCAGTGAAGAGACGTCCTTGTTGTGACCCAAACTCATTACTCCGGAGGATCTCTCTCCTGCTGCACCTACCGCCACCACCAGACCAGTCCTTACTGGAGCGGAGGACTCGGGTAACTTTACTATTTATACCGCAGAAAAGGGGTGCTGGTAAGACACAAGGAGACGTCCTGTGCGCAGCAAGTGCTGGTAACGCGAGGAGATGTCCTACGTGCAGCATCAGCCCCAAGGAAAGGACCCGGGAATCATGGTAACAGGAAATCGGGAATTGTGGTAACTAGCCCCAGGGAAGAGGCTCGCCAGTGCAGCGGGAGGTCCCGTGGGTAGTCCCAGGGAAGAGGCTTGATCGCTGATTGCGGCAAGAGGTTCTTGGGATCAGAATTTTACAATCTTAGGGCCCTAACCAGGACAGGGGAGGACAATCTATGCTCAGTCCTGAGGCCCTGACTGAGATATAGGGGGGGATCGTAATTTTGTGGTCTGATAAAAGCGGTTAACCATTTCCATCATAAGGGTACCTATTGTGTTTATGTATGCCCATCTGGGTGTATGCGTATGTGATTGGAGGAATAATTTGTTTGTTGGTCTTTGTATTAATGTGTGTGTGTGAAAAATTGAATATTTATGTGCCAAGTCTGTGTGCCTGCATGTGTATGAGACATAACTCAATTATGAAGCAAGAGACACCGCGATTTTAACTTCTCAAAGGTAGTATTTCTGTGCGCACTGTGAATCACAGAATCACAGAATCACAGAATGTTAGAGGTTGGAAGGGACCTCAAAAGATCATCTAAGTCCAACCCCCCCCCCTCTGGAGCAGGATAAGCCTACAGCACTGTCTCAAGATGTCCTACACATGGGGCTTGACCCCATGACTGAGCCAACCAGGTGCCCCAAGTTTTTTTATAGTGTTTTGTGTTGTAAAGTGAGCTGGAAAGAACAGGAGCCAGCCTGGTTGTGCCAGTTAAAAATGGCTTTAAGCATCATGTTAATGGAAACTGGATCATAAAATCCTTTGAAAATTTGGTTCAAACTCAGAAAACAAGAACTAGAGCAAGAAAGGAAAGTACTGCTTGTTAAAACTGCTTTAAAGAAAGAGCACTAGAAAACCTTTGAACCTTTGAATGAAGTGGAGTCGAGACCCCTGCCATTTGCCTTTGCAGGGAGGCGGGAGAAGAGGGGAGCAGGCAGCAGTTTCCTTTTGCCCAGCTCCCTCAGTGGAATCCAGTCAGATAAAATCATGCAGAATCGGACAAAGTAGGTGGGAGCAAAAGGAGGCAGAAACGTGTAAGGGGATTTAGAACTAGGGGACATTCCATGGGAAGGGAAAAATTCAGGTTTGTCTGTTTAATCACAGATAAACCGATAAAACAAGAAAACCCAGAGGCAGGTTGGAAATTCAGGTAGACTGTAATACCCCAGGGGTTTATGGAGTCCCCTAATCTAGTTAGGTAAACCCTAAAATCGGTGATGGGATATTTACGCACATTCCCCAAATGAAGATTTTATATGTGAATGATTTTTATTGTAGGTTAGGATCAAGAGGAAGTTTAGGGATGTAACAGTTAAGTTGTTGAATTACTTGCGAAATTGGGATTGAAAGTATCCAGGGAAAAAGTACAGTTGGTACAGGAGGTTATATGGCAGGTTTTTGGTCTGGTGGAAAATTGTAAGTTGTGCACAGTGCAAGGAGAGCTATGCAAACGTTTGGCTGCGAGCCCTGCTGTATCTCTGTCCCTACTGCAGCTGGGTGAATTTTGCATACCATTGCTCAGATTGAAGTGTTGTCTCCTCAAGATTTGAGAGCTGCATGTTGTCTTGTTGCAAGCTATGAGCTTGCCATGACAGAACGCTGAGCGAGGGATAAGACCCCCCTGAGATCCCTGTGGGTTGGAGAAGTGTGTGATGAGCGCTGGTCTCGGTCAGGCAGTGGGGCGAAGGTGAAGACTCCACAAGCTGTACGAACTGAGGTTGTTAGGTTCAAATGAATTTTTGCTTATATTTTGGTTTTAACTGCTCAGAAAACTGTATATGGAACAGCGATGAACTTGAGACGGCTACAAAACCGTGAGACCCCTTTGAGAGGGTTCGGCGAGCAAGCCAGAGAGGCAGCCGAGACACAGGCATGCCCCTGCTGCCTAGAAGTGGCAAATGTCCGGAGAGACGGAGATGGAATCTGCGAGTGCAGACTCAAACACAGGTTAAAGAGGATCAAGATGTAACCCCTTGGGATAAGAATTTTGTAATGCTAAAGGAAGCCACTGGCCAAAGTGAGTGGAAAAGTAAATTGGAATTCACAAATTTCTATATTTGCCAAATTAACTAAAGGCATTGCTAGGCAGGGATCTACCTGAGTATTTGGAAGCAGAAATGAAATTTCCTAATGGGAGGATAGAAATGAAAGAAAATAGTGAGCTTGGCTTTCATAGATGTCCAGGGGAAAGCCAAAGCAGCTCTGCCAATAATGGTAAAAATTAAGATGGGGTCCCAACCGCTGAGAATCGTACAGGAAGAGAATCAAGCCCATTATAGAGATCAATATATAACACTCCCATTTTACCAGTAAGAAAACCAAATGTTAGTTATAGGATAGTACAGGACTTGGAGTGGCAACCCTTGGACCTTACTAACTAAATTGACTCCTGAGTAGTCTTGGATTGCTGTGCTGGACCTGTAGGATGCATTCGTTTGCCTGCCACTGGATGCCGAGAGCCAGATGCTGTTTGCCTTCGAATGGGAAAATCCAGATTCTGGATGAAAAACACAGCTCATCTGGACTGTACTGCTGCAGGGGTTTAAAAACAGCCCCACCCTGTTTTGGAATTGGCTGAGGCCTAGAACATTGGAAGCGACCAATGGAATCACGTTGCATTACTTGCATGACTTGCTAGTAGCGATAGAGATCCGGGAACTGTGCATCACCTGAACCGTAAGTTTTTGGAACTTTCTCGGGCTGAGTGGGTACTGAGTGTCCAAGAGGAAGGCTCAGGCTAGGAAGCAGAAGGCGACTTGTGATTTGCTGAAAGGATACTGGTGGCTGTGTGGTGATCGTAAAACAACGAAGCTATTACCCCAAAATTGGAGAGAGGAATGTACGATGGGATACTTGGTTTCTCCATTACAGGTTTTTGAAAAGAATCAACTTGGGGAATGCTAAGAGGAATATGGAAAAGAATACATAGGCAATCTGTGAATAATCCATTAATTACTTGAAGCACAGGCTTCCATAGCTTCATAAGAGCATGAATTCCTTCTTTAGGAATGAATGAATAAGTGAAATTGTTAACAAAATAGAATGGCACTTGATCCAGTTACAGCAAATTTGGGAGGAGTTGGTACCTTAATAAATGGCAGTTGTTGTTCCTATATTGACGAATCCAATAAAATAGAAACCGAAACCAATAAAATTTGGGAACATGCAGAGATATTACACCAAATATCTCAGGATAAAGCAGAAATGGGACTTCAAGGAATATGGGAAACTCTGATCTCATGGTTGCCTAACTTAAACTCGGTAAAACAAATATGTGTATCATTAGTATGTATATTAATGTTAGGAGTTTTTGCTGGAATAATACTTAGGTGTTATCTTTATTTATTAGTTGTAATCAAAATCAGTATTTGGAGTGGAAGTAGAACCAGTTAAGGCAAGCCGTACAAGAAGGGACTTATTTCATGCAATTACAGCACCAAGAGCGTATGATTTAATAAAAGAATGTATTAAGAGTGAGAAGAAAAGGGGATTGATGGCTTAGTTAGAAAAAAACTAGAATACAATGACATAGTTAAATATTAAGAAGAAAAGCAGCTGGCAGAACCCTCATACCTGGAGGAAGACACAGATCCTCCAAAGTCAAACAAGGGAAGACAAGATGTATTGCAACCGACTGGACAGAGAGAGAAAACAAGATAAGGTGATTTACAACCGGACAGAGAAAAACAGGATAAAGATGTTTTATGTAAGACTTTTTTGAATTTTGAGAAGTAAGCATCTTCTGTAATCATGTAAGTGTATAAAAACCTGCAGCCAGTAACAGATGGCATGTGCAGCTTTGTGGCACTAAGCCGCCTGCACGTCTTGCCGGCAATAAACTTACCAACCTAAAACTCAGTCACGAGTCTTGGGTGTCCTTTCGCTAAGAAACCTTGATTCACTCTCACAGCTGCTTTTTCAAGGATGTTGATGAACCTCCTTGAGCTCAGGTTGTCCCACCCACCTGCTCAAGGTGAGAGAGAAACCAAACCTCAGGCAAAGCAGAGGGTAGATGAACTTGACAGATGTGTTTCAGGAAGCTGTAAGACCCTCCCAGTGCTAAAGGCACCAGGCTGTGCTGAGGGACTTTGTTTAACCTCTCTCTTGCTCAAACATTAACTGTGGTGGAAATGTTGCCACGTTTTTTGGTTTGTTCATCCTGTGCAACAGGAACAGGCAAGAGAGTTAATCTGTGCAATGCTTTGTTGGCACACAGAAGTTTTATAAGGGGGGCCCTTAGTCAAAGCTACATGAAGAATGATCACGAGCAATAACATGGTAATGTCCATAGCGGGTGTCATCAGCTTTCTCTGGAGGTTGCTTCTCTGGCAAGTAGTGCTGTATAAACAACAGTCACATTCAAACTGAGCATCCAGAACGGAAATTTCATTTAAAGGATAGGAGTAGTCATGACTTCAGCTGTCCAAGCCACTGCATATCCACCACATTCCAGCCATCTACAGTAACCAAGGGCTACATACCCTGCCCAGAGAGTTAAGGCACCTCCATGAGACAGGAGAAGGGGACAGGGAAGCACGAGCAACGGCCTGTGCCAAAGCATCTCTGTTGGTCCACCACAAGTGCAGGAGCGATGTGCAGTCATGACCATGCTCTGATCCTGCACACCCTCTCCGTTTGTGCTCCAGCTCAGTACCCCACATGAAATTCCTGCTCCATGGGTCTGGTGCAGTTGGTTTGGAAAAAAAGAGGCATTTGCTATTCTAGTTGGAGACAAAGCTGGGAGAAACCAGGTTTGTTGATGTCCAATGGATTTCTAGTCGCAGTGCTGAACTATTTGATTTTTTTGTGGATCCCACATTTCTGGGAGTTTTGCCACAGATCTACATTAGCCTTGGCAGAAGCAGAACCACTTAGAAGACAGCATGCACCGCTCCCAAACGTCCTGTTAATTGTGGGCAAGCCCAGCCCCAGAAGACAATTCAAAACAACAAATAAAATCAGCCAAACCAACACGATTTTACAAAAGGAAGAACGTCAATAAATCAGCAAAGGTAGCGTCGCACTAGAGTAACAGGTTCTGCTCTGGGGTTTGGGTCGCCAGTCCTCTCCACAGGTTGCCCTGCGCGGCATTTTCAAGAACGAGCTGCTGGATTAAACGCAAATGCAATGCACAGTTAAACGCCTTGGGTGGCCTCAGCCTGAAGCATTGCTGCACCGCTTGCCCAAACACTTTGCTGGCTTCGATCAGCATAACAAAACCAGGTCATTGATAAAGTCTGCTGGAATGAATCAAACGGCGGGGACGAGCTGAGGAGGAGGAGGAGAAGCAGCTCTCCCCGGGTTTCAGGAGCGCCAGGGTTGGAGGGGATACAGCCCGACCCTCTACCAGCGGCTGTACCGGAGGGTTCGGGAGGATGTTCTGACATCTGTGAACAAACTGAGTATCAAAACTGGAGGGGAGAGAGAGAAGAGGAGGCATAAGAGCGTTGGCTGGTCTCTTACCCGCGCCTCAGCGTTATACTCAGACCGCCGCTACCTTCGGCATGAAGATTTCTTCTAGGCGAGCAGCAGATTCCAATGGGCTGGAAGCAGCCCCAGGCCGCTCCTTGGAGCCCTCCCAGTCCGCTCCCAGCCCCTCTTCTCGCAAGAGCTCTGCCTTGGTGTGGGGCTTGGCTCTAGGCTGCTGGAGTGGCTCTGACCGCCACTCTGCCCTGGGAGGGGCAAAAAGACCCGGGAGGACCCGCGACATCCCCTTCTCCGAGGTCGTACCTGTGTATGGGGGGCGGCCGCCGCTCCCCGCCCCGGGCACGTCCAGCCCCGCTGCCGTGGATGCCGGCATCGCTCCCACCGCGCCCGGCCCGGCCCGGCCCCAGCCCCGCGCCTCCCGGCAAGTGCAACCGCGCCGCCTCTGCCGGGGCCGGGAGGGCGGGAGGGGCAGAACCGCCGCTTCGGCGGGGCGGAGGCGGTGGCTGCTGGAAGCCGGCGAGAGTCGGGGCGGTGCCGGAACCGGTCTACACCCGCTGCCTCCCCTGACACGCCCCCCTGACCCTCCCTTCTGCCTACCCTGACCCTTTTTCATCTGCCCGAACCCACACTTCTGCCTGTCATGACGCACTCCACTGCCCTGACATCTTCCCGGCTTCCAGTGACCACCCGCAATCTGCCTGGCCGGACCCCATCTGGTTCCCCCGGCATCGCCGCCTGCCTTGACTTTCCCCCGCCCTTAGCCTGCCTTGATCGTTTCCCCCCTCAGTGAATCTCCTGTCTCTGCTCCTCTTCCCTAGCACACGTTATCCTCTGCTCGTGGTGCCAGGAGCTGCCTCTCTCCCTCACGTGCATCCAAAGTTGTGTTTGTTGCCTCTGAACTCACCAGATGGTGCCTCCATCTATCATTGCAAGGCCAGGCTCGATGGGTCTCCGGGCAACCTGGTGTGGTGTCTATGGAACTGGAATGATCTTTGAGGTCCCTTCAAACCCAAACCAGTCTGTGACTCTGTGATCTTCCCAACCTGGGAGCCAGTCAGGTCACATCAACATGTATGGGTTCTTCAACAAAACCCATGCACCATGCAAAGACCTCATGTGGGATATTGTCCCTACCCCATCCAACCACTGTCCCTTTGGGTCTCAGTGTGATGTGGTCGCTGGTTTGCTGACATTGGCCATCAATTCAGAAAAGAACCTCAGTGGTTTGCAGGGCGTGTCCAGCAGAAGAAAGAGGAGCTGTGGCCATTAATACTCTATTCACGTATTTTACCCTCTCAGTATTTTGTTTTTCTTGTGGAATTAAAACTAGGAGCAGATAGGAGAGACGAAATTCCTAGATGCACCAAAGAGACTGAGAGAAACCTTCTAAGGCTCTTCTGGCAACATCAAACACAGTAGGATCACCCCCACAGGGAGTGGTGACCCAGCTGCCCTGCTGTGGAATATTATTTGGCCATAGAAACAGTACAGGTAGAAAGGAGGAGTGCTCCTGTCTCCACAGTGAACGCACGTTTGGAAAGCCCAGGTCACGTGGTAGCAAAAAGAGCAGTTTTCAAAACTGCTGCAGCTTCCAAACAAGGTCTGTGCTTCCAGCAATGCCAGACACTCACAGGTCTGTTTTAGGTGGACAAGGATGTGTAGCTCCCACAGTCAAGTTCTTCTAAAGGACATGTGATGCCAGAAAAACCTCCAAGGAAGAGAGTTTTTCCCAAAGGTGTCATTACTGCAACTGCTCTTACACAATTAAGGCTCAATACAGCTGGTTGCAAGTCAAATGTTTTCTGAAAGGCACTTCCAGAAGCAGTATCTGAATCTCACTCTGCTCAAGTCAACACTGACTCTTCCTGTGTAGTGAAATAACCCAACAGAGGTGGCTTATCCTCAGGCAAAGAGCAGCCCTAGCTTGTACCTTACCCTTCTGTGTGAGTGTTCCTATGAGGAAGCTGTGGGGACTTAGTGGAAGACCTGCCGACAGTGGAAGCCTTGCTGATGGTTTTAACGGAGAAGACCATTCCATTGACGCAGTGTCTCTGATCCTTAGTTCAAATCCAGCTGCAGTGAAAGGGAATTTTGCCCAAGGGAAGTAGTGCCTCCTGCCATCATTAACATCATCATCTCCCATGCCAGCACATCTTGAATTTAGTGAAGGACAATCTCATGACTGGAGTGGAAAGAAACAAAAGGGGAAAAAAGTATGTGGAGAAAGAAGACTGAGAGTGCTTCTAAAATACATAGAAGGCTGCAGCCCAATTTGTCTCTGCTGGACCACTCATTTCACCTTCAGCCTCAGGAGAAGCTCTGCAAGCCCGAGGAGACACTTGCTGCCTCTGCGAAGAGATTGCTTAGCTGTTGGATCTTGTTAAGCTGCCCTCAGGCACTGGCTTTCTTCTAATCCCAGTTATTAGGACTGTCTCAAGGCATGCCAAGGGCACAAGTCTGCTGAAGTAACAGTCCCCGCTGAGGGCTCAGCCAGTGGCCACAGGGCAGGGACATGCTCCCAGCTCAAGCTGATCCCTGTCTCTCCTTCTCCTTGCAGCCAGACCTGCTGCCGCCACCTCCTCACCCTCCTCCTTCCCTGGAGCTGCAGGAGCCATCTGGCTCCAGCTGAGCATTAGCCCCTCAACCCGCAGGCAACAAAACTGAGCTTTGCCTACATCTCTCTGACACCCTGAGTGGGCTGCATTGCTGATTCAGGAACTCTGAGAAGGACCACAGCTCTCAGCCACAGGTTTCTGTTTATCATATAGCACACCCATACGTGTAACTGCTAGAGGTGTTCCCCAGCCTCAGCCATTAGGTTCATAAGAAAACAGAGACCTCAGAAGTGGCAGTGAAATAATCTATTGGGTTGTAAGAACTGCTCCAGTCCCTATGGAACTCTGTGTGTCAATGGGGTGCCCCAGCCCAGGGTGAGTGCCTTCACTTTGCCTCCCAGTTCTTCTCATCCCCCAGCTATAGGTTTCACCCCTGTCCTGCTGGCTCTGACAGCTCTGTGCAAAAGCAGAGGGAGCAAGTTGCCTCTTTCTTCTGGCCTTTGCAGGGGACTGTTTATCCTAAGACAGGCTATGTTAGACGAGAACTTGAAGCCCTTTCCTTGTCTTTCAGCTACAACAGTTACTGGAAGCTTCAGCCACCCCTGTGTGGCTCCAGGGCTACTTAAGAGACTATGATGTCAGCCCATTCAAAGATTGCTGTATGAAGGAACCTTCAGAGGATAAATGAGCCAGAGCACATCATCTACCCCTGACAGCCACCTCTGAGCTTCTGTCTGGCATAACACAACATACTTGAAACGTCTTTGCAAGAGCAACAGCACCTAGGCAAGTCTCCAGCATCACACTGAGCTGAAAATGGGGAACTGTGGAATAGGACCTTAGTAGATGGCAGTCCCTAAGGAGGAGCCAGGAGAGTCAGATCCTCCCAGATAAAGGAGAGGATGCTGGTGGCTGCTGGTGTGGAGATGCAGTGCAACACCTGCTTCTCAGCAAGAACTTGGAATAGGATCAGGAAGCTGGCAGGACTAAGCAGCAGACAGGAAGGATTCTTACAAGAAATAGAAAATTGATGCTCCCAGGTGGGGAATGTGGAAGATCTAGTAGATTAAACAAAGAAAGCATCAGAAGCAGGGCAGGGGGTTGAAGAACAATTTGCAAAAGGCATCCAAATGAATTGTCCGTTTGTTTTTGGAGACCCTATGGGCATGGAGTCTGTCTGTCTGCCAGAAAACTGGTCAGGTCTTTGATTTGAAGCCAGAAGAAACACTCAGAGAAGAGGAGGTCATGCGGGAAGGTTTAATTCTTCATTAATTCTTCACTTACCCTGGAGGTGGTGAGGAAAGCCAGAGCCCCTCTGTAAGGGGTGGACAAGGTTATTTGTGAAACAGGCAGACAAAGAACAAGAGTGAGCAAGAGAAATAAGCAAATTATTTGTTAACAATGGAGTATAACCTTCCACTTTAAAATCTTTCTGATTACCCAAGGTCTGAAAGAGACAAAATGTGTTGCCAGCTCTTTCTGCCAGGTGACACCCCAGACACTATAGGTTGTTAAGGACAGCATCTGTACCAGCCGCGAGAATAGGAAATATATTAGGAAATCAGATCTGGGGATGCGTTAATACATTTACTATACTGGGGAGAAGTCAATGTGGGTGTGATGGACGGAAGTAAGTTGTATTGCAAAAATCCTCTGGAGACATCTAAATTGACCAGGCCAGAAAACAGGGAAAAATCTAAGTTGGTATTTTCCATATGGGTTTTCATAAAAGGGCTTTTAGCACAATGTTGTCTCTGCGGACCTCAGACAGCCATGGTACAACAGGAAAGGATCTTGTGTGAATAAAAAAATTATTAAAAGTGGGAATAAAGTGCTGCTTGTAGTAGCAGGGAGAAGCCATGGGGGAACTTCTCAGGGTGGTAGAAACTAATCAGGTTTTGGAGTGAGGAACATCACACACTGGGACCTGGAGGGTTGTTTCTGCCAGGGGCCAGCCACAATTTGTGTGCCAGAGATGCTGGATTCAGCATGGGGCTGTTGCTCAGGAGTTGTTTTCCTGTGCTACAGAACAGATACAGCAACACAGAGCTTTCAGAGGCTGAAAATGTTCAGCTGACTTGTCAGGGGCACGTTTTTTGTTCCCTCAGCAATAGAAAGGAATAAACACAATGCAGCAGGCCAAGTGACATCAATGTATGTCCCAGCAGCTTAGAAAAACAGAACGTTCTCTCTCCCATTGGTGTTAGATTTGTGGATGAGCACAACCATTTACAGTTGGACTAGATGATCTTGGAGGTCTCTTCCAAGACACTATAATTCTATGATGTCTTCAGTACCAGATAAAATACGGTGCTCACATGCAAACCATCTCCTCCAGCATCATGCAGAACTAATTAGCACAGGTAGAGGTAAACAGATGTGGCATTACAAATTTGTGTTTGGTTTGGGATTGGGCGTCTGCTGTAAGCTGGCATGTGTCACACTTTCTCCTCCACCTTAATTTCTTAGGTGCAAAGCAAATAACGATGATTGCATTTCCTACTTTTAATTGCTTGTGCTGAGAGGAATAAGAAAAGAACAAATGGGAGACCCATCCAGAACACATTATGGGATCTGGCAACACACCAAACCCCAGTGACTTTCCTCACAGAATTAGTACTTTTTACTTCATTGCATTCGTGCTCAGCCTTTGTACCTTGAATCTTGGGGAGACCTCAAGTGCTTATTTTTAATGAGGAAAACACATTTCTGACAGGAGTTATGGAGAGAGGGAGAGAGAGAGACATTGGCACCCTTGGAAAGCACAAGATGCTCATAGGCTGGTGCCTGGAGTAAGTCAGGTGGATTGACTTGCTCTTTCCTTAGTACCCTGTGTAAAATGGTGCAATGCTTTACACAGGTGCTTTGCTGGGAAAACCATTTGTTTTTCAAATGAGCAGAAGAACTGTTGCTTAAATATTTGGACGGGAGCAACCCGTGGTATTGTTACTGACGTGCAGTAGCAAGAGCTGTTAAGAGACATGGTCTCGAGTATGTCTGATTCAAGCAAGAAATAACCTATCTATAATAAAGACAAGAGTAGAGGCCTTTCTGACTCAAGTCTGTCAAGTGTGCAGTTTACAGAGGATATTTCATTCTAAAAGCGATATCATGGCTTACCTGAGCTTATTGAGCTTGGCTGGGCTTTCAACAGCTCCCTTCTCAAATAAATGTGTGGAGGCACTGCCAGGAGATCAAACCTGTTTGTCAGGAGAAAACTCAGGTTATTCATCTGCTAGCAGCGTTACAAATGCCCTTGGGTATAGTCATCCTGGGACCTGCTATCAGGTCCGCACCATCCCAAAAGTCAAAGAGAAGCATGCTACTATCAGAGCAATACAAAGAGTGGATCTACAAGTTATATCACTGGTACGAATGGAAAATATTAGAAGCTGAAAAAAGGCAAAAAGATCTCTGGGAAAACTTGCTGGTAGTCTCCAGGAGACTGTTCTTGACTCTCAAGGGTTAGAAGAGTTGCCATTATCCAGTATGGTACATCGTGGTCCATGATGCCAGACACCAACAGGATCTCAGATGCTTCCAACATGAACACTGGATAAACGATGGCACGCAAGAGAGAACAGAATGACAGAATGTGTTAAACACAATTTAAGAGAATAAAACATTAAATCGAAAACTGATCTGATTCGCTTATTCCCATAAAAGGGAACCAGGCCATCATGTTAAACTGGTCAGCCAGAACATCTGATTTGTGCTGGGCACCTCTTAAAGCTCCAAAACCATTAATAAATAACAGAAGTGGTGTCAAAATGCCAGAGTTGGCAGGAAAGGAGGAAAAGATAAATTTTGGACAACACCATTACCAAGGAAAAGGAGTGTCAATGCACAAGTTACTCAGCAGACTGTTCCACAAACAACAGAGCTGGAGGATCCCAGTCACTTGGCTGCAAAGAACAAAGATGAACAAACATGTGAAATTCAAACTGTTTGCCAATTCATTTCCTATGCCGGGGATCAGGACAACCATGCTCTGTTTGAGAGATCAATGCCAGCCAGCAAACATTATTCCTGGGTTGCATTAACAAGAGCTCGCCTCCCCCTCTACTCTGCCCGTGTGAGATCTCACATGGAGGTATTGCATCCAGTTCTGGGGTCCCCAGTTCAAGAGGGACAGAGATCTACTGGAGAGAGTCCTATAGAGAGCTACAAGGATGATAAAGATGTAAGAGCTGCATTATGAGAAAAGGCTAAGACATCTGGGGCTTTTTAGTCTGGAAAGGAGAGGACTGAGAGGAGATCTCATTAATGTCCATTATGTCCCATGAGGGCAGGGACAACCTCTTTTCACTTGTGCCCTGGGATAGGACAAGGGGCAATGGATTCCAGCACAAGCACAGGACATTCCACCTCCACCTGAGGAAGAACCTCTTTACTGTGAGGGTGACAGAGTCCTGGCACAGGCTGCCCAGGGAGGTTGTGGAGTCTCTTCTGGAGCCTTTCCAGCCCTGACTGGATGCCTTTCTGAGAGATCTGCCCTAGTTTTGTCCTGTTTTGGCAGTGGGGGCTTGGACTAGGTGATCTTTTGAGGTCCCTTCCAACACCTGACATTCTGTGATTCTGTTACTCTGAGAGTAGCAAAGTATATAAACAGAAAAAATAGAAAAAATAACTCCTTGCAAGCAAAGAGCCCAGAGAGTTCAGCTGGACAAAGCATGATTAATGATCTTGCTCCCGCTGGTGGGAAATTCCAGACCCCCATGAAGGTACCTGTGAACACATGCAGTGTTTTTGGAGCTGTACAGAATGTTTTCCAGTGAAAACTGAAATCCAGGGTATGCTGAGAACAGCCACTGCAAGTTCAACTGCCACAAAAGGCATCATATTAGCAACTAATGATGAGACTAATTCTGGCAATGACTGAAACAGGGGAGGAAAGGGTGAGAAAGTGTGAGAAACGTGCTCATGTCAAATAAAAACTCAGGAAAGGGAACATTTCAGCAAATGAAAACTCCACAACAGATTTCCAGAGCCTTATATTGAAAAAGTGATGGAAGAAACCTTTAAACCTCTGTCCCTTGGGCAAATATTTCTTTTCTTTTGTCATTGCTTTTTCTGAAACTTCCCTTTCAGCTGTTATGAGGAGTAAGCATCATCTACCTCTACGTGCCCAGCTCTCAACAGCTGTGGTTTGGGCAGAGCTGTCACCCAAGTCCTTGGTTCCTCAATGTCAATGGGTCAGTTGGCAGCACTGGGGATTAACAAACCCCACAGATAGCTGAGAAGAAATTGGTCCTGGTCAATGCAAATTAGAAGCCAGAAAGGTCTTCCTGCTAAAATAAGGCATGGAAGGGGATAATAGAACCTCCAAGAAAAGAAGATATATCCATTTTCTTATCAGGGCAGGTGCATCTGTCACCCATAGCCACTATCTGGGGATTTAATCTCTAAGATGATTATAAAAGTGATTGAAGGCTGTAAATTAACTCTGGCAGTATCAATGTTTTATAGGCTGGTGACGCATTTAACCTTCAGGATGATACAGTTCCACCACCACCTGTGAATGGTTGAGTATTGAGACCAAGTGGGACGTTGACTGACAGAACCAGGCTGCTCCAGCCTGCACTTGATTTGTCTCCTTGTCGCTGACAACAGTGCTGTCCCTGCAGAGCTTCTGAAGTGGTTTTAACCTCTGTATTCCATATTCAGCAAAATATTTATGCCTAAATATCCTACTTGCAAGCTTTTGCATTCTCCCTGTAGACAGAGGCTTTGCTAGGTGTCCCAGACCCACTACCCTGGACTAGAAATCACATTGCGTCCGTTACAGCCAAACCAGAGCCCTCATCAGCAAAATCTCTCTAGACTGGGGGGTTCCATCTATATCCTTGTCCTGGTTTAGCTGACTTTGTGCTGATTTGGATTTCTCAGGGTAACCAAAATGCATAGAAATGTTATTTTAAAGAAAGACAAGAAAATTTGTTAAGAGAAAGTAAATACAGAGTTACAAAGAAACCCTTTTCTTTGGTGGCCTATGCCCACCTCTTTTCCCTCAATCTCCCTTTTCCCTCTCTCCTGATGCAGCTACTTTTCTGACTAAAATCAACACCAAGATACCTACCTTCTCAGAGACAGGTATGTATACACAGAGAGAAATTATCATCTGTCACCAGGAAAGCTACTTCCATAGCAGAGATGACAGAAGCCAAGATGGAGTACAGATGCCCAAGAAAGGAATGCCTCCCACATCCAGAAACTGCTTGGGGTGAAAAGGTTGACAGGAAGGGCTATCTGGCTGTTGCACATCACATGGAAACAGTCTGTTTTACTTGCAGAAGGTCCTGGGTTTGAGTCCCAGTGGAACAACCTAGTCAAAGACCACACTACAGCAATTGCCAGCAAAGTTTATTGGTGTAATTCTAGCTTTTATACCAGTCAGATCAGTGCACACTTGAAGTCATAGAATGATGGAATCAATTAGATTGGAAGAGATCTTTAAGATCATCGAGTCCGACCATAAACCTAACTACTAAAACAGTAAAAGGATAACTATTAGTTTTCCATGAAGACAGATGGCCACAGGTGGACACAAATACATTTTCACATTGCACCATTGTGTACCAACCTCACACTTAGGATAAGTGAAGAAGTGTGGTGGCAGTTTATTCTTGGTAGGTTTTCCAACATCAGAAATACAAATTCCTTCTAGGACACTGTTTTATGACTGTAAGAAACAATAAAATTGAGATTATTTCATATTTTACTTTCAAACCAAGCAGAACTTATAGTATCTCCCCAGAAGAGCTTTCTGGATTTTTAACAACTCCACTACAGAAAGACAAAGAAATTTTCAAACTGAGTTTTGTAGGAGCTTTTTGTACCTTGCAGGGTTTCTCTGGAGCCCCAGGAATGGCAGGAGAGTAAATCTGGAAAATGCCAGAACAAAACAGAATATTTAGAATAATTACTGTGTTTTACAGGAGGGAGAAGAGATGCAAGTGGTCTACACACAGCAACACAGCTTCACAGAGCTTGTTGGCCATATTTACTAGATAAATTAGATTTAGATTAGATGTTGGGAAGAAATTCTTTACCGTGAGGGTGCTGAGCCCTGGAACAGGTTGCCTTCCAGGGATGCTGCTCCATCTCACCTGGTGTGATGAGAGCTGTTGCTGCCAATGGCAGAGGGTTGGAACTTGGTGATCTCTGAAGTCCCTCCCAACCTAAACCTGTGATTCTGTGAAGTTAAAAGAAATGAGATTTAAAGGAGACTCCATATGATATTGCTCTAGAATGAGAATGATTTTTTTCAGATGGTTCATGTGGGACAATATCCCAGAGCACTGCGTTCTACACCGACACTGATTCAGTCCTGCAGGAGACATTCCTGGCTCTGCCCCAAGGTTTGAGTTTTCCAGCAGTATTTACGTAACAGAAACACAAGTTCTTCTGTTGACTACAGTCGTCTCCAGCTTTCATGATAATAAAATTTCATCTAGATTGGATATTTTAGAATTAATCTGTCACAGGGGTAATATTACTGAGGTATGTGGTACACAGTGTGACAGAGAGATCTGAGCTGTAGTTACATACATGGCCATCTGCTTCTCATTCCTTATTTAAGCCAATGAGAAGGACAATTTACTTCCTGCTAGGTTTGTTATCTGAAGATTACTTTAGTATGTCTGTTTTAGGGAGAGTTTGTAGTCTCTGGAAGGGGGGCAGGCAACTTATGAGAATTACAAACATGCAGTGAAGGTATGTAGGGAGAAAATTAGGAAGGCCAAAGGTCAACTAGAACTAAAATTGGCCGCTGTGGTAAAGTATAACAAAAAAGGTTTTATAAGTACATTAACAGTAAGAGGAGGGGTAGAGATTATCTCAACATGTTGTTAGATGCAGAGGGGAACACTGTGACCAATGATCAAGACAAGGCTGAGGTGCTTAATGCCTTCTTTGCCTCAATCTTTAATAGTAAGAGTAGTGGTTCCCTGGGTGCACAGCCCTCTGAGATGGACGATGGGGGTGGTGGGAAGCAGACTAGGCCCCTCAGAATCCAGGGGTTGTGAGTCTGCTACATGAGCTGGATGCTCATAAATCAGTGAGGCCAGATGGATTACACCCTAGAATACTGAGGGAGCTGGTTGTCCCATTGGACTGGAGGCTGGCAGGTGTGATGCCCAAATTCAACAGGGGCCAGAAAGAGTATCTTGGCAACTACAGGCCTGTAAGTCTCACCTCAGTGCCAGGGAAGGTTATCACACAGTATCACAGTATCACAGTATTATCAAGGTTGGAAGAGCCCTCATAGATCATCAAGTCCAACCTGTCACCACAGAGCTCAAGGCTAGACCATGGCACCAAGTGCCATGTCCAATCATGCCTTGAACAGTTCCAGGGACAGCGACTCCATCACCTCCCTGGGCAGGCCATTCCAGTGGCCAATGACTCTCTCAGTGAAGAACTTTCTCCTCACCGCAAGCCTAAATTTCCCCTGCCGCAGATAATCTTGATCCCCTGGATCAGATAATCTTGACAGCCATCATAGATCAATTAAAGATCAACCAGGTGATCAGGCCCAGTCAGCATGGATTCATGAGAAGCTGGTCCTGCTTGACAAACCTGATCTCATTCTATGATGTGACCTGCTTAGTGGATAAGGGAAAGCCTGTCCATCTAGTCTACCTGGACTTCAGAGAGGCCTTTGACATTGTTCCCCACAACATCCTAATGAATAAGCCGGCTGTTTATGGCTTGGACAGCCATGTACTCTGCTGGGAAGAACACTGACTGGATGGCCAGGCCCAGGGAATTGTAGTCAATGGAGATAAAACTGGTTGGAGACCAGTCACAAGTGGTGTCCTCCAGAGCTCAGCACTGGGGCCACTCCTGCTCAACATCTTTATCAATGATCTTGATGAGGGGATGGAGTGCACCCTCAGTAAGTCTGCAGATGACATCAAGTTGGCAGGGAGTGTAGATGTGCTAGAGGGTAGTAAGGCTAGTCAGAAGGACCTTGACAAACTGTATCGATGATTTGAGGACAATTGTATGGGTTTCGGTAGTGCCAACTGTCCTGCATTTTGTTCACAACAATCCCGTGCAACCCTAGAGGCTTGGGGACGTGTGGCTGGGAGACCGTCTGACAGAAAAGGACCTGGGGGTTCTAATTGACATGAGGCTGAATATGAGTCAGCAGGGTGCCCAGCTGGCCAAGAAGGCCAATGGCATCCTGGTCTGTATCAGAATCTGTGTTTCCAGCAAGAGCAGGGAGGTGATTGTCCCCCTGTACTCAGCAGTGGTGAGGCTGCACCTTGAGTAGTGTGTCCAGTTTTGAGCACCTCAGTACAAGGGAGACATTGAGGTTGTGGTGGGTTCAAGACTAAAATTAAAGATAAAGGAAAAGAAAACAAAGCAGTTAGGTCTCAGTGAGATCTCAGATAGAATTTGCCAGGCAATGGATAGCTTAGAGAAACTGGAAAAAGGTTTATTAACTCTGTAACAGGGGTCCTCAATCTTTTTAAACAGGAGGCCAGTTCACTGTCCCTCAGACACTGTCAGGGGCCAGGCTATAGTCTGGAACAAAATGAACTAATTCCTCTGCACACTGCATATATTTTATTTGTAGTAGTGCAAAAAAAAAAAAAAAAAAAGAAAAAGAATGCAATATTTAAAATGAAAAACAATTGTAACAAACAAAAACAAATAATATTTCAATGTGGACTATGGGCCTGCTTTTGGCTAATGAGATGGTCAGTGTTAGGTTCCATATTTGTCACTGCTAGTCGTAGCAAGTGATGCAAGTGTTCTTCAGTTAGTCTCACTGGTGCTGGCTGGTTTGTGCTGCCTGGCTTGTCCTGCCTGGGAGCTGGAGGGAGAGAGGGAGAGACGGGGGAGCCGCCCACCTCGCTGATGCTGCCACCCACTCCTCAGCCTGGCTGCCCGGTGGGGGTTGGGGGGCGGTCTGTAAATACCGGTGGGCTGCATTGGAGACCCTGGGGGGCCACATCTGGCCTGTGGGCTGGGGTTTGAGGACCCCTGTTCTACAACAATATAGAGAAAGGACGAAAAGGTTAAGCAAGTTAGTGCACACAAACTAGAGACTGTGTCACAAATGCCATCACATTTTCTGAGAAAAATAGAATGGGAGATTGCTATTATATCAATCATTGGGTCTTTTTTCACATCAGAGATCTGGGGGAAAAGAGCACGTCAGTAAAGCAGAGAGGAGTACCACCACCCTCTCTATTATTCATGCATCACCCCTCCTGCAGTATAGCGGCACCTAGCCTGTTTCAGAGACTGGTGAATTCTTCAATTCTTCAGCGTAGCTTCTCCAGCTCAACACTCATCAGGATGGCCTGATTCCTCAGCACTGGAACTGCATCCCTCAGTGCAGGAGACATGCTTTCCAACAAAGAACTCATACTGTGTCTTTTATGGCCAAGGTTTAAGGATTCTTGAGATCTTCTGCTTTCTTCAGCTAAGCCCGAGGGAATACTCCCCAATACTTCAGCATCCCCTAGTTTCCTCAGAGGCAAAAATGACAAACACTTTCTCTTCCTGCTGATCAGTGCTCTCTAAAATGGCTGCAGGGGGCCCTAGCTCCAGCCACGTGTGGGAACCAAGATGGATATCGACTGCATGGCTGTGTCAGCAGGGTGCCACACACACTCTCTGCATGTGACTGAGAAGATTCCACGATCCTCTCCTCTCCCTCTCCTCTCAGCTCCAGGAAGAAAAAAAGGAATTCCTTAGCTCACCGCAATTTCCTGAAGACCCCACTCTATACCATCTCCAGTGGGGGAAACGGAGGAGGGAGCCACTGGAAGCTGTGGTGAGCCATCTTCACTTTGGCCAAACTGTCTTCCCCCTACTACCACCCCCCAGGACAGGATGGGGGTGGTCCTCTTAAAGCAACATAATTTTTTCTTCATGAAAGCACAAATGTGTACATCTGAATATGCTGGTAATTTTCAAACTGTAACAGAGGTGCTGAAGCAAGTGCAGAGGAGGGCAATGAAGCTGATGAGGGGCTTGGAGAATAAATCTGATGAGGAGAGGTTGAGATATTTGGGGCTGTTTAGTTTGAGGAACAGGAGGCTTAGGGGAGAATTCATTGCTCTCTAGAACCATCTGAAAAGACGTTGCAGAGATGTTGGTGTTGGTCTCTTCTCACAGGTAATTAGGGACAGAACTGAAGGGAGTGGTTTCAAGCTTCAACCAGGTAGGTTTAGATTAGACGTCAGGAAAAAATTCTTCACAGAGAGAGTGGTCAGGCACTAGAATGGGCTGCCCAGGGTGGTGGTTGAGTTACCATCCCTATACGAGTTTAAAAGATGCTTAGATGTAGTGTTGGGCAATCTGGTTTAGGGGGTGAACTTGTAGATTAAGGTTCATAGTTGTACTAATTGATCCTGGGAGTCTTTTCCAATCTGAATAATTCTGTGATTCCCCTGAGTTCATTAAAGAGACTCAACTGTGCAGAGCACGTTGAACTCTGACAGTGCCGGTCCCCAAACACTATTTATTGAAGTTTCTGGGTGATCTGGGGACTCCCTGAACAGGAAAGCTTGGAGGAACCAAGGGGAAGCCACTGAGGGTCACAAACTCTTGCAGGAAAAGCTGGAAACCAATGTGGTGCAGGCAAACCCAGAAGCCTTAAAAGGTAGCAAAACCAGCAGTTGCACCCAGACCACGCCAAGCTCCAGAAGCACTTTAGCTGCTTAAGCCGCCAGGGGGAAAAAAAAAAGATGACAACATGGCAGCAAAGGAAGACCAAGCTATTGTCACCACTGCACATGGATGTGGGAACCCAAACAGAGGTCCCGCAACAGGCTGTGTAGGTGACAGGCTGCCAGGAATGTAACAGTCTCTCACTTTTTCCTGGCTGTGTATGCTGTGAGCAGGTACATTATCTGCTTAAATGAGCAGCACAGCTGCAAGACGAGGTTGAAAAGCTACAAGCAGAACTAGAAAGGCTCAGGAGAATTAGAGATGTGGAAATAGAGGTAGACTGGTAGAGCCAGGCTCTGCAGTCTGGACAACAAACAAATAAAAGCCAGAATCAAGGGGTCCATGTATCCTGTAGTTCTAAGATGGAGGACAGAAGCCAAAGTAGAAGGGGTGAGTGTAGTCAAGTGCAGAGCTATGGCAGAAGGTGAGCACCACCTTTGCATGTCTCACCGGACCAGTTGCCACTGAGCAATAGATATGAGCCCTTACCTGAAGACAGCCAGCCTAATAAGGGTACAGAAGGGCTTTAAACTAGATTCGAAGTGGGGTGGGATAGTTGATGGGTGTGCACCAGCGGGACAGAGCTCTGGTCTTAATGAAAACCAGGTGGTCTCTTGCTTCCTGAATTGCCTGTACACCAATACACACAGCATGGGGAACAAGCAGTCAGGTGATGATGATCTGGTGGCAATTACAGAGACCTGGTGGGACAGATTGCATAACTGGAATGTGGTCGTGGATGGCTATGGAGAGACAAGTCAGCAAGGTGGGGTGGTGGAGTTACTGTTCATGTGAGAGAGCAAGTGGAATGTATTGAGTTCTGTTCTGGGGCAGATGAAGAGGAAGTTGAGCGTTTGTGGGTGTGGATCAAGGGGCAGGCTGGCATGGGTGACACATTTGTGGGTGTCTATTACAGGCCAGCAGATCAGAATAAGGAAGTTCATTAGACTTTCTACAGGGAGCTGACAGCAGCCTCACAGCTACAGTCCCTGGTTCTCATTAGAGACATTAAGTACCCTGATATTTGCTGGAAAACCTATGCAGCCAGCCACCCACAGTCCAGGAGGTTCCTCCAGTGCATTGATGAAAATTTCCTGATGCAAATGGTGGAGGAGCCCACTAGAGAGGAGTTCTGTTGGATCTTGTACTCACCAACAAGGACAGTGTGGTTGAGGGCAGCCTTGGTTGCAGTGACCGTGGTGGAGGTGAGGGGACCCAGGTAACTATAGACCATTCAGACCCAGGAAAGGTGATGCAACAATTCATTTTTGATACTGTCTCTTGGCACATCAAGGACAAGAGTGTCTTTAGGGACAGTCAGCATGGCTCCACCAAGGGTTGGTCATGCTTGACCAACCTGATAACCTTTTATGAGGGCAGAGCCAGGTTGGATAGATAGGATCATAGGATCATAGGATGTTAGGGGTTGGAAGGGACCCAAGAGATCATCGAGTCCAACCCCCCTGCCGCAGCAGGACAAAACTATCTAACACA
>VXBP01004619.1:27911-43757 GCA_013400115.1 Rhinopomastus cyanomelas
GGTTAGTCAAGCAGGACTTCCCCTTCATAAATCCGTGCTGACTACTCCTGATAACCTTCTTCTCTTCCAAAAAATGGAGGATAATGCCAGATAATGGCAGAGCAGTGGATGTGGTCTATCTTGACTTCAGTAAGGCATTTGACATAGTCCCCAACAGCATCCTCACAGCCAAACTGAGGCAGTGTGGACTGGATAATCAGGTACTGAGGTGGATTGTGAAACGGCTGCAGCACAGAAGCCAGAGAATAATGGTCAATGGGACAGAGTCTAGTTGCAGGCCTGTAACCAGTGGAGTCCCCAAGGGTCAATACCAGGACCAGTCCTATTCAATCTATTCATTGATGACTTGGCTGAGGGATTAGCATGCACTGTCAGCAAGTTTACTGATAACATAAAGCTGACACCCCAGCAGACTGTGCTGCTATTCAGCAAGTCCTGGACAAGCTGGAGAGCTGGGCAGAGAGAAATTTAATGGAGTATAAAAAGGGAAAGAGTATAGTCTTGCATGTGGGCAAGAACAACCCCAGGTACCAGTATAAGCTGGGGACTGACCTGTTGGAGAGCAGTCTAGGAGAAAGGGATCTGGGGGTCCTGGTGGACAGCAGGATGACCATGAGCCAGTAATGTGCTTTTGTGGCCAAGAGGGCCAACAGCATCCTGGGGTGGATCAGAATTGTGGTGGTTAGCAGATGGAGAAAGGTTTTTCTCCCCCTCTACTCTGCTATAGTGAGACCACATATGGAGTATTGTGTCCAGTTCTGGGCCCCTCAGTTCCAGAAGGATATGGAGCTGCTGGAGAGAGTTCAGTGTAGAACAATGAGGATGAAGGAAGAGGAACACCTCCCTTACGAGGAAAGGCTGAGGGGGCTGGGTCTTTTTGGTTTGGAGAAGAGGAGACTGAGGGCTGACTTCATTAATGTTCATAAATACGTGAAGGGTGGGTGTCAGCAAGATGGAGCCAGGCTCTTCTCAATGTCATTGACTGATAGGACGAGGGGCAATGGGTGTAAGATGGAACACAGAAGGTTCCATATAAATATGAGAAGGAACATCTTCCCAGTGAGGGTGTCAGAGCACTGGAACAGGCTGCCCAGGAGTGTTGTGCAGTCTACTTCTCTGGAGAAGTTTAAAACCCGCCTGGATATGTTCCTGTGCAACTTGATGTAGGTGATCCTGTTGTGGCAGGGGGATTGGACTAGATGATCTTTCGAGGTCCTTCCAGCCCCTAATGTTCTGTGATTCTGTGTGAAGAAGATCAGAAATAAATCATGAAGCCCCAAAAATACTACTCCATACTACTGCTCCTACGTGAGGATAACCCAATATCGGGTTAGGAATAGATTTTCTGCCCAAATTGCTGCAGATTGACTTCACCAGCTTCTTTATTTCTGGTGAGGAATTCAGATAAGTTGCACCAAAATGCCTTGCTAGGCTGACCCTGATCCTCCCACAGTATTATCTTTAATTTTGTAGATAGGTTTTAATTTATAATAGTGTTCTACAAAAAAGACAACTCTGCTCCCTGTCTGTTTCCCTCTGCAGTGCACCTCAGTAAAGAGCCTGGGTCTTCCTCACTGGTGCTGGAAACTGCTGTACAGGTCACCTTTAAGCAAATCCAAGTCCCTTGGCTCCCTCTTCTCATTTTCTTACCACCTTCTTTGTCCTCCAGTGGCCTTGCTCCAGTTCCTCAGCATCTCCTCACACTCCCTTAATCCAAACCGGGATGGAGTTCTACAGAAAACAAAGAAAATTGCAATGGCACATAGACCCGGGACAAATACAACCAATCCAGACCTTTGATCTATTACCACTACTAAACCCCAGTATCATTTACCCAGTACCACCCACAATCAGAGCACTCACAACTGATGTAAATGGTTTGATTCTTCCTGGTCTTCTGTACCTCATCTGTGCCTTAAAAGGCAACTTGCTTTAAATTCTACCAATGAACTTGAAAACACACAATGGAGTAGCTCATGTGGTCCAGCTGGTCCCAGAGCAGAAGAAATTACTGAATAGAGACAGGACAAAGTGTACCCCAAGGACAGTGATATCCCCAAGAACATTGAGATAACATTTGGCCACTTCCAGATGCAGGTTATGAAGCCACCACCACCAAAGCTCCTTCTAAAGGTGTTATTTCTCTTATTCGTTGCTTAAGATTTCTCTCCCATGCCCCACAAACAGACCCAGTTATCTGGGAACCAATCTAGAGTCCCAGGACAGAAATCTCAACCACAAGTAGTGGTTCAGCTTAATAGCTGAAGGGGGAGAGAATGAAATGAGGGAATTTTTCTTGCCTCTTGACAAAACCACTGCTTTTCCTCACAACTGGCTATCTCACCACTCCTGCAGCTGAGATCTATGAATTACAGAGGATCCAATTATTTGAATTTCACAGCACTTTTCATTGGGAGCTCTGCAGGGTCCACAGACAGAGTCAGGTTTCCTTCACACCTAGCAAAGTTATTCTGAAAACTGGGTCACCTTATGAATAGCAACTGTAATCAATGGCTTTTCACTCGAAACATGTTGTCCGTGGTGGATTTCAGCATCAGTCATCTCACCAGAAAGCAATAAGGCAGTTGTGGAAGCCTCAGTATCCTCAGCCCACTCAACTTAGGAGGGGGAGGATTGCTAGCAGGAGCTCAAATAGGGTCCCTACTTAACAACTAGCACATTACAGGGTAGAAATCACTTTCCACCTGTGAATAGGAAAGTGAAGGTACCATCAATCTCATAAAAATGTGAATGATTAAGGAGTCCATATCCAAACAGCTGCAATAAAATGCAATTGGCAGGTGAAGAGAGGACAAGAATAAAATAGAAAAAGTATGGGACAAGTAGCAGGCTGAGGAGCAAATGGCTCTTCCAAAGCAACCAAGGGGCTTGGCTGTCTGTTTTCCCTGGAAGAGCCACGGGAACCTTGTCCTAAAGCAATCAGAAGCCATTAAAGTGACAGGTAAGTTCTGCAGAGCCAAACCTGAGCAACAACAGTTCCACACAAAAGGACCAAGGAGGGGGAGTGCAGACAGGTCCTTCTCATTGCTTCAACTGAACTATAAATAAAAGTATTCTGTCACCATCTCCTCCCTCTGTTCTCTTCAGGGATGGTTCTGGCTTTCCTATATCCCCTCAGGAAGAGCAAGAACCTAGGGGAACCTCCCAGAGGCCTCATGCTGAGTACATTCAGGTAGTAGATGCCCCTCCGGATCCCCCTGCCCATGTCAGACATGCTGGAGGGTCCTTGTGGTGGAGGCTTGGAAGCTAGGCACCTTCCCTGGACCCCAGATGGTTAGATTTAATAGGAGGAGTGACAAGGCCCACCTTTCCATTAATATATTGAATATTGAGAAGTGCTAGGGTGTGGCTTATCTCTTCTGCTCTGATGGAACACATGGTGTGCATCACTTCCAGGAACAAGTGTGGCACCAGTGATAGTGATAAGGCAAAACTGGAGCAGAGAGACATCCAGCTAAGGAGCAGCCTGAATACATCTCAGATGATGCTTTCATTGGGGAGGTTTTCTTTTCAAAAAAATAAGGAGTTTTTTCCTTAAAAAAACCCTTTATTTTTTCTTTTAGAAATGCTCTTTATTTTTTCCCTTTAAAAATGTTGAAGCAATCAGTGTTTATATAGCCCAAATGAATGTGAATGTCCTGTCAAGATTTACCTTTTCACTTGACCCAAACTCCAGGTTTCTACCTCTTGAGGCAGAAGGAAAGTATCTGTGAGCCTTGGTGCCTCAGCCAGATGGTACAGAGTGACCCAGTGAGGACTGTTGCACTCAAAGCTGTGAGAGGCAGGTAAAGCACAGGTCAAATGCAGCTGCAGAAACTCCAGTTGATTCTCAGGTTTTCAGACCTTAAATCACATGAAAATATAAGAAAAACAGCAGAGATGAAGGCTGAAGTGCCACCAGTTGTCCCTACTTGGCTTCTCAGGTGCCAGCCTGTCTATGAGTATAAACCTTTTCAGGCATAGAGTCTGCACTCCCATGCGGTGGATCATAAACTGGGACTTTTCCTCATCCCAAGTGATGTTTTCCTGTTCTGTGTTAGCCTATGTCTCATCTCAGGGGTCATGGGCTCAAAGCAGGGCTTCCAGTAGAGCAGAACAACCTTTGGATGCACTCAAGAACCATTTTCCCTTTTACAAATCCTCATCCTCATCCTTGCACTTGGAAAACATCAGGGAGTTGGGATAAGAACTTGAGCTTTTTAGGTTCCCTTCCCTCCCAATAGATGTAGAACAAATTAACTGTCTTTATTGGTTTTTTCCCTAGATGGCTGCCTCTGCTGAGTACAGGGCTGATTTATACTGGAGAGCAGAGCTTGAGAGCTCACCCATCTTGCATAAACATTTGAGTGCCATAGCTCTATGTGGAGCTCTGTGTGTTTGTGCAAATGTTTTACACATATTCATTGTGTGTATGTTATATACGCCTGTGGTGGGTTCAGGACCACAATTCAAGATAACAGAAAGGAAAGCAAAGCAGTGAGGTCTCGATGACATCTCGGATAAAATCTGTCAGACAATGGATGGCTTAGGGAAACTGCAGAAAGGTTTATTAACACTATAACTATATACAGAATGGGAAAAAAGTTTACGCNCACCGCCCGTTCCCAGGGTGGTGGGGGAGTACTCCCTTCAGGGCCACAGCCCCCAAAAAGGGCAAACAAAGACCATGCTCTGCGTTTTTATAGGCTGACCTAGCCACCCCTTCCAGGGAAGGGTCCTGGGACCTGTGCTTCGGGGACAGGTCCCCCAGGACAGACCTGTCCAGGGAAAGCTCCAGGGCAGTGTCACCTCCCCCAGGACAGGTAACTGAGAGAAGGGTTCCCCCTGAAAACAACACAACTCTTTTCTTCATGAAAGCAGATCTGAAAATTCTGGCAGTTCTCAAACTGCAACAACGCTGATCCAGGCCAGGATGCCAGTGAGTCTTCTTGGCCATCTGGGCACCCTGTTGGCTCCTGTTAATCTGGCTGTCAGCCAGCACCTCCAGGTCCCTTTCCCCCAAACAGCTCTCCAGCCCTTCTTCCCCTTGCTGGGGGTTGTTGTGACCAAAGGGCATGACACAGCACTTGGCTTCATTCAATCTCATCTCATTAGCCTCAGATCATTGCTCCAGCCTGCCATGGTACACTGCCCATGGCAGTGAGGAAACTCCAGTACAGTTCAATAAACCTTTCAGGAGTTTGACATTAGGTGACAAACAATATTAAAAAAATACCCAACAAAAAAAGAGACTTCCATTGCTTGCTCTTGTCTAATTCACTAGAGAATGGACAAAAATTTGTTTATCACAGATTATCTTTTTTTTCTTTCTTTTTCCCCCTCTTAGTTTTTAATTTTCAGCTCTTTAGGGACCATGTTACAAGCCTTACAGTGTGCTTGGAATACAGGAACAGGGAAGTTGGAGCTTCTAAAACCTTCCTTCACTAGGGCAAGAATTCTGGTTTAGCTGTGTGGAGGTATTTGGGTGCCTTGTTCCTATTTAAGTAGCTGCTACCTTTTACATATTTCCCCGAGGAGTCTAATTCCATAGAGATACTGGGAAAAGGAAGACAAACCCATTAAGGCATGGAATCAGGCTGCAGAGGTAGAAGCATGCTGAATTCCCACATGACATGGGAGGAGGATTAGCATGGATTAATGCCCAGCAAACTGACAGCCCTCACATGCAGCTCCAACTGGATCCCTGCTGTTGCATTACTGTTCCCAGCACGTTGTCCCTGTGCCAGAACCAGAACGATTTCATTGATGATAAAATATGATAGGATCACCGCTAAAGTTTGCTAATGGCACAAAGGTCATAGAATGGTTCCTCAGACCATCCCTAGTCTGAGGGATGGGTTCAGCAGACCAGGTTGCCCAGAGACCCATCCAACCTAGACTTGAACATTTCCAGGCATGGAACAGCCACAATGTCCCTGGGCAGCCTGTTCCAGGGCTTCAGCACCCTCACAAGGAGGGATTTCTGCTTCAGATCTGACCTAAATCTCCCCTCTGTCATATTGAATCCACAACCTTTCTCCTATCACCAGAGTCCCTCAGAAGAAGTCCCGCAGACAAAGTCCCTCTCCAGCTTTCCTGGAGCCCCTTCAGGTACTGAGAGCTGCTATAAGATCCTCCCAAAGCCTTCTCTTCTCCAGGCTGAACAGCCCAAATTCCCTTGGCATTTCATTGGGACTGTTGTCCCTGCCCTGCACTGAGGTGCTCATACCCTGCAGGACTGAGATATTTACAGTTGCCTGCTGCTGTGGTCCTGCAGTGCCGTGACATTGGTCCTTTGTCCCTTGCTAAACCATGTCGCTCACTGTTTGCTTTCCTACATACCAGTCCCTGTGGGCTTTAGTACCGCTTTAAAACATCAATGCCATTTTTTCACATATTTGCTGCTAAAATAGAAAAGAAAGGATTTTGTAGTGTAAGGACCCCATGAACTCTTAACAGCAAGGGGAGAATATGTTACATGAAAGCAGCTCTTCACATTAGAGACCCTAGAGAATAATACTAAATCTTTAAAGCACATGCAGTCAATGTCAAGTAACATCAGTCTTCCACTGAAATCAAGTTGCTGTCATTTTATGTTTTCTGGAGCCATGGCTTATTGCTTTATATACCGTCCGGACACTGGCTGGCAAGAAAAGTCCATTTTTTTAAAGAATTATTTCTATATTTAGACTAGATCAGCTACTTGGTCTCTTGGACCAAAAGAATGAAAATGTTGGATTCAGCCTCAGCTCCTACAAGTAATAAGAGGGGAAAAAAGATGAATTTAAAGCGGTGGCACATTGCCTCCACATGGTCACATTTCCATTTTGCTTCCACTTCTTGGCCCAAAGGTCACTGTGTCTTCTTTATACTCCTGGGAAACCTTTGGGAAAGCCACCAGAGCCATGGCATCAGCTACCTGAGTCAGCATTTCTGCTCTTACAGGCAAAGGCTGCTGGCCCTGACACTTGCTGTTAGATGCTGGTTTTATCTTCCCAATCCTAGAGTGTTGGACAGAAGTTTCTCCTTCAGGTGAACCCCTAGTCTTAATTTTCTCAAAACTTCACAACCCAATTACTGTTTCAACATTAGGAAGCCAAATTGTTTTGTACATCCTATATAGTTTCATATAAAAAATAAACTATTTCATTTTTACAAAAGGTAATTTTGTTTATAAAATTTTACTGTCTTTTGGGTAGATTTTCAGGGAGGCCATGAGCCATTGTTTAATGTCCATCCCTGGCCATGTTTCGGGAGCTCAGGGATAGGGTTTGGGGTGTGTTGGGACAGCTGGGTTCATGGCTGGACTCAATGATCCTTATGGTCTTTTCCAATGTAAATGATTCCATGATTCTAATTTCAAAGAAATGCAAATCACCCAGAGGAACCTGCTGCTTTACCCCGGCCAAGCCTGTTGTAATGATGGCACCAAGGGCGGGTTTGCATGAAGCAACTGGCACTCTCGCACTGCCCAGGCTGCAGGTCAAATGAGTCCTGGGGATTTTGATCTGCATAACTCAGAAGAGGATTGAAGCCATGTGATACTGGTGCCTGCTTTAGAAACTCTCATGAGATGTACATTGGATTTGTTTTATCCCCTCAAAACAGCAACAGCACATAATCCCCAAGAAATGTAGCAAAGCACCAACACACTGAACCTGAGAGATGGCTCCATTACAGCCCTATGCTAAGACATCGCTACCCAAAGCCAACATGCCCTAAATTTGACACAAAAATGATCTTTCAGGCAAAACAATTAGTGACTGTTGCAGTCATACTGGAGCATCTGGTGGTCTCTGTGTTAATGAGAGCTGGGAAACTGTAATGAAAAGGTAGAATATTAACTAAAGAACTATTTGCAGGCAAAGGCAAACAGAAATGCAACAACCGGGCCCCCCAGTTTAAGAGGGACAAGGATCTACTGGAGAGGGTCCAGCGGAGGGCTACGAGGATGATTAGGGGACAGGAGGGCATGGCTTATGAGGAGAGGCTGAGGGNATTAAAACACTTTTCTTGGCAATGTTTTTTGCAGCCTGGCTGGGTCTGGTTCCCATTCCTATAACCCTTCCTCAACCTTTACTAATATCTACTGACCTGACAGCCAGAGTATCATTTCTTTTTCAGCTACATTCTTCTGATATGAAGACATATCATTAAACACCACACATCATCACTAACCTCAGGAAAAGCATTAGATTATTAATGAACCAACAATTATTTAAAGTACATGTCTAATTCCAGGCTTCCTGTAAAGCTGATGGGATGGGGCACAGGGCTTGGGCTTCTGAGCCACAGCCTAAAGACAACGATGGCTGTTTTAGCTGAAATTAGTGGCTGTCATAGCTCATACAGGGTGGGAGAAGCTGCTGCACCAAGAGGTAGGTCCAGGTCATAGAATCACAGAATCATTTAGATTGGAAAATACCTTCAGGATCATTGGGTCCAACTAGTACCCCAACTGTTCCATTCTACTGCTACCCCTGTCCCTGAGTGCCAGATCTCCACGACTATAAAACATGGTCAGGGATGGTGATTCAATCCCTGCCCTGGGCAGCCTGTGCCAAGGCCTGAGGACTCTTTCCAGGGAGAAGTTTCTCTTCATGGCAAACCTAAACTTCCCCTGGTGCAAATGGCTCCAGCAACGATGGGCAGCAGCTGGGCTCCCAGCAATGATCTGCTGATATCAGCCTCTCTGACAGACACAGCCATGTGTGTGGTTGCGGTGAGAGATCAGGGTCCTGCCGGCGAGAGAAGACAATCGGCCACACCAATATGAGTGATAAAGATTGCCTCGTTTATTCAGCCCGAATAGCTCGCTTATATACGGTTACAGTTAATTATGCCTACTAGACACTTAATAATTGGCTAAGCCTAAAAGATCATGTTTTCATATCACCTCCTACTTGCAGTTACAGCTTCCAGATACCTCCTCACATCTCAATCCAAGTTCATGAAAGGTGCTTACCAAAACTGCTCGAGGGCGAAGCGACCTCGAGTCTTGCAGATAGCAACGTCCATCCTGTTTATCTTGTTACATTTTGCTTTCACACAGCTGCTCCAGAGAACCGTGGCCTTGGCTCTCCAGCCATCCTGCAACATGTGGTCAGAAGCGTGGGAGGAGTTTCAAATAGTTTTCAGAGAAGGAAAAAAAAGAAAAAAAATCTCAACTGATAAAGCTCTGCAAGCTTTTCTGTAAGAGGGAAGCATCACAATGAACCCAAAGCACTGCACAAGGCTCCTGCACATCCGGGGACAGTAAAAGCCCTAATGCAAATCCCTGATTATCTAAGACTTGGCAGAAGGCAGAAACAATCTCATGCTTAAAGATCAAACAAAGGTATACGGTCAAATCCTTAGCTAATTTAACAGATGGAGCTGTAACTAACCCCATCGATCTGTCCCAGGCAAGGTGCTGCCTCTGTCTCTTTTTACAGATAAACGCTTTATTTCACAATGATTGCTCACGCTGGTTTTCATGATTCTGTGTTTCCCCCTGAACAGTCTGAAGTGGGCTATCACAGGGATTTGCTTTATTGAGCCATTTTTATTTGAACCTTTTGCCCCCTTTTCATTCCTCACAAGGAGTCTCCGAGTGGTGCCTTAAGGAAAACTGGACAGATGCTCTGCAGCAGCATCACTTGATTCATTTAACAAAGGGCAGAGCATGAAAGATACATGAGCATGGGGCCAATACCTACCTTAAAATAAAAAGCCTGAAGGTAGTATGGGTTAATATTTCCTTTTCTACCTTGTTTAAAATCATAGAATCATGGAATCATCATGGCTGGAAAGGACCTCCAGGGTCATCGAGTCCAACCTTTTCTCCTAGTGCCTGACCTCTAGACCAGATCCCTAAGGGCTGCATCCACTCGTTCCTTAAACACCTCCACGGATGGGGACACCACCACCTCCCTGGGCAATCCATTCCAGCACCTAACCACCTTCTCAGTAAAGAATTTCCTTCTAACATCCAATCTAAAACTCCCCTGATGCAACTTGAGACCATTTCCCCTCATCCTATCATCACTAATTTGAGAGAAGAGACCAGCACCAGCCTTGCTACAACCTCCTTTAAGGTAGTTGTAGAGGGCAATAAGGTCCCCTCTCAGTCTTCTCTTCTCCAGACTAAACAACCCCAGCTCCCTCAGCCTCTCCTCATAGGGCATGTCCTCCAGCTCCTTCACCAACTTGGTTGCCCTTCTCTGGACTCGCTCTAGCACCTCAATGTCCTTCCTGTACTGTGGTGACCAAAACTGGACACAGTACTCGAGGTGCAGTCTCACAAGTGCAGAGTACNTGACTGGCCGCCAACTGGATTTTACGCCATTTACTACCACCCTCTGCGCTTGGCCGTCTAGCCAATGTCTAACCCAGCGAAGAGTCCTCCTGTCTATGCCATGAGCCACCAGCTTCTCCAGCAGAATGCTGTGGGAAATGGTGTTGAATGCCTTCCTGAAGTCCAGGTAGACAACAACCACCGCTTTTCCCTCATCCACTAGGTGGATCCTAGTCCAATCCTCCTGCCATAGCAGGATCACCTAGACCAAGTCATAGAGTCAGTCAGGGTTAGAAGGGACCACAGGATCATCCAGTTCCAATTCCCCTGCCATGGGCAGGGACACCCCACCCTGGATCAGGCTGGCTAGAGCTTCATCCAGCCCGGCTTTAAATACCTCCAAGGACGGGGCCTCCACCACCTCCCTGAGCAACCCATTCCAGGCTCTCACCACTCTCATGGTGAAGAACTTCCTCCTCACATCCAGTCCATTAATGTTGTGACCTGTTCATAGAAGGCCACCAGGTTTGTCAGGCAGGGTCTGCCCTTGGTGAAGCCATGTTGATTGTACCCAATCACCTCTTCACTATTCTCCTGTCTCAGTAGTGCCTCCAGGAGGATCTGCTCCATGATCTTACCTGGCACAGAGGTGAGACTTTAATTTCTGCATTTAATTGCTCTAATAATTCTCGGCCTAGTAATGGCTTTGGTGAATGTGGCATATATAAAAATTTATGTGTTCCTAATCTCTTTCTCATTTTGAAGTCCAGTGGTTTAAAAAAGACACTTTTTCACTCTGGCCTGTAGCACCCCCTTACAGATACAAAATCCTCAAGTATAATCAGTGGGTCTGCTAGGGTGCTTGAATCCACACCTGCAGCTTCCCTCCCCATTTTTCAGGACATTTATTTTTCCAGTACCCCTGTTTCTCATACCAGGCAAGCCAGTTTTTCCCTAAAGGCCTGGTCTCCTCTCTACCTTCATGGTGGCTGTTTCTTGCCATGCATTGCTGCTTCTCAGAAGTAGGCAGCTGGAAGGGAGGGTTATCAGCTGCTGTCCCCTCCCCCTACCCTGAACACCAGCTACTGCGGCTCCCTCTGGACTTAACCTTAGTTAAAGATATAGGACAGTTCACTCCCTAATATTCTGTGATTCTGTAATTCTGTGAATAAAAACAACTGGAAAAGTGCTGACATACCATTATTGATCAAGGAATTCAAAATGGCGCAAGACGCCAAAAAGGGAAAATAATCTTTGTCCCAGACACAAGCAGCCTGTAACAGCAGCTTAAAAGCAGAAAGCGGCCCAGCCCACTGCAGAGGGAAACACCAAAGTACATCCCATGCTTCACAGACCACAGACAACCAAATGGAGTTATTTTTTTCACTCTCATGCCAGCAGACTGTTCTATCCCTTGCGGTCTCAGCAGAAATCACAAAGGTATGAACATCCCCCCCATCTCCCTGACGAACAGCAGTTACCACTCTATCAGAGCAACTGGGGTCAGCCTGGAAACATGAGCAAGTGCTGGGGTGGAGTTGTGTAGGCAGGGGTTCTACTTACACACAGGATACAATGAATCAGCCAGAAAGGAGGAGATAGCAATCTAGACACTGGTATCACACTGCAGTATAAACCAGTGATGAGCCATCTGCAAACACATCACTGCCCCTGCCCTCAACCCCATCAGCTAAGTTCTAGGACAAATCCTTCTAAGGGACTACTACAGGCCAGGTGCAACATCTAAGCTCAGAATGTCTTTGAGCATCAGGCATCTGGCAGTTACACTAAAGCTCCTCCCTTGATGTTCCTTCTGCCCTGGGCTGATACTGGTCTTTTTCTCAAACTCATCAGACTTCATTGCCATGGAAATGTTGGAGAAGGTGGACCAGCACAAGCATAGCACCAGTACAGCAATCATCTTGTTCCACAGGTACAAGTATTTATACTGACCATAAAGCCATAGTACTCATTTTCACTGCTCTACCATACTTACTTTCTCTAAACAGTTCTACCATCAGACAAGAAATTCAGAGCTTTGCTGTTTTCCTCTCTGAGAAGACTCAGCACCCACCAATAACAAAACAACGCATAAGCACAGGACAAAGGCTTTGGGACCATAACAGGCAGTTACAGGGTTGTGCTCACCTCATGTTGCTCAGATTGAGCAGAAGCCCTCACTTGCTCATGCCAGAATTCTGGAATGGTGGCACTAGTTCTCCTGAGCACTCAGATTAGTTCTCTTTCTGAAAAAAGATCAAATGAACCCCATGCTTAGACCACATTGAGCAGTCACTTTAGCTGCTTTTAGCTGCCAGGGGGCCAAAAAAATAAAAAATTGTGTTGATCCAGCAGCAGAGTAAGACCAGGCTATGGTCATCACTGCACGTGGATGCGGGAACTCAAACAGAGGTCCTCCAGCAAGATGAGGCTGTGTAGGTGACAGGCTGCAGGGATTGCAACTGTCTCTCACTTTTCCCAGGCTATGTAAGGTGTGAGAAGGTAGATTATCTGCTTAACCAAGCAGCACAGCTAGAAGACAAGGTTGAAAAGCTCAAGCAGAAGCAGAAAGGCTCAGAAGCTTTAGAGAGGCTGAAACAGAGGTTGACTGGTGGAGTCAGACTCTGCAGTCTGGAGAAGGGCCAAACAAGAGCCAGAATCAAGGGGCCCCTGTATTCTGTAGTTCTAAGATGGAGGACAGAAGTCCAAGCAGAAGGCGTGAGTGTAGCCAAGTGCTAAGCTATTGCAGAAGGCGAGCATCCCCCTTTCCTGCCTCACCTCCCCAGTTGCCACTGAGTAATAGATATGAGCCCCTACTTGAAGACAGCCAGTCTAATAAGGATATAGAGGATAGGCAACATATTCCAGACGTCCTAACACAGTCACATAAATCAAGGAGGTCTTCCAGTAATATGACAGCCTCCTCCACAAAGAAGAATAGAAGGCTCCTAGTTATTGGAGACTTGTTCCTGAATGGAACTGAGGACCCAATATGCAGAGATGACCCTCATCCTAGGGAAGTTTTTAGACTACCTAGAGCCTGTTCTGAGGTGGTAACAGCCTTTTATGAGGGCATAACCAGGTGGATAGATGATGGATGTCGTCTATCTTGACTTCAGCAAAGCATTTGGTATAATCTCACACAGCATCCTCACAGCCAAAATGAGGCAGTGTCGTCTAGATGATCATCTAGTGTCTCCTTCTCTGGACATGTTTAAAACCTGCCTGGATATGTTCCTGTGCAACAGGAGGATTGGACTTGATGATCTCTTGGGTCCCTTCCAACCCCTAACATCCTATGATCCTATGATCCTATGATCTTTCGAGGTTCCTTTGAATTCTGTGGATCCAAAGGATTGATTCTGTGGATCTGTGAACATCAGGGTAGAAAATGCAGAGACACAGGCAAACCAGAATGTCTGTGGTCAAAACCAAAGATGTAAAATGACAAAGAGTAAGTAAAGACTAGAAGAGTCATCACAAGACTCTGAGCAGGCTGAGAACTGGACACTCTTTGACCTCTTTCTCCAGCATACCCCATCACACCACACCAGCCCTCCAGCTGATCAAGAACCTACCTAGACCTACCTATGTGCTGGCACTCTGTGTTTCCAGAGTGTCTCAAACTCAAGATCTTTCATCTCCAAATGACTTTGAATATTTGGAATAATTGAAAACTCTGCTTATCACATAAGAGGTTTCTGTAATGATGCTTACACTTTCTGTATCAGCACAGATGGTACTCTGCCTTGGTCAATGAAAGCCAGTGAAATTCATCTTCTTTCTTTGGAGTAGCTCTCTGAAGAGATACAACCACTCTTACAAAAACACACAGACCCAACACTGGAGCTGTCTGTACAAAAAGGCCCTGCCTGTGTCTCTAGCTTGACATGAGTTCTATTTGGTGATAGAGCTCCATTGCAGCAGCATGGCTTTGAGACAAGATAAGGAGAGGCATATTAATGGTACTGAAGATAACAACACAAGGAAACCCGTCTCCTGTCTAGGAGCTTGCCACAAGGCTCTGAACATTCAGTACTTCTGCATATGAATTCATTGCATCATGACCAAGTGTATCCCAAAGAAAAGGGTTGCCTAAGTCCTGCAATTTGAACTGGAGACATCTACTTAACGACAGCTATAAAAATAAAGCAGTCATAAAAAATACAGATCAGAATCAAATGTAAGAGGAATGGAACCTGGGCTTCTGGGAAGGAATCCTCAGCAATGCTCTTCTGATCATATTTGTCCTCCTGTAAACCCATTAGTCTCATGTGTAGTGTAAGTGGTAGATGAAACTGGGTTTACCTGTGCGTATAAATATAGCAGATGGTGTTAGGAGAAGCTGATGTTTGCTTGATTAGAGGACAGAGACACATCCTTCTACTTCAGCAAGAGTGTTTAAACAAAAATTAATCTAAATGAAGATAGATTAGAGCCATCAAGTGAACTCCTGGCTCCAGGACTGGTGTTACAGACAGGGTTTTGAGTTGTTCAACCATGGGCTGCTGTATGAGACGCCTGGCCTGCAGGCAGGAGGTGGGATGCACCTGTCCCAGAGGGGGAGAATAATTTTGGGGCAGGAGTTAGTGGGGCTCATTGACAGACCTTTATACTAGATACGAAGGGAGAAGGGCGAACAACTGCCTTTGCTAGTGAAAACCCAGCGCCAGTGAGGCAGTGTGGCATGACAGACAACAAGAAGGGCTGTCACCCCTCAATACTGAAAACTGTGCACTCAGCTCCGTCCCTGAAATGTTTCTACACCAATGCATGCAGCATGGGCAATAAACAGGAGGAGCTGGAGGCCGCTGTGCAGCAGGAAAACTATGATATGGTGGCCATCACAAAGACCTTGTGGGCTGACTCCCACAACTGGAGTGTTGCAATTGATGGCTATCAACTTTTCAGAAGGGACAGGCAAGGAAGAAAAGGTGGTGGAGCAGCCCTCTATGTTAGAGAGACATATGAAGTCACACAAATGCAGGTGAGGATACAGTTGAGTCATTGTGGGTAAGAATTAGGTGTAAAGTCAGCAAGGGAGATACTGTGGTGGGAGTCTGTTGTGGACCACCCAACCAGGATAAGGAAACAGGTGAAATTTTTATAGGCAGCTGGGAGAAGTTTCACAGTCACTGCCTCTGGTGGTCATGGGAGACTTCCATTTTTCTGATGTCTCCTGGAAATATCACACAGCAGAGAGACAACAGTCCCAGAGGTTCCTGGAGTGTGTGGAAGAGAACTTCCTGACACAACTGGTGAGGGAGCCAACCAGGGAAGGTGCCCTTTTGGACCTGCTTCTTGTGAACAGGGAAGATCCTGTGGGAGAAGTAAAGGTTAGAGGTTATCTGGGGCACAGTGGTCATGAGCTGATTGAGTTTTCAATCCTTGGAAAGACAAGGAGAAGGACTAGTGGAACCATTACCTTGGACTTCTGGAGGGCAAACTTTAGCCTGTTCAGGAAACTGATTGACAGAGTCCCTTGGGAGGCTGCTCTAAAAGATACAGGAGTCCAGGAAGGCTGGACATACTTCAACAGGGAAGTCTTAAGGGCACAGGAGCAGGCTGTC
>VXBP01004620.1:0-236911 GCA_013400115.1 Rhinopomastus cyanomelas
ATCCTATGATCCTATGAGGGCTGTACAGGGCAAAGCAGACTGTGCTTGGGCAGGCAAGAAAAATCACTGCTGCTTAGATCAATTGACATTCCTTGGCCTCTGCTTTGTGGAGGCAGAGGTTTCTGCTCAGAGCAGGGATGGAGAGAAGGGCACTGTCCAGATGGTTCCCCAGTAGTCCTCCGCACCATAGTGCTAAACTGGTGCAAATCTTCAGTCATGAAAATGAAAAAGCCAATCCTCAATTTACCTCATCACAAATCTGACACCATCTTCCTCTTCTCTATGCACCCTCCTCATGTTTCCCAAGTCCAAAGTCAGTGGAAAACTAACAGAGGATGTGTAGAGACAGTACATTTTTGCCCAAATAAGTGATCTGTGTTAATTGGAATACATCTATACTTGAGGTCCAAATGTTATGATGGGAAGTACAGAGTACACTACACTTCATGGGCATGGACAGTCATTGCTCCTCAGAGAGTTCCTCATGTATTACAGTGTCAGGACAAGGATATTGAGTCTTACAGCATTGATCTATTATTCATGCTGAATAATCTGTTACTGCTGTGAGGAGACTCTTGAAATGATAATCTGTCTTTCCCAGCTACTCCTGCTCTTCCCTGTGTTTCTAGAGGCAGCAGAATAGATGACAGACAGTGTATGTAGTTGATAAAGGTGGGACAAGATCTTCTTTAACTTCTCAGCAAAGGTGCAATATGCACAAGCTGTTAGGCAAACACAAAGCCTGCACATCCCCTCTCACGTTTTAATGTGCAGTTTGGGAAATCCCTGTGCAGAAACATGGGCTAAAATATGGGAAGACCACATTCTGTTTTGTACCAGACCCCATTGCTCTGCTCTGTGCTCATGCACACCTTAAAGCTTTGCCCTGACCCTCTAAAGCAGGCTGAAGGCAAATGAAAATTCAAGCTGTGGTGTTACAGAGGCACATGCACCCTTATCCAGCCTTACCTTTGGAGCTGGAGGAGACCAACTTGTAATTTGAAACAGAAATAACACTATCAGCTCCAGAATCAGAGTTTCACCTAGGGCCTTTCCCCGCCTCCCTCCTCTCCCGCAGTTAAAGTTCAACTATTTCATTTGTAAATGCAGCTCTGCGATACAATCGGGAGCAGAAATGCGGAGGGGCCATTAGCTCAGTCAGGCAAACAAGCTGCCCTGGCTCCATCGTAAAAACCCCGACTGTAACGTTAACTTCTGCCATTAGAGGAAAAGTATCCCCGCACCACTCTCCCTTCCTGAATCCTCCCAAATCCCAGGGTCCTACTAGCCCATCCCCAGGTCTGAGAGACCCTGCAGATAAATTCCTGCCAGACTCTGCTCATTCTGCAGCTGCTTTTGCATCCTCCTGGTTCAGGAAATCTGTACTGGTGGTTTTCTCTGTCCTTTTTCTTCAGTTCACTGGTTTTTTGGTTTGTTTTTTATTTTGTTTTAAAAATAAACTGAGGAAAAGCAAAAAGTAGAATCATGTTAATATACAGTTGGCCCAAAGGACCATTCCTCCCTGGGAAGAAAAATTGACTCAGTGTCCTCTGTCAAGTTCTGAGCACACTATCTTTCTTGGGAGGTATCAGTGACTTTGCAGGTCACAGTGCTTGCTTAGCATCACTAGAATTCTTGGGAGACTTGGTCTTGGAGCGGGCCTTCTCTCAGGTCCTATACGAAGAAACACAGGGCAGATGAGACTTGTCCCACGGTGTTGATGGAGATTAGAGGGCAGAGGGTGACTAGTGATTATCAAGATGGGTTTCTGAAGCAAAGGTAGGCTGAGCTTTCCAGGAACTGAGGACAGTGTCAAGTTATGTGGATGCTACAAGGCAAAGGGGACTTTAGAGAAAAGGTAGGGTGTACCTTTATATGTATCTGAGAAAGTCCTTCTGAGTTTGAAAAACAGTTAAATGTGTTTTTGAAATTGAAAAGACAATGAAGGACCTTTAAAGCACCTGTTGGATGGAAGAAGAGGTACTGCTGATGGGAGTGTGAAGAGAATTTGTACAATTAAAAAAGAAAAATACGGGATTATTTTTGGCCACAGTGAATTTAAATTGTGATCTGTAGGAAGAACAACCCAGACCAAAAGACAGCTGGAAAGGAGAGATGGGGTAGGATCTCGCTGTACCTATATTAACACACAGTGCAAACATACAGAGCGCGTTTGTAGAGTGAAACAAGTCAGGGCTAAAGACCTGACAGCCACGTGAGACACATTTTAGGAGGTTTTATCTCCAATTATCTTTAGTCAGTTCCCACAGCAGCGGGAGCATGTGAGGTGTGCTCTTAGGACACATCTGCTCTGACTCTTCCACAAAGAATTCAGCTGATGCACTGAGCAATCTCGTGTGAACCAAAGCTTGGTAGGTTGTGACAATCAAGTGATTTCCCTCAAACAGGAGCTTCTCATCCAAACTGGAGCATCAATACATGCCTTAAAGGTTTCTAACCCCAGCATCTTTGCTGGAATTATACCAGAATGGAGAATAAATGTGTCAATTGTCAGAGTGTGGATCATAGCTGATTTTTTCTTTCTGGGGGGGTTAGCAGCGTCTGCTTTTGTTTGGCATTTGTTGCCTTGTGTTTCCAAAGGTTTAATAGCTGTTTGCACCATGTTTTAAACATAATGTCTCTGGCACACAGATTTTCATCACAGTGAACTGCTTGAGCACAGATTTCTCCTCACAAAAAGGAGTAAAAGGGCTTCCTTTGATGATTCAGATTGATACCTACAGCTACAACAACCGCAGCAATAAACCCATCCACCGAGCCTACTGCCAGATCAAGGTTTTTTGTGACAAGGTAAGTGGAAATGCTATTACCACGGGTAGAGGAAGAACCTTGTTAGACAGTTTATTTTGGACCTAATTAAATGTTTTTTTTCTTTTCCTGAAGAGTTGTGTGAAGAGTAGAATTTGGACCAGCTATGTCATAAATCTAACAGGTTATCATGTAATTATTTTACTGCTTTGCAGCCTTTTTGGCCCTGATTCCTCAGCTCGTGAGTAATAGTTGGAATGTTTAAGGACAACATGATGCTGTAATATTAAAAAAGCAATGAGAGGCACAAATATAAAGGCTCATGCAAGTGCTAGTGTGCTAGTATTGCCCCTTCTGGCTCTAACAGCCAGGACACATAACATGTAAACATTGTGGAAGGAGCTCTGTTAGAGAAAAGCACCTTTTAGAAAGGCCTACGTTCTCTTTTGTAAGACAGTGGAAAAAACCAAGTGCCAGTGATGCAGCTGACGTTTTCTTTCGCTCTTGTGGTATTACAAACAATTATTTTAGAATCTTCAATGAGACTTCTATTTTGTTTGGATTTTCTCATTAAAGGTAAGCTGCAAAAATGTGTGAGCTGCTCCCGTTTGTACCCGTGACTTTAAATCTTTTTTATCTCACTCCTTTTGCAAACTTTGCTTCCTTTAAAATGGGTCTCCTTGCTCTTTTGTGACATTGTTTTAGCACCAATGCACAGGTCATGCCTTAACGAGCCTGCCAGTGCCGTGGTCAGCTGTGGATATCACTGAGTAGAAGCAGCTGCTCAGAAACCTCATCTCAGTGAGGATTCTGAGATGTGAGCATGACCATGTTTCAGTTGTGTTTGACTCCTGCCACCTGAAGGCTTTAACCCTGCTGGGAAAGATCTTCCCAGTGGGACGCGATGCCTGGATCAGGTAAGGTTCAGGAGCCTACATCTATTTAAGTAACTCCAAGATGTATCCACATTACTCTTGCCTTTTTATAGGTAAGAACAGAAAGACAAAAGTCCGTGCCCGAGGCAATATGTAGCATTAACTTTTTAATAGAAGGGGAAGAGTTCAACAGTTCCTGGCCTCTGTGCTGCTGCTCCTTCCCCTTTTCAGTTCATTCCCTTGTTGCTGTCTTGACAACAGGATCTGGATCTAATCAGTCAGTTGTGTTAGTGAAGCAAAAACTTTGAAAGTAATGAATGTAAATGTATGCACTGAGGTCTTGCTGCAGTCACAATGTTACGCTTTTAATTGTGACTTTCAATGTCAAATATTTAGAGATTTGAAGCTACAGCTAGACAGTAAAAGCTCAGTAAATATCAAAGTTAACAAGTCGTTTTCATCTGTCTGTTTTTGAAAAGCAGTGAGAAAAATCTGAGTTATTTAGAAAAGTGGAAGGCAATTCAGAGCACAAACTCATCAAGGGTGACCTGTAGACACAACTGGTGGAGCTTTTGAATAGTACATGTTCTGTTCATTGCATCTGTTGGCTTAATTGGTCCTTCAGATATCCAGACTAGACAGCAGGAAATGGGTGTTGAATCTTTTAGTCAACAGCAGGAAATGGGTGTTGAATCTTTTAGTCAAAACTGTCTCAAAGTAGCAGAAAAGATCAGAGGGGTAGTTAAACAATTATCCCCAGAAAAACTTGAGTGGAAGTGGAAAGTTAGGGCTCAAGGGTGTCAGAGATGGGATATGTATCTGTATAATCTAAATACATACACCCGTACACGCACACAGGGCTTTTTCACTTAATGCAGGGCTGAAATTGAGTTGAATGAATGAAAATTGTCAAGGTCAATTCACATGACGGTTTGTGCCAATTGGCACTTGGAAAGAGGCTGAGGCTTCCTTCTGCCCTCACTTACCCTGCTGTATCCTTACTGGCATCTCATTGTCACAGTGTTTTTGCAAGTAAGATGTAATGATTTTTAATACAATTTAAAAGTGTGAATTGCAGCCTTGTGCCCCAGTCTGACAACCCCAAAGAGAGGCTGATGAGAAGCTGATTTATTACAATCATCTAGATCAGAGGAACTGCACAGTAGATTCCTCCCACTTGAATGCATCTTAGTTTGAAAGGTGAAAGAAGAAAGGTTTCTAAGCCTGACAGTGTTCTTACAAAAACATTTCACCTGCAGTGATGCTGCCTCTTTAGGACCAGAGCATGAGTTTGTACATTAGATCAATCAAGGTACAAAAATTCCAAGTTTTAAAGAAAACCCTCTGCTGATAAATGAATGTCTTCCAGCTGAAACACAGCATAGCTGTTGTGTTAGGGTTCTCCTGAAAGAAATAAAGCTGAATTCAGCTAAGTGGGACATATTATAGGTATATTATATTAAGTTATCTATAGTTATCCAGGCAGTTGCTTACATTTAGTATTCATTTAGATAGAAACCAGAGAGGAAGAACAACCTTGATCCAGTGTGTGTTTTGTGCTAGAATGTATGGAAATAAAGGCTGCAAAAGTTAGAATCATGGTCTTGCTGCCTGTTCATTCCCCAATATTTCATTCCACTTATTTTCCAGTAGGCAATTTTTGAAGCGCCTTGTTTTCTCAGTCGTAATTTTCTCTGCTCCTGCAGTCTTTTTATCATGTGCAGATCACTGATGCTGTATGATGATAAGAGAATATAATTTTTATTCCTTAAGTAGGTTGTCAGGGAAACTTGCTACCAGGCCTATTTATATTTACATATTGCAGGATGCTTTAGCCACTGCACATGAAGGAACGGGGATTCAGAGAGATTTTTATTTCCCCTTAGCGATTAGCTCTGCTGCAAAGAAGCAGAAGCATTTGACTTGGTAAATACCATAACATTGTTCTGAAAACAAATAAATCAATCTCCTTTTATTGACTCTGAAGTACTCTATGTTGTTGGGAGTGTATGCAATTCTGCCTTCTTGTCTTCAGTGGGACTTATCACAGGGTACTGAGCAACTCAAAATGCCTATTGAGCCTTAGAGAGAAGACTGAAGACTATGACCTCAGTTTATGTCCAGTTCTGGACCTCTCAGTTCCAGAAGGAAAAAAAACTGCTGGAGAGAGTCCAGCACAGAGCTACAAAGATGATGAAGGGAGTGGAACATCTCCCTGATGAGGAAAGGCTGAGGGAGATGGGTCTCTTTAGCTTGGAAAAAAGGAGACTGAGGGGTGACCTTAATGTTGAAAAATATGGAAAGGGTCAGTGTCAGGAGAATGGACCCAGGCTCTTCTCAGTGTCATCCAATGATAGGACAAGGGGCAATGGGTGTAAGCTGGAAGATAGGAGGTGCCACATCAATCTGACAATGAACTTCTTCATGGTGAGAGTTCCACAGCACTGGAAGGGGCTGCCCAGGAAGACTGTGGAGTCTTCATCTCAGCAGTCATGTAAAACCTCCCTGGACGTGTTCCTGTGCAACTTGATCTAGGTGGTCCTGCTGTGGCAGGGGGATTGAACTAGATGATGTTTCAAGGTCCCTTCTAACCCCTAATGTTCTGTTCTGTTCTGAGCCTGTCCTACCAGATGTGGAACACTTTGGCCCTGAAAGAGACGTACACATGCACTTCACAATGGTGGTCAGAGCTGTCCTTATGATGGTAAAGGCTTCGTTAGGTTGGAGCTAGAATGCAAGACAAAAGCTTAAATGAGTTGAAGACTTGGAAAAATATTTTGAATCAGCTGCAGATCACAGGCTGCATTTTGCTAATTGGTATTAGCAGAAATACTTGTTGCATTTGTATAAAGTCAATTAAAAAACAAAAGACCCGTTTGGTTATTTGACTGCTCAGAGCCAAATTTATAGTCCTTTATGAGAGGGTTATTTCTTCTGTTCTGAAGAGCTATGCAACCTCTGGTTGATTAGTGTCAGGTGGCTCAGCTGTGAAAACTGTCCAGCAGAAGTCCTCCAATGTGCAAAATGTTATGGTGGTCCATTGTCTCAGCACCTACAAGAGTGATGTCCAACATGTAGGTGTAGCTGCCCACTCTCTGTTCCATGTGGGACACTGCTTGCCTGGAAGGGCTGGTAGGTTTGTAGCTACTGCATTTGCTGCATTTGTAAAGTGCTGTGTGTTAAGCACTGGCAGGTGGGGATGGCTGCGCTGTCAGAGATTGCCCACAACCCAGAGGACTTGGTGTATGATTCCATGATTGTACGAAATGAAGACAACGGAAACCTGCACCTGCTGCTGTGTACAAAGTGACTGCCACAGTTCAGCCCATTACTGCGAGCAGCAGAGTGGCAGCACTGAGTCTGGCAGGGCTGTTCCTCCTCCAAGAGCTGCTTTGTGCAGCCCTGAGCTCTTAGGGCTGTGCCTTCTGCAGGACAGTAGCTGGGCAGCATGTTTTTGCTCCTTCCTGCAAAAGAACAGGTGGCCTTTGAAGATGCAAATGTACCCTAGAAAGGATTTTGATAAGGGCAGGATTCTGGATCCTTTGGCTTCTCTGGTTTTGGTCAGTGACATCTGGAATGGAATCTGAGTCTGGAGTTAATGTTTCTGTTAGACACCTTAATGTTTTCTCAAAGAATTGTTTCTTCTTCTACCTCTTTCCACCTCTGGAAATCTTCTGATCAATCACAGCCAGAAATACCTCCTGCCTTACATTTTCTTTCAAGCTCCGTTCATGGGTTCATGTGTGAATTTTACCATCTTGAGTGGATATTTCTGGCTTTCCTTACCTCCCTCCTCCTCCTCTCTTTCTTTTAAAGAAACTTCTAATTTTAATTTGGAAGAAGATCATTAATTTTGCATGTTAACTATGTGGGAGCATAAGGATCTCTAATACCCTGCACAACAGACTATTTGTATTTATAAAGTAAATTAGGAGGACTTCAAAGGAGGTGTTGCTGCTTTTTATGTCAATAACACGTTTTATTTTCTAAACTTGTTGAGAGTATATTTACATAACAGAAGCCTGCAACTCACCAGGAGTCCTGAGGCTTGATAGGGCAGCACTGCCTCTCCAATTACTTACCAGTTACTTACCAGTTGTTTCTGGAGAGTTTTGTATTTGAAATGCCTCTATTATCCTGTAAGAGCTCTGGCATGGTTGGCAAAGCTGCAGTCCTCTTGCACTGGCAAATCTCAAAGGCCTTAGAAAGGTGATCACAGTGGAGCAATGGCACCCCCAGATCAGGCTGGTGCTGGAGTGTTTAGGGGAAAGTTTAGTACAGACATGATCTCTGACCATAGCAATCCTGGAGACATTTTGCATCGTGCGGACACAAAGTATTTGGTGTGACCACTCCGTCCATGTCACAGACTCCAGTCAGCAAACTGTGGTGGGAGCAGCCCCGGTACAGGCTGCATGCCTGAGCCATCCATGCTGTTCCCTTCAAGTGGACATGTAGATATTTCCCTCCTGCTGTCTCCAGCCCAGAATCCATGTGAAGCTGGCATGTTCCCAACAATCTGGGCAGATTGATCTGTAGTGGGATAACCAGTCTCAATTTCAGTGTTTCTGCTGCGTGCATCGCTGTAGTTTCAGGCATTGCAGGGTACGATGCTCACAGTGATTCTTCTTCTGATAGTATCTGTGGGTTGTCTTTTTTGCATCAGGGAGCAGAAAGGAAAATCCGAGATGAAGAAAGGAAGCAGAACAGGAAGAAGGGCAAAGGCCAGGCATCCCAAGCCTCATGTAATAACTGTGAGTAACAGGGGCCTTTCTGGTTTGGGGGTATGTCATGCCCAGTTTGCTTCCTCTCATAACTGTGTTGCTTTGGGATCCTCCTAGCAGCTGAAGGCAAGCTGAGTGCCCTCCCACTGCAAAAAAAGAGTGATATCACCTTCTTCAAAACAATGGCTGACCTGGATTCCCAGCCAGTTCTCTTCATACCCGATGTTCACTTTGGAAACCTACAAAGAACTGGACAGGTAGGAAATGATAATGAGTTGAGCTGGTGCCCACCTGCCAGCTAAGTGCCTGTGCTCCGAGCCAGGCTTTAGGACAATAAAGGGATGCTCCTGGGGGACACTTGTTTCAGCTCTTGTTTTGATCAATGCAGCTCTGGATGAGTCACTTTAAAAAGACCTTACAAGAGACAAATGCCTTCCTGAGTTCTGGGTGTCAAAAAGAAGTTTATACTTCATTAACAACTGACTAGTTTGTGTTTGTTATGGTTTTGCCATTCTTTTGCTCGGTAGAAAGAATGGAGCAAATAGGAAAGGATTGTAGAATAGAAGATTGATTTGTGACTGAAGGTCTGGTCTGAAATCTGTTTGGCTCGGTGAAATGAAGTGCCACCTCGTGGTAGCAGAGATCCCTCTCTCTGTGACAACTGCAAACTAAGCTCTCTTTTGTGTGAGGAGGTCGTGAGTCATTTCACCAGCCACCACTGCCCATTTTCTGTTGGCATCACCTAGAGATCTGGGAATTCCTTGGAAGAAAATATTTTCGCTTTACGCAGTAAAACTCCGTCATGCCAATGTTAATATTGGAAGTTAATGACACCAGTAAGCATGAGGAAGTCTTTGCTGACTTGACTCTTAAAACCTACTACATTTCTTGCTGGGAAACTGCAAACTTGAATTGGAAGGCCAGCTGTGACCGTTTTTTAATATGAACCTGTTAGTTATTAACATCTTACTGAGCACAATGAGACCTCAATGAGAAGGTGTTTATAAAGGCAAGGAGTGGATGAAGGTATTTTCTATGCATCTTGCTGCACAATATTAAATGACAAAGATTAAATGACACTAAGTGTTGGAATTGGAAGTTTATATGAAAGCAGCAAGAACTGGTAGAGCAAAGCACAAAGAGTGCAGACATTGCAGTCACAGCTGTCACCAACTGCCTCTCCCGAATTGGAAAGATGCCCACTCACATATCAGCGCTGGGTACCTTCTGTCCTCATGGCTCTCAAACCAGAACATGGGTTTGTCTCAAAACAGGAGAAGGTGGAAGCATTCCTTAGTCTGTGTAATCCTGTAAATAATTCTCTAAACTAAATGGAAATACCCTAGTGTGCTAGCTCTTAGGCAATGTTCAGTCCTGTCTATTCCTGGGCTACAGGCTGCAGTATCTGCACTCTTGCTGTCATGAGCTTTACATTGTTTTGTGTGTTACTTCACACAATCAGGTTTTATTATGACAACAACTTATTACGAATATTTTATTGTGAATGTGTAGTCACTTTCATGTCCTGGTCATGGAACGAGTTACAGGCCCTTGCACACCCCCCACAGCCATGAGCTGTTTCCATTGCACAGGTTCACAAGTGGAGGCTCCCAGTGAGAACTGACTGTGCTCCATGTCTTACCAACACAAGTTCTGGAAACCTGCCCGAGATGCCTTCCTTTGCCCTGGCAGAATGCAGGGCTCCAGTGCCCTGCTCTTGCCCCAAGCTAGCACAGTAACTCAGCAGCTGGGATGCTCGCGTTCTCGGTGTGGACCCACAGTGCAGGCACGCTGTGAGCAATGTGGCTGACTGCTCTACAAAGCCTTGGACAACTTGATTTTATACCTCCCTGCTACTGTCAGCCACATTTGCTGTTGTATGTTTGGTCCCTGTGACTGGTCTGCTCTGACTTACACAAAAGCATGGTCTAGGCTTCTGGCTTCAGTCTGCTCAAAAAAGTTCAGCTCTGCTGTTGGTAATTGTATTTCCATTAGGCCCGTAGTTTAATGTTGGTCTTTACAGTTTAATTAGATTTTCAGACTGCGTTCAATCCGTACAAAAGCTTGGGAGTGTTTCGGCTTAAATCATATTAGTGGCAATTTAGGTGAGTTGAGATCTGATTTAGAGAATTGTAAAATAATTGAGAAAATGATATAAACCAGAGGAGAGGGTAATGTCTGACAAAATGTTTTGATGCATTTCCATTCAACAGCAGCTTTTCTTAAGCAACGCTTTCAAATCACAATTTGAACCTGAGAAGTTTGTGTTTTGTAGAAGGAAAAGGATTTTTAACAGATTAAAAACTGCAAATCACTTGTCTTTTCTCCCTTTTGAAGTCACTATGCTAAGCAGGTGTCTGAGTTTTGTGAATAATTGGGGTTTTTTTCCATCTCTCTAGGTTTACTATAATACTGATGATGAGAGAGAAGGGTAAGACATTTATCGTTTCGCAAGCCTCACAGTTAGCAGTTCACACTCATAGAAAGCAGGCACAAATGAATAAATCTGATAAAAGTGATCCCCTTTGTCCCCCTTCCCCCATGTTCAATTGCTGATGGCAGGTGAATAATATGTAGAACTGCTGGAAAGAAGTTTATTTTATTGTAACTTTCTTTTACCTTATGTGGGCTGACTTCTTTTTCTAGATCAATTATTACATTTCCAAGTAAAAGAGTTTAAAGAGTCATAAACTTCAATGCAAGGACAGTACAATATATTGACAGTAAAGTACCTTTTACACATGTATCAGGGCTCTCAAATGAATGAAAAAAAGGCATTTTAAAATGAATTGCTGCACTTCTGAGAGCTGTTTAGCAGTGCACATGTGTATGTGACACATACAGGTACTGCAGACAGAATGTCCAAGGACCAGAGGAGGAAGGCAGAAAGAGAACTGGAGAAATGAGAAGGTTGGAAATGGGAGTTCCCCCTATTTGGCTTTGGAGGGACTGGAAGAATTGCAGAAAGTACCTGCAGTAGCTAGAGACGTCATGAAATGTGGCTGAAGTTCAGCCAGCATTAACTGTAAAGCCTCATATTTTTATAAGTTGCTTCAATTGGAATTGAATTCTGAGTTCAGCACCCTCAGATCTGAGAGTCTGGAGTAAGACAACTGCCCTCGTGCCAGCCTGCTTATGGTAGGGAGTGGCTGGACACCTGAGGTTAACATGGACTTGAAAACATGAGGCCCGTGTTTCTTTTATGAAGCTAAGGTTCATAAGGCTTGTGGTGGAGTTTGAGAAACAAAGGAGTTTGTTGAACCAAGCACATTGGCTTCAGTTCTCTCCTCCAAGACTAAAATGAGACACCAAGTCCTGCCAGAGCCTATGCCAAGGCAAAGGGATGGCCATAGTGCCTTCAGCCTTCAGCTTCCCCTTTGGACTGTCACAGCTTTGGGCTGGGTCCGGCCCTGAACTTGCTCTCCTGGACTTGTTCTCCTGAACTTGCTGGCTTGTGTGGTCTCAGATTTTAGAAAGATGGCTGATGTTTCCTAAGGCTGTCTCCTTGGCCTCGAAGAGGAGGTGAATCAATGTGTAAATGTGGGTTCTGTTCCTTACTTCACTGGTTCTTCCTCCACACCCCCTTTCCCTTAATATTTAAACAGTTAAGGGCCTTTGGGGTTTTCAGAATAGTGTGTAACACTGGAGCGTATTTTCCTGTCACCTGTCTCAGCCAGTCAGTTAGTCTGGGCAATTTGAGAGGCCTCAAGAGTTCAGATAAGCATCAAAAGCAAAATCCTCGCAGCTTCTAACTTGGTGCTACTTGAGTAGCTAGTGGGGCTTTTGCCAGAACACAAAGTGAGTCATGACTGCTGTTCTTGGCTCCTCTCTTGTGAGAGCACAGTCTGACTGTGATATTGTCCCTATTGTGTGTTTTCTAGTAGCAGTGTCCTGGTCAAAAGGATGTTCCGGCCTGTTGAGGAGGAGTTTGGTCCATCTCCTTTGAAACAAGTGAAAGAAGAAGGTCTGAAAAGAGGTACCAGTCAATTCTTACCAGTTAAAAATAATGCTGTGGGATTCATGCTGTTGAACTGGGAAGGACTGGTGTGGCTTGGGCCAAGTCAGTTGTTTAATGTCTGATGTGGGATAGATGGGAGGAGAGATCATTACACATGCCAGTCTACAAGGAGGCATTTTAACAAATGCTAATAATGACTTAAAAGTGGAAAAGGGAAGAAAAAGATCTGTGCTATCTCCAGAGTGGATCAGGACACAAGTGTATATAAGATACCAACAAAGCCTTGAAGTCTCTTGATCCTTGGCCAAGCTGCACAGTTCATGAATGTTCCAGTAGCAAAGCTGTGGTTGTCTATTTTTAACTTTTTGCTCAACTTTTCTGTTCTGTCTGAGATCACAAGCGAACATGCAAGATGCTCTGGGTCAAAGACAGAGGCTTTACACAGACAAACTCCTGCTAACTGCAGCTTTAGATTAGCCTGAAGAGCATCTCAGAAATTTCCTACCAAATTAGAAATATAAGGCATGGAGAGACATCTTCCAGCAGACTTAACTGAACTGTTTGAACTGGTTTTCCTTAACTGTTTTTGCCTGTTGCAGTTGCACTCCACATGCTTTGCCAGTCCACCTCCTGTTTTCACTCTGCAGCAGTGAAACTTAAACTGAGTTACATTGAAGCATTGGTTTAGGTGGAGCTGTTGGCCTTCACGCTGAGAGTAAGGATGAGCAGAGGGTGGTTTTGTCCACAAAATCTGTATGCAGTCACTTTCAAGTCAGTGGTAGAGGTAATAACTTCCTGCACTGCCACAGTTAGACACTCTGGAGAACCCTATGATGAGTTCTGTCATGTAAGTTTTTCAGCCTTTCCAAGGATTTTACCAACTTACTTCACTCAAACTTGTTTTGAAGTTCACCCATCAGTTTGTGAGATAAAACCAACAAGGTAGAGAAAGAAGCTCAATTGTTGTTAGTTGCACCTAACTCAAGTTTGTATCATGCGTCTGAGCTTTACAGAAACAGCCTCACATGAGCCTGCATTTGCTGAGTTTCTCTTGTGGGTAGGGTGGGTGCTTGAACCAGGGGCAGGAGATGTCCTCCTGAAATACATGTGAACATATTGTCCTTCTAATGAAACCTTCAGTTAAACGTGTGAGGTGGCACTGGCCAAGACTTACATTGGGTTGATTCAAGGCCTTGACCAAATCAACATTATCAGGCTGAAAGGGCTGCATAAAGATCTGTCACCCCTACATTTAACCTGGGGTTCCCAGCTGGAAGCCTGGGGAGTTGCCTGCAAGGAGATATTGGTTTATTTTGATTATTCCTGTCCTTTGCTGTGGTAAATTGTTTTAATATCATCCAGGACTTGCAACATTTCAAGGGGAGGATGAGGAAGGAAAAAATGTCACAACTGGTGGCAGAACTATGTTAAATAATGAAATCCAGGAGAGGCACAGAACCAGAGGAGCTGGACAATCCTCTCTTAACATCCCCTTCCTGCTCTGTGTTTCTTGCAACTTGGACTGTGCTGGCTGGTGGCCAGACCCCTTCCAGCATGGCCTTTGCTCTCATGAACTTCCTGCCATGAGGAACGCTGCATCTGGGGTTGTGCTGAAGGAGCACAGCGCAGCTGAGTCTGCCCTTCTGACAATACTGTCACTGCCATGGGAGTCACTGAGTATTGAAATGTTCTGCTGCTTTTCCCAGGCTTAGCCACACCAGAAGCTGTTTTACTCCTAGATTTATCTGGTACAGCTGAATCAGTAACTCCCATAAAGCAGTTGTGAATGGGGTACTGGTGTAATGATTGAGAGAGATCAGGTCTGATAGATAAAAAAACACACTAGCAGCAATGCAACCCCAGGGTAGCTCATTATCAGAACAGGGCAGGTAAGTAGCACATGGTGAAGGGGTCCAAGCACCTTGAAATACTGTCTGGTGGAAGTAAAAATATTAAGGAGCAGCCTTCAAGAGAACAAGTCTGAAGGGGTCTGCAAACCTTCTGTAAAACCAGGTTCATGTTCTCACAGAGATAGCTGTGCCTTTGGGGATGATTCTTTCATCTCCTTGACCTCCAAGGGAATTACAAGTGCCCAACACAGAAATGTCAAGTATGTTAATCTGTACCAAGTGTGCAGGGCAGCTAGTCACTTGGCCAGACTTGTGACCTTTTCCTGTTTGGAGTTCTCAGAGTTTTCAAATCACTTTCCCTTTCAGATTTCATAGGGAGTTTCCCATTAATTCTAAATCCAGCAGCTGTGTTACAGACTGGGGAGATTTCCAGTCCTGCAGTTCTCAGTGTGAAGAAAGCCACATTTTTATCTACCTTTTGTCTCTCAGGAGCTGAGCTACTCTGAAACATTTTGGGTTCGTAACTATCATGGTTTTGTGAAGCATCCTTGTGGAGGTCACTCAGAGCGTTTGTGCCCAGGTGATTAATGAAAACCAATATTGGAAAGGAAAGCCAGGTCACAGCTACCAGCTCTGTTTTCCTTGGCTAAAATGTGCCACATCTCCATTCAGAGTCGTCTTTACGATGACCACAGTCATTGCTTATGCAGAGTCAGGCAGTGCATTGGTAATGCCTGAGCTTGTAACTTCACGGTGGCCTGAGTTTTCCTGTCCCATCATGTCTTTAGTATAATTTTTGCCATGTCTGTCTCTTTTCTGGTGTCTTAGCAGATTTGCCAATGAAGACCCAAGCTGTTAACACTTTTAAAAGAGATAACTGACAATGTTCTCCCACATTTGTGCTTAAATCCCCAGTTAAGTGGCCTGGCTTCCAAAAATCTCCCACATGCAACAACCTCTCCTTCCTTCAGCAAAGGCTGGTTGTGACACCACAATTTTCTTAAGGGCTAATTTACTTAAGGGCTGTTTCTTAAGTAACTACAGATAAATTTATCAGCCCCATCTTTTAAAGTTCTGTTTAACGTAGAGCATTAAGCTGTAGAGGTCAGACAAAATGGGATTTATCTTTTAACTTTCAGCCAAAAATAGGTACTAAATTTTGCACCCTCCTCCCCACCCCAGCCTTCCTTCCCCCAGTACTGCAATGTGCATCAATAAAATGAGACCATCTAGATGCCTCCAACCTGGTGACAGTAAGATCAGGGCATAGCTATGAGTAGTGTCACATCCCCAGAGTCATGGCTTGGTGTTCCGTGCTGCTGAGCCAAACTGAGCTTCTGCAGCCCCTTTCCCTCCACCCTGGCTGTGCCTCCTGCAGGCCAGTGTGCTGCTCTCTGCGGTTTTGCCAGCAGAAAGGCCGCATTGTGCATTGAAGCAGGGACATGATCTGTCTGAAAAACAACTCAGAGAAAAAAGGAGTTGTGTTTTCACTCATCTGCTGCTTTTCATCCAAGGAAATTCACTGAGATGGGCCAGACTAGCGACATAAGGGCAGGGATGAGACAGGGGCTTCCTAAGGCATCACTGTCACCAGAAGTCATTTATTGAAAAGGGCCCTAGTGAATCAAAGCCAGGATTTTCACACCTGTCAGGGGAAATAAAAGACCAGCAACCCCCATATGTTTACTAATCTTGGCTCTCAGTGTGTATAATAGTGATTCCAGTTCCCTGTTATCAAGTTCCAAAGTTATCCCTGTAATGGATCCTTCATTCAATCTAATACTGCCTGGCATGCTGAGCACAACAGAGAGATTTAAAGCTCAGCACTTGGACCATAAAATGCTCCTAACTTTCATCTTGTACCAAGTGATTTTTCCTCTTTTCAGATGTGTTTGTAATTATTAAGGCTGGCAGAGGCCCAGATGTTTGAAAGGCCGGGAGTTACAGGACAGCCCTCTAGTCACAAGAAAAGAAATACTGAATTAATGAAAGTCCTAGAACAGGTAACATTAGCACTCTGAGCATGTGCTCGCTCATGCAAGGAAGCATGGCAAATGCAGTGAAGTTTAAATACTGATACTTCTGTTATTCTATATTCTGAGTCAGCTTCCAAGTTCTTTAAAAGGATGCTCTGAGTCAGGTCCCAGAGAATTACCAAAGTGTTAGTGAATGTCTGCAGTAGCGGTTTTGTGTCTCATACTTCTGAACTAAAGACGCGGACATCCACCACTACCCTGCACGTCTGGCTCGTACACCAAGACAGGGGGCTGATGTGCTCATGACTTACATTGTTTTTTCAGTCATTCTAAAATTTGAGTGAAGAAGCTGTAATTCTCTGTGCATGGGCTTGTGTCACAGAATCATAGAACATTAGGGATTGGAAGGGACCCTGAAAAATCAACCAGTCCAATCCCCCTGCCACAGCAGGATCCCCTAGATCAAGTTGCACAAGGACATGTCCAGGTGAGTTTTAAATATCTCCGGAGAAGGAGACCCCACAGCCTCCCTGGGCAGCCTGTTCAAGTGCTCTGTCACCCTCACTGAGAAGTTGTTTCTTCTCATATTTTTGTGGAACCTCCTCTGTTCCAGCTTCCACCTGCTGCCTCTTGTCCTATCATTAGATGACACTGAGATCATCAAGTCCAGCCTACCCTGTATGAAAAATACCTCTGTTCTCTTGTTCTGCTGGTTCATCTGCAAGTCATCTATTGAATTCCCTGTCCAAAAGAGAAGACAGCTTTTGGGCCACAAAGATTAACAGTTTCAAAAAGAGTATTTTTCTGTCTACCAAACACTATATTGCTATTGATGGAGTTTGTCACACAGACATAAAATACAGGGCAGCACAAGTGTCTTTGCAATTGTTCCTGATGTGCAGCACTTCTATTTGGAAAGACAGTTTGTTTAGGGAACAAATTAAATTGTGGAACATGTTACTTAAGCTTCCACTTTATCAGCCATGTGGGATTATACCCAACCCACTAGTCTAGTGTTGATGTTTACTCACTGTGTAACTGCTCAGCTTTTGCCATGTCACAGTGAGTTTCCTCTTGTTACCTGTGCACATCAGAGAGGGGAGAACAAGAGCTAGAGAGAGCAGTGCTCTGTGCCTGGGAACGGCTAAGACCTGGCAGAACATGGGAGGGAGGAAGAGAAGGTTTTCAGGAGTACAAATGGCATTGAGGTATCTGAGCAGCCTGCCAGCTGCACTTCTGAATGTCCCCCCTGTCAAGTCTCAAATAACTTCGGACTCACTCCTTCTGGTATTTTATTTTCAGACTGGCCAGGCCCATTTGCAGTTATCTGCGTGATAATGTCAGAGAGAACTATTTATTTTCCTTTGCTTTGGCTTTGCTCTCAAAGGTTCAATTTGTTTTAAAGCAGACTTGTCTTGTCTGAATGTCCTTTCCCAGCCTTTTGGATGAAACCTGGAGAGGTGCAACCTTAAGACAGATTTAGGAGACACCTAGCTTATGAATTTTGTCCTATGACCCAGGGGCAGGGCCCCAGTGCTTTTCAGCTTATTTCAGTCAATGGGAGTTTAAATTCTTGACGGCGTAGATTTATCCCATTAATTTAAATTTGATTAATTTTCTTTGTGGTTTTTCAAAGCATCTGTGAGTGTCTTCTGTGCTTGGATCACTGATGATAGGAGAATGCATTTATTAAGTGTAAACTTTCTTCAGCACTTAATTTTAGCTGTCACTAATATTTGTTTTTCTACACAGTGTGGGGTGTTTCATCCATTCAACAGACTGAACCTGCTCCAACTTTGACTCATTTTTCTGTTTCAGTGCTTTTGTATGTGAGGAAGGAGACAGATGAGGTGTTTGATGCTTTGATGCTGAAATCACCCACAGTAAAAGGACTAATGGAAGCGGTAAGTACCCAGTGTCCTCATGCTGTTTGGCAGGGAAATCTCGAGGCTTTCAATGTATTATTGAGATAAAACATAAGGATGAAGTGATTCCCAAATACATTGAATGCATTTCATGAGAGCTTTCTGGAGCACACCTCTCCAAAGCTGGCATGTTCCAAATTTGGAGCTGTCAGCAGGTTGCTGGGATTGAATAGTGTTGCAGAGCTGATTTACTGGGGACCTGAGCCTTGAGGAGTGGTGGCAGTCAACCAGAGTTAGTGTCAGGGAAGCAGAGAGGTGCCCTTTCCATTTTCTGAAATGCTTCTTTCTGAAATGATGATTCAGAGGCTGTTTTTTCTCATGTAATGCCACTGGTATGCTTGCAGCTGTCTTTTGAAGAGGCCCAAATTCACCATTTCCATGTGAATTTCATAAGGATTTTGTGCAGTTGCTGAGGCAATGCAGACTAGGCATTCGTACTTCCTGTCTCAAATTCTGTCTTGCCCTCTATGTCTACCTGACAAGACGTAGGACCAAGGAGAGGGACAGCCTCTTCTCCCTGATGGTAAGCAATAAGGACTGGGGGAAATGGCTGTGCCAGGAGAGGTTTAGGCTGGATGTTAGGAAGAATTTCTTCACCAAAAGGGTTATCAAATGTTGGGATAGGCTGCCCTAGTGGTGGACTCCCCCTCCCTGATTATGTTTAAATGATGTGTGGACCTGATGGTTAATGGTGACATGACTGTTCTTGGTCAAAGGTTGGACTTGTTGACCTTATAGGCTTCTTCCAACCAAAGATATCCTGTGATTCTGAGCTCCTACTCCCACAGTGGCCTGCGTACCAGCTTGCCCCTTTGCTGCTTCATTGAGTTCAGTTTTTACTTTATACCCATTAGCTGGGATCATGGGTGGCTATTTCCACATGTAATCCTGTTTATATCTGCTGATGGCAAGTAGATGTGTGAAATTTGATGGGGGAAGAGTTAAGAAGCAGATGCAGGTCTCATTGCTTCAGCAGGGGAGCTAATGTGAGACTGATATGGGGGATGACTTGAATTCCGGCCTTGGTTACATGAGGGAGGGAGGGAAGGTGGGGATGGATGAAAGTGTCCCTAGGGAGATCAGCTGAAGTGCTACAAGTGTCTGTATTCATCCTCTCATAAAACTGTCCCAGTGTCTTGGTGCAAGTACTGGCCACTTCAAATACAGTAAAAACTGAGTTATTTGGTCAGTATCAGTAGCAGAAGTTATTCATAGCATCTATCCAGAGCAGGGTATCTCTGAGGAGACTCAGCTGCCATCTCAGGGTGCAGGATTCTAACTGCTTTTACCAGTACCGTTTGTTAGCAGTGAGTAACAGCAGTGGAACCAGCGTAACAAAAGCCAGGCTTCGCTTGAGGAGGCTGTAACACGGCTTCATCTTGTCTTTGTATGGAAGTTAAAAGTATGTTATAATCCTTCTATAACCCTTCAAGCCAACATGAATAGTTTATCTCCAGTGGTCTTCAGCCACTGTGTAACATAAAAACAAAGCTGGTGCAGAAGCAGGAGAGGGCTCTGCGTAGCTCTGTCAGCACAGCTGATGACTCAGTGGCAGGCTTTCGGCACCAGAGAAATGTGATCTGTTGTAAAATGTCCCAGTTCACTGGAAGGAACACACTCAGAAGAATGTAACTCTCTCTGGCAGGATACTGTGGACAAACCAGACCCAAAAAGCTGTCAATCTGTAGTTTCTTAAACACTCTCTCTGCAGTCATTTCAGCAATCATGTAATTTTGTGATTGCACACTTCCTAAATGCTCAATTCTGAACTCAGGACTAAGAACCCAGAAGCCAAAGCTCTGAGTATTATAGAGCCCCAGACAGCACCTATGATGCTGAATCAAACTTTCCTTCTCTGATTATAGATTTCACCTTTTCTTGTTGCTGCTGATCGCAGTACCTGGGCTGTGGCTTTCTCCTGATTTTCCATTATGAATGATACTGTTTTCCCAGATACTGTGTTTATTTTACTGTCTCCTACACCCCCATTCCAAATTAGATTCCTCCCCAGATTTCTTTCTTCTGGTAAATGCCTAGAGACCTCAGGTTTCAGAGTCAAGGGGTGTAAATATTTGAGTTTTAAGGTGTTTGCATCCTATAGTAGTCAAAATTTATCTATGTAAAATAATGAAACAAGAGCCCATCTCAAAACATCACATTTATGTGGGGACTGACCAGCTTTAAATCCTGCTCTCAGCCTCACCCAGACTCAGGTGAAGTCTGGATCTCAGTAGGTGCCCCAGTCTTGTTTGTGCAGAATCACATATTAATTAAAACTACAGAAAGTGGTCTAAATTGGGAAAATCAAGCATGTTGCAAAGTCTTTCTACAATTAAAAGCTAGCAGCTGAGCTTGATAGAGTTTGCTTAGACCAAAGTTTATTAGGCACCTGTATGTGTCCTTCCAACCAGCGTAGGGCAACAGGCTGGAGCATTCCACAGAGCCACGTTGGTAATGTTTTCCTACATGGCTTGACCAGCCCAAATGCTGCTCCTTCTCTCCTCCTGACTCCAGCAGAGGAAGGTTTTCTGGTGGTTTGTGCACTCTGATCTGTGCTACAGACAAACTTGCAGCCCAGTGGAACACCCGAGCTGTTATTTCAGTACCATTGCAGGTTGTCCCACAGCTTCAGGCATGCTAAAGGAAGAGAAGAATTCTCTGCTCAGAACATTGAAAAATGGGCAAGAGATGATAAAACTAAATATCCCTCTGAATAAGGATTTAGTTAAAAATTTATTTTAATAGGGGTCATTGTAATAGGGGTCAAGTGAGAAATTGTGTTTCAAACAGAATCCAGTACTAGTGGTGTTCCCTCTGAGCTCACAAGCGTGTTTTGGAAGAGGGTGTTAAGGGAGATGCCCTAGCAGATGCTCTGTCTGCTTTCTCAGATTCTGCATTAGCACTTAGCACGGCTGCACTGGAGGCTGGTTTGCTGAGCCTGTGCAGGGGAGGCTCTCCCACACCCCCGCCTTGAGCCTTCCTTCCACAGCTCGCTGTTTAGTGCAATTGGCTGAATCCTTAGGGGTTCCTGAGAAATGTGCTTGTTCAGGCATCTGGAAGTTTTCTGCAAAGCTCACTAATCCCAGAATGTTATATAAATCCTACACCTGTCACGGGCAGTGTGATGGACAAGGCTTTCTCAGCCCTGCCTCCCATAGCCTGCGTAGGAAGTGGTGTCCCACGGTCCCAAATGACTTAGAGCAACATTTGGAGTGCGTGAGTGTTATGCATCCCAAACATCCCAGGGAAGTTTTATGCTGGAACGTGCAGAATGCTGGATATTAGTGCTACTAAACCCCCTTGGCACAGGAATGTGTCCCCCTGCTTTGCATGGAGTCAGTGAAAAGTGTTGTTAAGCACTGATCTTGACGATGTCACTGGATTCAGAGCTAACAGCCCAGAGTAAACAGTGTTTACTTGTCCCCACACAGTTGTGACATTTTCAGCATTTTCAGGTGACAGTTTTTTCTCTGATGCCTTTTTATGAAGGATTTTTTTCAACAGTCTGATGAAATGGAAGCATTTTTCTTACTGCTTTACCAGAAAGCTTAGATTTAGGAACAAAAGTTCAACACCAGATTCTTTATCCGATGTCATTGTATTCATGGTAAGCAGTGCTAGCGGGTAAGAAGACATTCAAGGCAGGTGGAGTGTAGGTGAGGGGGAAGGGGTGAATACCTACACACATGCTCCTGGCCAGAGGTAGGTGATTCCTCCTACTGGGGATCCTGCCCATGAATCCTACCTTGGCTCCAAGGGACACCCTGTCCCACCTGTGAAGCAAAGTAGCTGGGCAAGGTTAGGCCACTCCACATAGAGATAGGGCAAATCCTGGGGACAAATCATCCTTGTTCCACCCTATTTGTAGCAAAGACTCAAACTTTCTCAAGATAAGCTGAGTATGTTATGGAACCTCTTTGTAGGATGCATTTCCACCCTGTGTATGTGGTGATGTGGCTTTCCCATAGGCTACACAGAGCTCAGAGTGCAAAAGACTAGGTTTATAGTGTGAGAGTGAGGGTGCTGGTGTGAGGTAGGAGACGAGTGGCATGAACTCCTTGTTCCCCTGAATGTACAAAGTGAACCATTCTCCTCAGCAGGCGGGTATGACCATACAGCTGCTGAGCCTGTGCAAGGCTGCACCAAGGCTGGTGCTGCATGAGTCAGACAGGAACATGGAACCAGGACTGGCTCCAGCACCATATTCAAAAGAGCAGTGAAACATGATGGTGTGAATAAATCTGAAGGAGCAAACACAACCCACCATTTAATTTGCATTTTGCTCACTGCTAGGTGCAAAACTTGGAGAGTGGGTGGGTGTAATGTACCTTATCAGTTACATTCCCCACTTTCCATTCGCCATGGATAAGTGCTGTGGTCAGACTGGCACCAGTGTATCACAGAGTCACAGAATGGCTGGGTTTGGAAGGGACCTTAAAGATCATCTACTTCCAACACCCCTGCATCGGCTGCGACACCTTCATTAGATCAGGATACTTGGGGCTCCATCTAATCTGGCCTTCAACACTTCCAGGGATGGGACAGCCACAACTTCCTTGGGCAACCTGTTCAACATCTCGCCACCCTCACAGGAAACAATTTGTTTCTCTTCAAGTTTATAACCATTTCCCCTTGTCCTCTCGCTATGAACCTGTGTCAAAAGCCCTATCCCAGCTTTCCTGCAATCCCCTTCAGATACTGGAAAGCTGCTAGAAGGTCACCTGGGAGTCTCCTCTTCTCCAGGCTGAACAACCTTAGCTTGCTCAGCCTGTCCTGGTAGAGGCGGTGCTCCAACCCTCTCATCATTCTAGTTGCTCTCCTCTGGACACATTCCAGGAGCTCTCTGTCCTTCTAATGTTGAGTGGAAAGAAGCTTTATTGCTCTTCAAACTCTTGGAGTTATACCATACTTATTAAGTACAAAAATTTATCTTGGGTAAGAAGACAGTTATACAAGTGTGGGTGATATTGGCAAGTGCAGGCTAACTGAAAACCTGGACTGAAGCTGTGCCTGGGGTTCCACCTGCAGCATTTTCAATCTGTCCTTGGTGCAGAGTTTATCCCTTGCTTCATCTCCATTCTCTCTTTCATCATAATTGCTTTAATTTACTTCTCTAACATTTGTCCCAATGGAAGTCCAAACACAAACACAAAGAAAGGATGTTGCAGTGATTGATGTTTGGCAGCCTTTAAATTGATTTTTAATTGTGCATTTCAGTCCTCTAATGCAGAAGATAAATTGTCAGCTATTTAACTGCAAGTTCATTTGACTTGGGAAGAGCATCAACCTTACTTTGGTTGTCAGTAGAGCACAACAGAACATTCATCACTGACAAAGAGTAATGTTTCCGTAATCATTTTGCCTTTGGGGACAATCTGCTTTTAAAGTATGAGCTGTGAGGCCTGTTGCCTCAAATAGGAGTCATAATTTGGAAGGCAAACCTGGCTCAGATGGAGGGCTCAGGGACACCGTCTTCACAAGCTCATACAGAATGGCATCCAAAGAAGTTACTGGTGCACTGCTGCAAGACAATGCCAAAGCATCCCAGTGAAGTGCTTCTTAGAGTTGCAGTTTGTCAGCTAAGTGGTTCTTCAGAAGTTCTTTCTGTGTGTTCTCCTTTACCATATGAGATTTATTTTGAAGGTCCTGCCTCTCGTTATCTGAATGCAAGATGATCATGATTGTAAGCCAAAGAGTGTCCTCATTTTGCCACCTTAGTACCTAGACAGAGTCACCTCCCCAACAATCCATAAACTTCCCGGTCCTGTGTTTAGCATTTTTGTAGCCCTCCCACAGTAAAAGATACCTTGAAGATGCTTTTCAGACGTAAGAAGTCCCAGGGAGCATCCTGTTAGCTTAACAAACCTTGAAATGCCATTGAGAAATAGAAATGTGCAGGGGTTTTTGTTGACTCATCAGCCCATCACCTCCTATTGGGTTGCTGCTTGCCTGCCTTCTGCCTGGTGGAAGAAGCCTTTGCTTCCATAAGCCCAGGAAATCAGAGTAAGAATGGCTACAGGTCTGATCAGACTGAAATTCCCTTGTCAAATCTGAAGATGGGAAGATGGTTGACACCTTGAGCAGAGCAGCAGGAGATGCTGAGGCAGTTTCGATGACTCGCACCCTATGGAAACTATAACCTCCCAATTTCTGGATGGAAATAGTTGTGGGTTTTTTGATCAAGGTATTTAGGATTAGGCCTTCCCAAAGGTCATTTAGATGTGGTGCCTAGTGATACGGTTTAGTCGTGAACTTGGTAGGAGTTGGACTTGATGATCTCAGGGATCTTTTCTAACCTGAATGGTTCTATGAAGCCATGATATAATGAGTTGCCACTGTCTTTCCTGTATAGCTCTGTTGTAAAGTTTGCAGAGGTAGTGTTTTAATGCCTTCAGTAAATTGAGAAGTGATAATTCCATATTTCTCATTAGTCTTTGCTGATAAGTCTTTTATTTTTATTATTTCAGATCTCTGAGAAATATGGGCTACCAGCTGAAAAGATTGCAAAACTGTATAAGAAGAGCAAAAAGGGGTAAGTTAGCTAACTAGAGGCTGTTGCAGGATCCTCTAGAAGTTCTCAGAGATCCCAGCTACACTTGGGGCCTCGTGATGCTGGGCACTATAAACCTTTACGAAACACAACCTTGTGATTGAAGTCTTAACGTCTCTGGAGACAGCCAAGGCAGAGCAGGAAAAGTGAATCTCTAGTCTGTCTGACCAGTAGTCACAGGACTGCTGTGAAGAAAAAGACTTTGTGTTTGGAAAATGCATCTGGTTGAAGGCTGTTCTGTGTCCTGTGTGTTTAACAGCATCGTGGAGCACTGGCACCGGAGAGGTGCATCCTTTGCTGCGAATGCAGTGAGGAGGTTCCCTGCAGCGTGAGTGGGAGTTACAGCCCTGTCTGAATGCAAAAGGCAGGCCAGGCAGGCAGGGTTTGCTGCTGTGGGGGTTCAGCTCGAGCACCACAGCTGTGCTTTTAGAATAGCTGGGCCATAAATATAAATCTGAAGTTCTCCACTTAAACTTCTCTTACCTCCAAATAGCCACAAGATTGTAGTGATACAATTTGAAATCAATCATTTCTTTTCAGCTGGAACTCAGGCTTGGGGCATTGTTTTGTCTGGGGATTTCTTTTTGAGAAGACAGGTGGAACTTCCCATGTGCTGCTTCTTCCAAACACTGTTCCTAAGTGCTATGTTTGCTGGAAGAAACACTTAACAGTAAAGAGTGAGGCAAACACTCATACACACTTCTAATAGCTGTTGAATCCTCACATCCAAGCTGAGTTCTCAGCCTGTGAGCTGTGTGAAAAGATAGTTTTTCACACAGATTCCACTGCTTCTCCCTGCCAGCAGCTCGCCCCACAAAGGTGCTGCAGCTCGTGCGGTGGGGCTGAGGAGTAGCGTGGAGTTGTATCCGAGGGAGGCAACACCAGACTTGGGAAATACTAGCTAGCTGAGGCCACAACAATCTGTGGTGCAACTCATCCTGTAGACAGCTTGATGGGTTAGTGTCCCAGCCTTGACATGTCCTTACCTTAGCTGCTTTGACAAAGACCATCCTTGGATCCAAAGGCAACAAGGGACAGAGCTTGATGATCCAAATGCAATTGGGGCAGAGCCTGATGACCATTCCCACTATTCTCCCTGTGCTGGCTTGTGCTGGAGTCTGCTTTCACATCACACTGGAGTGAGCACATATGGTGGAGCACGTGGCTTTCCCTTTCAGTGCCCTGGTATCTAAAAATGTTGATTTTTGCCTTTGTCACTAGTATCTTGGTAAACATGGATGACAACATTATTGAGCACTACTCCAACGAGGACACATTCATCCTGCACATGGAGAGCATGGTTGAAGGCTTCAAGATCACCCTGACAGAGATCTAACTTCAGGCAGAGCCTTTTCTTAAGGAACCACAGCATTTCATCCTTCTTGGAAAGCAGAAGATTCCCCAGGAACTTGAGAGACATTGATCAGAGACACTGTTACAAGCCTGCTTCGACAACACTGTCCATTCTGAATGCACGCACCCACTGCGTACAGACTTGGGTTGTCAAGCGCAAGGCCACATGAACCTGGTCCCTTATTTATTGTTCTCTACTCTCCAGTGTACAAGCAGCTACCAGCCCCAGATTCGTAACCAGACGACCCGCTGCAGATGTGACATGCAGCGTTTTAATCCGTACTTCAGCATGGGTGAGCTCGTACTAAAACACATTAAGCAAACCTGCTGGTCTAGTGTCAGAAACCTGGTGTCAATCACTTTGCCAGTAGATCCCCTAGTCATTGCTAAAAACTGGTGCAGTGCTAAGGATGGGGAGAGTGTGTGTCAGCACTCACTGGCTCAGACCCATCCGTGTCTCTCTGTAGTGTATAGTCTTGCCAAATACCTCTGGTAGTTCTCAGCACGTAGCGATGAGGACTTGTAAGTATGGCATTCAGCTACAAATGTCACTTGTAAGTAAATGGTCAAGAAACCATTTTAACCTTGTATATAATGTTTATAATATGCAATAATATATTTTAACTACTGTATGTGGGCAGGTTTACTGCCACAATGTTTTTGTATGTATTTAGTTTAGGGTTTAACAGAGTCTTTCCTAGAGGATTAGGTCGTTGCAGTCTGTTAAGGAGTGTGTACTGAGAAGCTGATACCTGCATCTGCACTCACGTGCTCCACCTTGCCCACACGGTTTTATTCTGAAGTACTGGAGTGAACTGTGCTAAAGGGTTTGGGGTGCTCTGGCACAACAGGACCCATCCTGGGTGCACACATCTCAGCTGTGGATACCTGAGTGTCCCATCCGGCTATCTTCAAATCCAAGAAGCCGATGTTTCTGCTGCCTGGAGTGCCTAGAGGTACAGAAGGGACTTCTGCCTGTTCATTTGATGAAGTGGAAGATCTCAAACCGGGCTTTTCTCAAGTCTGTGGAGGGGAAGATACTTTCCCTTGAAGACTGCTTGTTAAACCATTCCTCTAGACTGCACGAAACAGAACTTCAGATTTTTCTTCTTAAGGCTCCTTCCTCTTGTATCTCCATTGAACTGATCTGTTTTGATTCATAGGACAGTTGTGTGAGGTGTAAACCTGGGCTTGATGCAAACATTTTACCAAAACCAGAACAATTTTATCAGTGGAGACTGTATCCCACAACTGAGGTGGAGATAGGTCTCTCTCACAAGGGCTGGATCTAGACCCAAGTTGAACTACAAGGTAATCCAAACAAATTCCTTCTGTTCTTACAAGTTCTCTCACTCTCTGTCTCACTTCCTTCTTTCTTTCCTCTTCCTCTCCTTCTCTTTGTTTTCTTTTGTCATAGGTTCTTTTTCCTTCTGATGTAGAGGGTTTTGGGGACTCCCTTTTCTTTTTAGAACTCTATAGCAAAGATGCTCTTGATAGCCCAACTCAGGAACAGACCTCCTGGTAACACAGAGGATTAATGTTGGTTCAGTTAATGTCTACTTGGCTCAGGCTCACATAAAAGTTCTGTGCTGACTTAGCCCTTTTGTACTGAAGAAAAAGCCCTAGAGGGAAAAAGAGGATGGTTTTGGCAGCTGGTATTAGGAACTGGGACCAGCACACAGTGTTTCTCTGTCGCTGGGAATCCTAAGGAATCTCTCAGCTGGTCATGGTGTCTGGGCAGAAACTGGAGAAGCACAGGAGCTGAGCCCTGGTTCTGCCCCCAGCAAACCTGCTTCCAGCTCTCGTAGGGAGTGTCTGTGGTGCCTAGGCTGGGATGTGCTGCATTAAGAGAGGACAGTGAGAATCTGGGGTTCACAGAGAAGGACAGTGCTGTCCTGGCAGCACCAGTACCCCAGTTATTGGGACATTATTGTCTTACATGTGTGTAGGGGTGAGTTGTGATCTGTTGAATGCTACATTATTCTGTGCTAAGGAGCATTGTAGGATCAGTGAGGAGGGCAATGCCCCAGGAAACACAGGGGTTGCAGGAGCTATCTTACTGTTTTAGGAGCTTTTGGTCACTCACTGTCCAGAGAAGGAAAGCTGCTTCCACAATTAACGGAAAGCTTTTCTAAACACACCTTAAAGAGCTGATCCTCCTGCCTTTATTTCCTTCCTTCAGTCTCAAAATGAAGGTAACAGGGCGGAGGAAGTTGAATAAGATTTGCCCTGATGGTAAGATTATTTTGAATTAACAGCTAGATCTGGTTGAGGATGATCTCCCTCAACTTCCTCTGCCAGTGTCTGAGGGCTTTGTTTCTCTGCTCCAGATGCAGGCTCAGCAGAAACACCTAAGTCATTGCAAAGTGTTCTCTTTCTGTTGTTAAAGCATCTGCTGCTGGAGGAACACTGAACCTTAGGGGCTGGTCACTACAAACTCGAGGTTTACCTTGTTGATCCAAGCTTGTGATGGTGAAGGGCCAGTACCAGCAGAGCAAACTTCTGGAACAGTGGCCTGCCTCATGCCCTGCTCCACTCAAAGGTCTTGTGAGGTAAAAGTGCTCCCAAGTGTATTGGTTAAAATACACGCGTTGCTTGTGTGCCGTGGCAAATACTGATTAGTGCTGGACCTTCCCAACACAAATGGAGGTAAGGTCTGGCAGGGGACAGGAGTCTCTGCCTCACCTCCTTTTGTCTCTTTGCGGCACTGCTGCGGTTGTTTGTTTAAAGGAACAAAGCTCATTTCCTCTCCTTCAGGACAGCAGTCTTGAATCTTAACCAGTGCAGCCTGAAGGGCGGTGCAGTGTCAGTAGATGTTGCCTTTCAAAAGTCTCTGCTATCAGAGATGTGTAAATTCTACTCTCTGATTTTGGCTACTGCCACTCTGTCCGTCCCTTCGATGTTTTATTACAAAACACCCTGATGTCAAATCTGAGTTTGTTTCTCCACAGTCACAGTGCTGATCACGTGTGTCCTTGCGGTGAAGCTTTGTTTGTGTACAGTGATGTCCCCACCAAGGCATTTTGGAGGACTTTTACCACCGAACGTCAACCACTAAGAAAATAACTTCCCTGTGTGTCCTCTCTCTTGAAGTTTTTGGTCAATGGAGTTCAGAGATCAAATGCCTTTCTTGTATATTTTTCTCTTTCAGTCTATGAATTGTTTAAATGTTGTAAATTGAGTCAAACAATGAGTAAAACCGAAACTCTTCAGCATTAGAGATGCTGCATATTGATTGAAAGGGAACTGGAAAGCAGAGTCGAATGATTTTTAACATGTAAAGCTGATGAAATGTTTATGTTCTTCCACTTCCTAGGAATTGAGACAAGATACAAACAAGAATGTTTGTGCCAAAGTTTGTGACAAGCCCTCTTTGAGGCAAACAAGGAAACTCTATGTATAAATAGTGTGCTTTTATATTAAGAGAATAGCTCACGTAACTTAATAGTGTTGCAACTGGGAGAGGGGTTTGATAAACTGTAAATACAGTTATTTTATTTTTTGTACATTTTTAAGAAGGAAAAAAATAAATATTCCTATGTATGAGATACCATTGCTGACACTGTGCTGTGGGTTACTGCAGACAGGGAGATCCAGTTCCTGCTTCTGAGCCTGGAAAGGTCATCAAGAAGAAAAATAATCACAGAATGTTAAGGATTAGGAAGGAGCTTGAAAAGATCATCCAGTCCAGTCCCCCTGCCGCAGCAGGATCACCTCCATCAAGTCACAGAATCACAGAACATTCAGGATTGGAAGGGACCTTGAAAAGATCATCCAGTCCAGTCCCCCTGCCGCAGCAGGATCACCTCCATCAAGTCACAGAATCACAGAACATTCAGGACTGGAAGGGACCTTGAAAGATCATCCAGTCCAACCCCTTGCCAGAGCAGGATCCCCTAGATCAAGTTGTCACACAGGAGCGTGTCCAGGCAGGTTTTGAACATCTCCAGAGAAGAAGACTCCACAACACTCCCAGGCAGCCCCTTCCAGTGCTGTCACCCCCACTGGGAAGAAGCTTCTTTTCATATTGATGTGGAACCTCCTCTGTTCCAGCTCACACTCAGTGCCCCTTGTCCTATCATTGGGTGCCACTGAGCAGAGCCTGACACCCATGAAAATTAATTCTACTGAGAAAACAAGAGTGAAGGCTGAACAGGGACGTGGTCTTTCCTCAGTGCTGTGCCCAGCGCTGGGCTCTGCAGAGCGAGAGACGTGTGGACATACTGGAGCATGATCTGGACAAGCACTATGGGGTGAGCCAGGAGCAGGTCCTGTGGGGCTCTTTAAAGTGATCCAGTTCCCTGGGCACTCTGTGCAGTGCATGTTTATGTGAGTTTTACTGAGTGAACTCTTTCAATTCAAACACTATTAGTAGTTGAGGGCTCGTGGCCGTGGAAGGGCAGGTTGAGGCATGTTGGCTGAAGGGAACCACTGCACCCCATGTGCTCAGAGGCTGGGCTCTTCCTGATGTGGCTGAGCAAGGGCTTAGCAAGGCGACTTGTAAGGTCTGTAGGAAAAATTGACTCTCTTCTAGGAGAAACATCCCTCCTGCAGCTTTTCACAGAATCTTTAGGGGACTTGTGTTCTGCAGTTTTGAAAGTTGTGTTTTCCAGCACCTTCCCAAGCTCTTGGCTTGATTTTTGGAAACAGTGATTGACTGCAGATCGGGCACTTTTCCAGATGGGACCAGATCCAGGGCTCACAATCTCTGCTGGAAGCCCATCTACGTTGCTGTCCTGCAACAGAACTCCGGGGCTCTGCACAGCGAGATGGGCCGGCTGAGGCGGTGAGTGGGAGATTTTAGCCTTCTGTGGACGAACACCTCGGTACACCCCCACCTCTTTTACGTCTCGGTGCTAAATCATCTCACAGCCCTAATGGGTGGGTGAGGAGAGGGTGTGTCACAGGGAGTCTGGCTCGCTGGGAGCTCTAGTGACAGAGCTGGTCTGAAGGTGCACGGGGCACCTAAGGGTGTCTGGACCATGCAGCTGGTGCCCCGTTCTGGTTCCAGCCTGTTCCAAACCCTTATTGATGTGCAGCTCCACAAATAGGCTGGGGTTTTTTTAATCCCAAAAGGAAAAGGCACTGGTTTCAGTCACCTTCCAGCCGGATTTAAACTACTTTTAGCACCCTGGTGCTAATCCCAGCTCCCAATTTAACCTAGGTAAAAGTTTGAGGAGCTTAAGGAACATGCACAGGGGCATAAGCCAATCCCCACCAGAGCCTGGCTGAGGCTGGCAGGAGACCCCTCTGTTGTGGGCTATGCTGCTGCCCCCTGAGCTGCTAACCACAGCTCCCACTCTATCTACTCATGCTCCCTCCCCTCATTCTGCCCCCCAAGTGCTCTGGTCATTTGGGGATAATAAAATGCCCTAAATCTGGAGGGGAATTTATCTGTCAGGGAAAGGTCCTGTCAGCCAGTGAAGCTGGTCTTTCTGGCTCTGGAGGACCAGGGCTCTCAGCCTTGTCCTGCCCTTCCTTTGCTTTTATAAACTGGTTGGGTTCTCTCATCCCACACTTTAGCCACTGGAGGAAGAACCTGCACTAGCAGGGGAGAGCCCAGCTGGCTGCATCGCTCTGGCGCAGCGCCCAGGCACAGCTTAGCCCTTGCTGAGCCCTGCAGGTTGGCTTCCCTGCCGCTGCCCCTTTGCCCGCGGCACGGAAGAGCCTGGGGGTGTGAGGACAGCAGGCAAGGACTTCTCTGAGGCTGGCTCACCAGGCCATGAGGCAACAGGAGACCTGGGGGTATTGGCTGACAATCGGCTACATATGAGCCAGCAGTGTGCTTGGGTAACCAAGACCAACAGCAGCCTGGCTTGTGTCAGAAATAGTGTGGCAAGCCAGAGCAGGGAAGGGATTGGCCCCTTGTACTCAGCACTGGTGAGATCACACCTCGAGTATTGGGTTCTGTTTTGGGCACCTTAATTCAAGAAGGACATTGAGGTGCCAGAGCAGGTCCAAGGAAGGGCAACAAGGCTGATGAAGGGTCTGGAGAACAAAACTCATGGGGAGCAGCTGAGGGAGCTGGGGCTGGTAGTCTGAAGAGGAGGAAATCTCATTGCTGTCTACAGCTCTCTGAAAGGAGGTTGTAGAGAGGTGGGGGTTGGTGTCTTCTCAACAAGAGGAAACGACCTTTGGTTGTGCCAAGGGAAATTTAGGTTGGACATTAGCTTTCCAGGTCCCTAATGATTCTATGAGTCTATGATTAGGAAAAAACTTCTTCATGGACAGAGACTTCAGGCCTTGGACCAGGCTGCTCACGGAGGAGGTTGAATCATCACCCCTGCATGTATTTCAAAATTGTGTGGATCTGGAGCTTAAGGACAGCGTTTAGTGGTGGATTTGGGACAGCTGGGTTAGTGGTTGGACTTGATGATCTTAAAGGTCTTTTCCAACCTAAATGATCCTATAACTCGATGAACACGAGGTTTTAAGGCTCTAGCATGAAGGCAGTAACAGCACGTGATGCGTCTCAGCTAGCTGCAGCAGAATTTTATTAGTAGGAAAGTACATTTAGGGGATTTCAGTAGGAGGATTGGTTTGAACCATTGGTATCCACCATACACTGGTTTTCATCCAGATTGTTCAAGGTTACATACTCATGTAAGGAAACAAAATAATTCATACTTAGGTGCAATCAGTAATTCCAGTATGAAAAAGCACCGGGTCACAAAACAGTTTACAATACAAAAGTCTTCAAAGTCTAACATTTAAAAACAATACTTGTTCAACAGTAATAACAATACAGTAAAAAAGGTCTTCTTCCCCTTCCAACAATACTGCTCGTACGTTTTGGCACGGAGAAAGAAACTGTCACACACGAGTCTTTTGAACTGCACGATGCTCTTCTTTTGGGGTCTGCACAACGAGGGCAAACTCGCTTCTGAAGTCAGCCAATTGCCAGGTGCAGTTGGAACTGCTTCTCCTTTAAGAAGAAAAAGAAACCTAAAAGAAAAGACACCAAACTCCTAAGCTGCAGCGTGTCTTGTCTTTTGGCCCGGAACGTGATCTGGAGAAGCATCTCTCCATCATCTCTCAGTTTCAATCTGTTGAGGAAGTCAGCCCTGCCCAAAAGGCTGGATCTGAGCCTCTCTTCCCTCTCCAAACCTGACAAGAAATGTGCACCTAAGCTCCCCAGATGGCCTCGTCTTTGAGAGACTGACCCCAAGTTCTCACTGGATAAGCCCCCCAATAAGGTTCTGACCCCAAACTCGCCACTCATGTTTTGCTTTTCCTTAACTGCTTTATGCCTCTAGATCTCTGTTGCTTAATTTTAAAGCCACTTGCACAAATTTTCTTAAAACGTGAACCTGTCAGTGTCATCGTGGTGTAGTCGGCAGTCTCAAGGAAACCGAGCGTGCATGCGGGTGAGCTAAGGGATGAGGAACCCTGGCGCTGGAGCCAGCAGGGTGCCCTGGGTTAGGGGACCCTCCTCCCAGGTCTCCTCTTGGGGCTGACACACAGCACCCGAGGGGGTGGAAGCTTGACCCTGAGAGAGGGAAAAGACAAGATTAGACTTTTCAGGAAGAATTAATTTCTGCTCAAAACCGACCCCTGTAAAGACGAGAGCACAGGGACCATGCTCTGAGCAAAACACCGGTGCCTGTGTGCAGCTACGACAGCCCTTGGATGAGGCTGATTCTAGCGACCATGCAGTCTGTGGTGCTGTCTCTACAAGCTGAACTAGAACAAAAACAAACACAAATTTAAATAGTTTCCTACATCTCACAGCAAAGATGCCACTACGGAAACACAGCGGTATCACACAGTTATTAGTGCAGTCTTACAGATGCAAACTGGCACTGCTAGGACTCCCATACATCCTGTGTATCCTATGTACAGAAGGGAACAGCTTCTCTTGAGGAGAGGACAGTCGTGGAGAGAGCATCTTCTGGTTTTTCTCCGAGTACGTTGCATAACACAGTTACATTATCAGCATAAGAAAACTTTATTCTGACACCAAGAGTCAAGAAAGGTCGTCACTGGAGTTAGCAGCAGGGGAACGATGCACATGCTGGGGGCACAGGGCGCTCAGCTCTCTGCTCAATTCTCCGTCTCCGCAAAGAGCCCGGTCATCTACTTCCATTTTACCGGGTTGGTTTAACAAGTTGCTCTGTGGGTGCAGGCTCCCGAAGGGCCAAACCCCAGGAGCTGCCTTCAGGATTCCTTTCTGTGAGCTATGCCTGGCCAAGAAGTGTCTGGAGACTCGGAATATCACCAGGTGAGCTCACAGCGGGACCAAGGGAGGGAACTAACACGTCACGATAGCTAGAGGCAACTACATGCAGGACAGCGGCGATTCTAGACAGCCCTAAGAAAAAGATGCAGAACAAATTGTTTTAATTCATAGTCACCCCTCTCCGTTCTGACTTGTCTCCCCTAGGATATGTAGGTTTGCTCACAAAGCATTAGTCTAGAGAGGTATCCGCTTTAGCCAAGACGCAGGATGTGCTGACCTCTGTGCTGCTGCCGTTCGTCTGCCTGTGGTAGCTTATTGAAAGGTGGATTTGGAATCTCTACCCTGAGCTGCGGCTTAGAAACAGCCTAGGGAACAGAGATGAGACACCAGCACAGAGAACTTCCCAAACCGTAACATTCTTCCTGTGGAACGGTCATGGACTTAAATGGAAACTGGACTCTTGGACCCACTGAGCTTTGGGCCCTGGTTTGTTTCAATTTATGAGTCTCTACTGCATCAAGAACACAAGCGAACGCGTCGGTGTGTACTTTTGCATCCATCATGTCGTTCGCTCGGCAGTGTCCAAAAACCAAAGGCTATCCCGTTCCTCTGAAGAGGTCACCTCAGGTTCAAGACCGATATGGAACTAAACACACCAGTATCAAGAACAAGCTTGGTTGGACGGAGCTAAATGGGCAAGTGGCAGAGGCAAGCACATTGAAACGCGGCTCGAGCTGTCTCCGTGCAGCAAGGGTGCAGACAAATCTGATCCCTAGAGTAATTTAAGCGCTTCGTTTTCACGAGGCACTGCTCAGGCAGACCTGCTCCTGGACCGATGGAACTGGTGCTAGTGTCTGAGCTTGATGCCCAGCAGGGCTGAATCCAAGAGGATCCAGGATAAATAAATAAATAAGTAGCAACAGGACCAAGGCAGAAACACAACCAAAACACAAACAAGGAAACGTGACCTCGTGAAGTATTTCTGTGAGTACCATGGAGCACAAAGCCTTCAGCCAACCCAGGTCCTTATCAGATTGAAACCCTGGTTCTGCTTTTTCTTCTTCTCCCAGACACTAACAGAAACTATCTGGTTGCCCTGGAAATGGGAATAAGCTGATGAGAGGAAATAAAGAGCTGGTGGTGGCAAGGAATTGCAAGTTCTCCCCAAAACAACTGAATAGGACCCTTTAATCTTCCTGCTGAGCTCAACCAGTTTAAGGGTGGAAACGAAGCTTAGCATGTAAGAGGATTTTCTCAGGTGGGTTTACTAATCGCCATCGTCCCATTCACTGGGGGAACATGAGGCCAAGCCTGGACATTGCTGAAACCTCTGTCCCCAGGGGAGGAGAAGACCAGAGGTCACACCCGTGGCACGTGTTTCTGACAGATGGCAGAAGAGTTTCCGCCTGACATGACTGAGCCAAAATTATCCCTGGTCCACAGCGCCTGGGCACTGCACGACGAGTGGTGATGCTTAGGAAGGTCCTGCTCCTGCCTGGAAGAAATCAGCTGTGTGGAATAAACCATGGGGGTGGAGAGGAGCAGCGGTCAGGTGCAGCCTGCAGTGCATCAGCAGAGACACACGGGACAGTGGGAAACACGTGGCTCCAGAGGCGCAGTGCGTTCTTGGAACGTTTAATACTGCCGTTACTTAGTACTGGGAAGGAGAGTGGGGTCAGCAAGGAGCACACTGGAGGGACAAAGGCTGGGAATAAAATCAGAAGCTGTTTCATCTAGGTGCCTCCCCAAGCTGTCCAGAGCTGGTGTTTGTTCTCTTTCACACACAGGTCAGAGATGGCAACCAGGAGGTGGGGGCAAAGCCTCAGAGAGCTGGACACCCTGAGCACCTGCCCTGGCAAAGTGAGAACATCTTTGGTATAAGGTCAGGGCAACAGAGGAAGATCTAAGACTTGTCCCAGCTGTACAGTAAGTGAACACTATGGAGAGGGGTGCCATTGTGTGCTCTGAGACCTGGGAAGCACTCAGCAGCCTGAATAAACACGGCCTCAGCACATGGAGACGTTGGGATGAAGCAGGCCAGGAGGTCCCCCAGACTGGCCTGGCATGGAGGAGGCTATTCTGTCGTGGCTATTACTAAGGGAGTTCCAACCTTGTCAATTCAGCCTCTGATCTAAAGGCAGGGGTGTCCCCCACAGTCCTGGATTTCTGTAGCCTTCTCACATTGTTGAGTGCAGCCCCAGCTCCCTTCTGCCTCACTTACTGCGCGTTGGTCATCCTTCCACAGCCACAGCTCGGTCCAAACCGTATGCGTTGGAGTAAATGGGCCTGCGGCAGCAATAAGGAAATCAAATCAGTGCATTGCACGAAGACCCTCACGTCTGGCCTTTCCAGCTGTTACTTCTCAAGATACAGAGAGGGTCTCTGAGAAGCTTCGTATCTTCTCTTGTGAAAATCTCCATCTCTGAAACAGCTTCTCACTGAGGATGATCTGGAAGCAACAGCAGCGAAAGCCAGGCTGGAATAAGGGTTGTGGTTAAATGCGACACCCACAGCAACCAGGGATGGTTTCTGCCAGGGACGAGACTGACTTTGTGTCCGACTGATTGTTCTGCTGCTTGAATGCCAGAGGCACCTAACAGCTCCTGCAGCCCCTCGACGACGGCCCCAGTGTCTAGTGTCACCGCATCCACGGCAATCCACAGACCCTGTTGCTTTTTGCTTCTTGTACTTAAAGCACAGCTGTTCTTCTCACCTCTCCCAGCCTGCAGAACACTACCTGGGCTGCTTTGACAATCAAGTGGAACTTTCCCTTCTTTTCTCCAAAGCTCCTGCAGGCAGCACGTTGCCCTCAGTTACACGTAAGGAATGCCTTCTGGTCCCCCTGAGTGGTGTTTGTTCAACACCTGACGGGGGTATGATGAGCAGCAGTTGCTTGTACGTAAGAAAGAGAAGGTTCGTCCTGCTCCTGCAGCTGCATGTTCAAGCAGAAGGTATTTGAACGTGCGTGTTGCTGGTGGGTCCAGCTGAACACACAGCAGACAGAGCTGCTGGGCTACAAAATGCCATTTCTGGTGTAGCCCTATCTCCGAGCACATCGCACCACGAGCCTGACATATCGCTGCTCCGTATCTTATCTGCCTGCCGCGCAGCCAGTGGAAAACTCCGCAGGCAGCTCCTAGCAGAGCTCAGCTGGCTGATGCTGCCAAGTTCCTCTGCATTTCTAAGCACAAGCTCTGTACTGTACTGGGAAAACCAGCTGTCCCACTTTAAGACTCCTACGTGAGATCCCACCCAGTTCGGCACAAAAAATGCATCCAGATGCTCACGCAGACAGCAGATGAGATGTTCCTCCCTGCCAGCCTTGCACCAGGTACCTGACACCTAGCTCCTGAGCCCAAGGACTGCCTCCAGGAAACAGAGGGAGCGCGATGACAGACACAGAAGTAGATGCTGATGCAGGGGGTGTTGAGGAGGTCTCATCCACCCCTCCCTCTGCTCATTTCACTTGATGCCTGTACCCTAGACTTGTAAAGGAAACTGACTCGATGAACACCTCCTTTACCCTGACCGAGCTGTGTTCCTATCGGGCTGTATCTTTACCAGCATTGCCAAAAACAAAAGATGAGAGAGTTTTAAAAGGAAGGAGACAGCTGAGCTCAAGGTGCTTATTCTGAGGCAGGATTGTCCCTTGCCACTGCCACGTGTCCCCAGAGATCAGAAGGTTTGTCACCGTGTTGCTGGGTTCACATGTACTGGGAGGCACAGAGCCACAGCCACATTCTCAGCTCGGCTTAGGCTGCTGATTAGAGCTCAACATCAAGTTCACCAGGCTTCCATGAGTCAGATGAGCTGAGGTTCCTGCCCATGTGTGCACTCCCGGCCCGCAGCAGATGCCTGGGCTGCCGTGGAAGAAAACGAAGCTGAGCGGCATTATTGCACGTTTGTGCTCAGCAAAGAGAGCACAGGCTGAAAAGTCCTGGGGCTCAGCCTCCAGGGGCAGTTACTAAGCCACGGGGCCTTGGGAATGTGTGACCACTGGTGTGAAATTCTGCACGCAGACCTCATCCAGCTACACAAGTTCCACACTCCTGCCTTAATGTTCCAAGCAGCAGTGTCCAGACGCTGTGGAGGTCACGTTTTATAGCAGAGAACAACAAAGGATGAAATGCCTCGACAGTAAGATAAAATCCTACAGGCTCCTAAGAACAGCAAGAGGAAGAGCAGAGCTCCGTGTGCCTCAGGAACATCCACTGCTGCGAACTCACGGGGCTTCCAATTATGTGGAAACAGAGGTTTCTCCAGTGTCTCTCAAGCCATAACTGCTCATGAAAACACAAGCTGGGATGTGTTCTTCTCTCCCTTCCCTGTGCACCCTACAAACTCTTCACACCTTCTGCCCCAGAGTTTGGCAAGCCAACTGGGAACTTCCCCTGGATTCAGTCTCCAGGCGGGATGTTCTCGTTGACTCATTCGGACAACAAGCGGGTGAAGGTTCCCTCTTCACAGACAACTAACAGAGGAGACTGCATCCGCAAACTGGGAGGTGATGGGAAATGGGAAGTACTGTCTGCCGTTCTCCCTTCCTTCCCACGTGGAGATATTGCTCATTGATCACTTGGAAGCATCTGCCTGGCTGTGCTGTTGTATGGAGACAGGTCATTTTGTCTTCAAAGCAGTTACAAGGGCGGTGGTGCTTGCAAATGCAAACGGCAGAAAATCCCAGTCCGAGGCTCAGGTGCCACTGGGGATGCTCCTATCACAGTTCCAGCTATGGATCACTTTAAAGGACGTGCAGAGGCAGAGGAAGAAAGGGATAGCTAATAATTTAAAACACCACCAATCATCAGCAGTAGTCAGGTAAAAGAACAACCTCCGTTCACTCTGTAAATGTTTATACAACAGTCTTATCTGCAGCTACGTCCTCTGCGGCTGAAGGCTAATTCTCACTCTTCCAGATTTGCTGAACTGTGGGAAGAACCACATCTCTGCTGGCCCGGGGTCGAGTCACTGGTTGTGTTTCCAATGCACATGGTACAGCGTGGCACTGTACGTGGCACTGCACAGCGTGGCACTGCACAGCGTGGCACATGAGCCAAACCTGGCCCCACAGCCCCCAGACTGCTGAGCAAAAGCAAACGGAGCGGTTAGGCTCTGGGCCAGAACACCTTACAAAACTGAGGAGAGATGGAACGCAGTCAGTCAAATAAAGGAGATGGGCTAAAACTTTCAGCCACATGCAACTGCCTGCACAACATCTGGATGAAGATGGAACAGCACAAGGTGTTCACCCTCAGTCAATGCCAGCTGCTGCAGCCCTGGGCTGCTGTGGATCTGGGTACCTGCACTGAGCAGGGAGGTTAGAACGGCTCCTCCAGTGTCACCTAGTCCTGCCCTTGCAGTGCTAGTGATGGTGCAGGACTGGTGGGTCACATCTAGCAGAGGGGTATTGATCAGTACATGGCCACTGACCTTCCGCAGCAATCCCCAGCAGCCTGGCCAGGCTTGTCCTGCTGGAAAACAACCCTCGGAGCCCTCAAGATCCCTCTGGCTTTCAGTACCCGAGGTGATGGGTACAGAGACACAGCCAGGACCTCTCCAGGTAAAGCAGAAAATTACGTCAAAGCAAGGAGGCAGAGACTCCCCTTTGAAGGGTCGAACTTGTGGACAGGATGTCTAATGAAGATCTCTAAAGAGATGGGAACCGTTTCCATCATCCATAAGAACTGGTGCAAAACTTGCCAGTGATGCCTGCAACAGCTGAAAGCACTGGGCAGTGAAAGCTGTGGTTGAGCCTCTTTTGCTTTCCCATTTCCCCAGACACATCTCCTCTCAGCAGCTTGATCAATGGGGACACACCGTCGCCTGCATCCTGCAATCTCTTAGGAGAACAGAGTGTGCCTGGAGACACGTGCTGAGCGCCACCAGCCACTCACAACAGCGCCAGTGCAGCTGAGCGGCGACGCTGCTGTCAGTCGTTTCGCATTTAGTCTCACCCGTGCGCTGCGCTTCGCACCCGGCAGAGCAAACTGTGCGGGGAGGATTCAGTCGGCGAGCTGTTCCCTCTCAGTTCTGGTGCCCGCTAGCCGGCGTGCAACGAGGAATTACTCACGCTCAGCTACATGTTCACGGCTCCTAATTAGGACTTAGCTAATCACTGTCTTCTGTAAAGCAGACTTATTTGACTTAGTTTATTTTAAATTAAGGCTACTGGGGATTAGCATCTACAAGGTCACTTGACAAAACGCCAACCTTGCCTGTCAGACAGAGGTCACCCTAAGGAGCTCACGAATCCCCAGCGCTGTGCTCTGCCTACACGGGTCCCTCCCCAACAGGATCACAGAGCAGCCTGTAGCTAATAACAGCTCAATGCCAGTTTGGGTCAGCACGATGCCTCCTGTGCTGAAGCTTTTCCCTTGCAGCAGCGCTTGTGAAGACCCTAAGGAATCCCGCTAGCTCCACGTGCAGTAACTTTGACCGAAGGATAGTGTTTTGCAGCAGCAGCTTTCAGACCTCCTGCATCTAGGCAAAAAGATAAACATTCAACATTTCTCTCAAGAGCTGGTATTTTTTGTTGTTTTAATTTTATATATATAAATAGACCATAAAGCGTACCGTTTCCTCGGTTCAGTACAGGCTCTTGTTTTCGGTTTTGAACTTTACTAAAACAAAGGAGATAGAAATGCTACAATTCTGAGTTTAAAACAAGTCGTGACGACAGCCTTCCCCTAGGAGCAGGGCCCAGAAACCCCGTTAGCTACGTGGAGAGACATGAACACCACCCCGAGACTTCATTCTGCGCAAGAGCAGCGGATGTGCCTCAGCTGGAGCTGCTTGCAGGTGTCCGCGAATTCCTCACGCGAGCGCCCGCTCTCCTTAGACGAAACTGCTTTGTTACTAACCTGAACACGTCACAGTCAGCGTGTACCTCTCCTAAATTCACTGTCGAGACCACTTCCCACGTCTGCGTCTGCCTTTGCTGATCCCAAACCACAAGGTGTCCTGTCAGTTGTGGATTTGGCGACCGCAAACTGCTGCCTTTGCCGACAAAGCCGTGTGAAGCCAGCCGCTCTGAACCTAGGGAAAACCAGCAGCCTGCGCTTTGCCCCCTTCTCCTTCGCGGCCCGGGACGTGTTCGCGGCATCGGAACACCGAGGCGTAGGAGCAGGGTGCAGAAGACGCACCCCGCACGGGTTTTGCACTTCTGTGTTTCTTCCCAATTCACTTTGACCTCAACTGGTGTCCCCTGGCCAGAAGAGGAGGTTCCAGGTGAATCGTGCCCCACTGCTCACAATCTGTTCCAACCTCTGCAACGCTTTCGGGTCCCACGGGTGAAGAACGAGCTGCTGAAGCAACAACCTAGAATCTGTCGGCACCTCCTGCTGCCGAGGGTTCTGCTGTCGGCTTTGTCCTTTCCAGCGCGCGCTTTCCAAAGCAGACACGTCAAAACAGAAAACCCCAAACGAGCTCTTTGAACAACGGTAACACCACACTACCTGTAGAAAACGGCACTGCCCGTGCTCTGGACAAATCGTTAGGAGCAATTCAGCTTTCTCATAATTAATCCACAATAAAAGAAGCTATAAGATGCCACAAATGAAGGCATAATTGGCCATACAAAGGCAACACTACCATGAATGTTGTTTGGCAAGGGGGAAAAAAAAAAAGCAGATACATAATTCATCCAAAGAGCAGCTTCAGAACTGCCCGGCGCTGCTGGGGTCACACTGCAGGAGACGCACGATGGATGGGTCACTCTTGGCGCCTCGGATGAACTCTTCCAGAGACAGCTTCCCTAGAAAAGAAATAGGGTTGCTCAGCGCGCGTGGCCCCTGCCGAGCCCTGGGCAAGCACACTGGGAGGAAGTTTGGAAGAGTCCAGGGAAAATCCCTGGGAGATAACCCCGCGAGGCAAAGGACTGCCTGTACCCTGCTGGCTGCAGGAGCTTTGCCTGGGTGGCTGAAGGAGGACTGGTGGGTTTGAAGAGTCACCCCATGTGAGCAGAATACACCCAGCAAAGGGACATAGCAGCTGCCCTGGCGTCTGGAGGGTGCCTACCATCACGGTTGGTGTCCATCTGGCGGAAGATCTTCTCTGTCCTCTTCTCCGGTGTCGACTCATCTTCTGGCATCTTCATTACAGAAGAAACCATCTTATAGATCGCCTGTGTGACACGACAGGAGCAAAGAGCTGGTAAGAAACACATCGATGCAGAGGGATGGTTATCTCCTGGCGACAGAAACAGGCAGCACACATCCTGGGAACATCAGCTGGGACCTGCTCTCTGGATGCTGAAGGCAGTCAGGTGGTAGCAGCTGCCCCTTCCCAGCAGGATGCTGCTTTATGCAGCAGTGTCTCCTTATTGAGTCACGGTCGAACACAATCTGTGTTTGGACCGAGAGAACGTTTTTCCTTGTTAAAACAGATGAATTTGTCACTTACACAGCTGCTGGGCACTGGCATCTTCCAGTGTCTCAGGGAACGTTAAGACCACTGAAGTCTTGTCCTGCACTGTGCTATTTCCACCCAGGCCCCACCCTCATCACCTCCGTTCCTCACCCTCCTTTGCTTGTTCTGCCCATGGGGAGGCTAGTGGCTCACTCCCTGGTTTTGCTCTCCCACTTATAATGAAGACTTGGCCAGCACGACGGTGGCCGTTCCCTGGAGGCTGGTGAGCGGACACTGCCGGAGACCCCGTTCACAATCCGTTCCACAGAGCACGGATGTTCTGGTCCCACAGAGCACTGGTGCCACCCCTGGCTGTTCCCTGCTCAGACAAGTCCATCCCTCACGTGTGGGACTGGCTGCCCTAGAAGAGGGGTAACACTAATTTTGTATCGAAGGTGAGCGACGGTCTCCGAACTGGTTATCCAGACGTTGCCTGCAATGTGCAGTACCAGTAGACAAATGGGGTTTGTGTTAGCCCTCCTCATGGTGCCACACAGCCTGGAGAACAGCATGGAGGGGTGGCTGCAGGCTGGTGGCCTTGGGACAGCCTCTAGCCCCTTGGGGAAGGGTAGCATTGCCCAGGTCTGCCCATTGTGCTGGCTGCTCTGGGCGGTCACTGCCCTCCCGCTCTGTGGATGTGGTGTCTTCCACTGATTCAAATTCCTCTTTCCCTCCAGCAGTGTCCACAGTGGCTGGATGATTGGTGCAAGTCCAAGGTTGCTCAATGGTCTGCCTTTTTCCCAGTTGTGAAGGCACCTGGCTTAGCTCCCATCAGCTGGCTCAGGGTCCTGAAGGACCAGCTCCAGTGTCACAGAACAGACTGACCAGCTGGAAGATGCCACTGAGCAGCACAGATGTTTGACTAAGGAGTGCTCAGCCATCTTCACTGGCTTCTCCTCGTCAGCATCTCACCTTCCATGTCCCCTGGCCTTTAAGTAACCTAGAGTCAACCCCTGAGAACAGCACTTTTCTGCTTAGTTACTCATTGCTTAGTGCAATCAAACTCCTGCAGCTGTAGCATGGCCACGGGTTTCCTGGTCTGTGCCACCGGCTGCGGGTCTGAGCCGCGTGAAGAGCTGCTGTCCGGCTGGAAAAGCGGTGAGCACCTTTTTATTCGCTGTCACGGTGTGCACGGCAGGGGAGCCCAAAGGCTCCCAAGAGATGCAGGGTGCTGACTACTGGGTAGAGCCTCAGTGCAGACAGGGAGCCCGTCCGTGCCACCATCTGATAGCCAGGAGAACAGAAGTAAGCAAGAACGTGCAAGCACGTGGACACGGGGACGAGGGAGCTGCAGGAAGACTGCAGCAGGGGAAGAAAGAAAAGGAGAGGGTGGACAGTAACTATTTACACTTCCCTCATCCTCGTCAGCATGCAAGGCCCACAGGGGTCAGAGCAGAGAGGAGGCTTATAAATCTGCCAATGTTTAAGCATCTTGAGCTGTCTGGCTTTTGTCTGGGGTGGGAAGGGAGGTGGAGGGGTCACTCCCTCACTCTGGGTGAGGGGACAGCAAAGCAGAGCCTCTGTATTCAGAGCGTGGGAGGAATACCCTGGGGAGGGATGAGCTTGCCCTGCTCACAGTTACCATAGTAAGAAGATGTAGATTTTTAGGAGAGGAAAAAAAAAGCACTTCAGGATGACTTCATCCTACGGGGTCCTGTTCACAGAGGCGTGTGAAGGGAATAACAGATGAGATATTCTAGGAAAGCCAGATGGGAACAACATAGTCAGCGTTCCTTTCGTGCTGCAAACGGTTGCTCTGGACAAATCCCGATGTCCTTATTCAGAGCTTCAGCGGGAAGCTTTCCCAAAGGAAAAGCCAGCTAAAGCTGGTTAAGAGTCTTGAGACTTGCCCCATGTTAATTTGGTGCAGCTCTGCAGAGGTCTTTATTGCGTGTTTGAAAGAGAAAGCTCTGACAGGAAGCTGGTTCCGTGCGAGAATTACGTGTGACTGGGCTATAAACTGGGGCTGAATGGCTGCGGAGGCTCCACTCCACATGGATCTCAACTCCTTGGCCTTGAAGCACTTGGGCTGAAAACACTGGTGGCATTGAGCAGGAGAAGGGTGGAGGTGGTTACCCACCAGCAGCCACCTGAGTCAAGGCAGCTTTTGCAGGGTGACTTCATAGAATCATTAGGGGTTGGACCATTAGGATCCCTGACACAGCAGGATCACCTAGACCAAATCACACAGGAACACATCCAGGCAGGTCTTAAACATCTCCAGAGAAGGAGACTCCACAACTCCCCTGGGCAGCCTGTTCCAGAGCTCTGTCACCCTCACTGGGAAGAAGTTCCTTCTGATATTTATATGAAATCTCCTGTGTTCCAGCTTACACCCATTGCCCCTTGTCCTATCACTAGATGATACTGAGAAGAGCCTGACTCCATCCTCCTGAAATCCACCCTTCACATATTTATAGACATTAATGAGGTCACCCCTCAGTCTCCTCCAAGGTAAAGAGACCCAGCTCCCTCAGCCTCTCCTCATAAGGGAGGTGCTCCACCTCCTTCATCAGGAGGGTTCCTGAGAGCTCGCTGGCAGCCCTGAATGACACCAAGCTCTGTGCTTCCAGCACAATGTGAGCATCACCAGGGCCTGCGCAGGGTCCAGCTTCACCTGAACAAGCTGGTTCCTGCAGTGCTCTCTCTCCTTTGGCTTCCCACTTGCACTGGATGAGCGGCAATGGGTGACTTAGGGCAAATACAACCCCTTTGCCCACTCAGACAGGTTTTGCTCCCAGTCACTGGCTGCCACCGCTGCACCTGGGCCAGAAACCTTGCTGGGGGCTGCACGTCTGCTCTGTTTGGCAAAGTGTCAGAGAGCTTCTGACACTGACGAGCACAAATTTTCAGTCAGCCCGTTTTACTGTGTGGAAATGAATTCTGACCGCCAGAAGTCTCGTGAAGTGAATAATCAGCCTGGAAGAACTGCTTTCATCTCGGTCTCCTGGGGATTCTTGATCCTGTCTTTGCTGAGAGCACTCTCAGCTCTCGCTGCCTCCTGCATCAGCTCCTATGTTCTCCTGGCTCACCAAGAAGCTGAGTGGTGAAATGTGTGAGCTGTGTTTGTATTAAACCCAAAGTGTTTTTCTCAGCTCTCAGCTCGGTATCCTTAAGATGCCTTATGACCCCACATGGTGGAAAAATGTACCCTTAGCGCAAGGTTTCCATCTCTTACTTGAACACTTATTTTAAGAGGCTCCCACCAACTCTGTCCCATTTCAGCAAGGGGAACAAACAAATCTTGTTGCTGGTTTGCAGCCATTTTTGAGTGCACTGGGCTCTTAGACTATAGGTAAACATGTGGGACACAGGCAAAGCACTTCTAGAGCAGGAGAGCCCGAGAGGATCTGTGGTGACCATCTTCCCAATGTAGTTGGCAGATGAGCTGTGCCCAGTATGTGCAGCAGTGTCCCACAGACCTTCCTTCACTAAGCTCTGTAATTGTCCGCAGTCCCTCAGGCTCTGTGGTCCTGTGCAGCCAGCTCCACGTGTGCCTGAGTGGGGCTGTTTGGACATCCGTCTGCAGACGAGAGGAAGCCCACAGGCAGGCGTGGAGGGCCTGTGATACATCGGATAAATCACAGAATCATAGAATCACTAGGGATTGGAAGGGACCTCGAAAGATCATCTAGTCCAATCCCCCTGCCACAGCAGGACCACCTGGACCAAGTCACACAGGAACACATCCAGGTGGGTCTTAAACATCTCCAGTGAAGAAGACCCCACAAGCTCTCTGGGCAGCCTGTTCCACACTATAGAAAACAGACCTTCAAGGAAGGTGCAAGTTTCACCCTTCATGCCATTGCTTGGTAGAGAAAATGGGCTTCATAAGGGTGTTATGGGCCAGTCATGTAGGAAGCTGGGGGAGGGCTTTTGACACAGGTCTGTAGTGAGAGGACCAGGGGAAAGGGTTACAGACCTGAAGAGGGGAGACTGAGGTTGGACATGGGAACAAAGTCTTTTCTATGAGGGTGGTGAGATGCTGGAACAGGTTGCCCAAGGCAGTTGTGGCTGCCCCATCCCTGGAAGTGTTGAAGCCCAGATTGGCTAGGGTCCTGAGTAACCTGATGAAGGTGTCCCTGCCTGTGCAGAGGGATTGGAACTAGATGATCTTTAAGGTCCCTTCCAACCCTGGCCTTTCTATGATTCTATGATCTCATCAGCTGGACAGTTACTAGTGCTTCTGTGGGACATCCTGTCAGCACAAGCACCTTCTTGCAATGTCAAGCAAGAGTGTGATGCCTGCACTGCTGCAGAGATGCTACATTAGACAAGAGCACAAAATCACAGAACCATCAAAGTTGGAAAAGACCTTCAAGATCAAGACCCACTGTCCACCCTACAACCCTGCATGTTCAGCTGAGCGTTGGACCTGGTTGTGCTGTGGCAGCGCAAGTGCCGGTGCTTGGAGAACATGAGAAAAGCCCCGGTAGAAGCACAAGGGTACCGTGCAGGCAAACAGCTCATGTGGGTTCCTTTCCCTTGACTGCCACCACAAATGTCAGCCTGGATAATGCAGGACAGAGTTAGCACTTCAAAACTTCCAGGGCAAGAAGGAATCTTGCTAACAGGCTTGTTTTCCTTAAAACAAAAGCCCTGCACTTCAGCGACCCAAGCTGTGTAAATATCCTGCCCGATCAGAATCACTCTACAGCTTTCAGCGCGGCGATGTGCCTCAAGGGCAAAAACACGTTGGAAGAAACCGAAGCGAGGTGGGACTCGCGCCCATGAAAACGCGCCCAAAGAAGCTGCATACGGAATCATCGCTACCCAGACAAGGTTTATCTCTACTGGCAATTGAATATGGAGATGGCTAGTATGGCGATCAATCTGCAGGTCTCCCTAGAATTTAGCAGACACCTTTCAAACCGTGTGAGCTGGTTCTTCGGAACGGCGTGATTCAACGTAGATTTGGTTCTCACCACAAAGGGAGCCTTCCTTCCTTCAACACACACTACCTGGTTGATCTAAGACACCTACTCGGTCCAACTGTAATTAACTGTAATTAATTGTCAGTGATTTCCCAGAGGACAGACTCACATCCATCAGCGGGTTGGTTGCTGTGCCCCAGCCCAACACAAGCCCTGAGGGAGAACTTCCCACACAGCGAGTTGCTTGGGAAAACCTGGCAACGGGTATCACAAAGTGGTGCCTGAGTTGCGGCACGATCTCGGCCCAACATTCAAGCAGTTCACCAGCCAGCCAGCTCCACAAACCCCACCGTGCTGTCCCACTGCCACTTGCTGCACCATGTGCCTGGGAGGTGGAGGCCGAGGGGTGCCCCCGGGCAGCACATACCTGCACGATTTCCAGCATCTCAGACTTACTGATGTAGCCATTCCCATCGAGGTCATACATGCTGAACGCCCACTTCAGCTTTTGCTCCAGTTTACCTCTCGACGTGACGCTCAGGGCGATGATGAATTCTCTGAAATCTATCGTCCCGTCGCCGTTGGCGTCAAAAGTGCGGAACACGTGTTCCGCGAACTTAGAAGCGTCCCCGTAAGGGAAAAAGTTCCCGTATATTTTTTTAAACTCCTCCATAGATAAGTGTCCGCTTGGACAGTCTCTCAAGAAGCCTTTGTACCACTCCTGGATCTCGTGCTCTGTAAAGTCTGTGCTCTCTAGCAAATCTTGCATGACCTCAGGGCGCAGTTTGCTGTTTTGCTTTCCCATGTTGGTGCCAAAAGATTACCTGCAGAGGAGAAGTAAGCACATATTTATTATTAATGATCATTAATAACTATTCGCTTGGAGGCTGCAGAAGAACAATGTGCAGGAACATAGGGGGTTCCACATCAATCTGAGAAGGAACAACTTCACTGTGAGGGTGACTGAGCCCTGCAACAGGCTGCCCAGGGAGGTTGTGGAATCTCCGTCTCTGGGGGCGCTTGAAACCTGCCCGGAGATGTTCCTGTGTGACTGGATCTAAGTGATCCTGCTCTAGCAGGGGGATTGGACTGGGTGATCTTGTGAGGTCCCTTCCAATCCCTGATGTTCTGTGATTGTGAGCTTTCTGATGACAGCTCACTCTTGGGAACCAGCTGCAACTTTGGGCAGCGTCCACAGCCACCAGCACCCTCTGAGAAAATCAACAAGCCGCATTTATGTGCTTTTTGCAGCCCGGACGACAGCGACCCTATCGAGTTTATCGCTGGGCTTTGAAAGCCCCAGGTAGGCAACGGACACTGAAGGTGCAGCTGAGTGGGAGCCGTGTGTTGCAGAGCACCCTCCACCCAGCCATCTCAAGGAGCCGATCTGATGGAAACCGAGTTGTTACAAAGGGTGATGTTCACTTGGTCTTGTTTCAAAACGGGACTAAGGTGCATCTGCAGTGCATGCTGAAACCAGGAGCTCCAAGGCCCTTCCTGACAGAGGTTTATAGCCAGAATCAGAGACAACCCACAAGCTGCCTGTCCTGTGCGCGCAGACCAGTTGCCATTTTAGTTCTAAACGCAGATAAAATCTGAAAAGATTTCATCAACAGTGGATCCCCCCCCCCAAACTATTACTTTGTTTTTCTAATTCGTGTAGCCAGAACTTGGATCTAAGTAATAAGAAGGAACTTCTGCACAGTGAGGGGGACAGAGCACTGGAAGGGGCTGCCCAGGGGGCTTGTGGAGTCTCCTTCACTGGAGATGTTTAAGACCCACCTGGATGTGTTCCTTTGTGACTTGGTCTGGGTGATCCTGCTGTTGCAGGGGGATTGGACTAGATGATCTTTCGAGGTCCCTTACAACCCCTAATGATTCTATGAAGTAATACTAATTACTATTACTAAATAATCTAGGTGGTCACAGATTTTCAGAAGAAAACCCTCTTCTTAATAAAAGCAAAAAAGGATAAGATCAAAAAAACACCCGGGCAACAACACTGGAAATTCGTTTGCCTTAAATTAACCACTAAGGAATATAATTGGATACAGCTTCTGTTAAATCACCTTAATTATGTTTTATTCAGGGCAAGTTGCAACACACCACGCTGCGCAGCGGATTTACTACTGATTGATGCCCTTTGGCTTTTAGGGTTTGCGAGTGCTGGCTCCAAAAGGCAGCACCATAAATTTTCCGGGAAGCTCGGCGTTGTGCCTGGATTGTGGAAAGCTCCACTCTACGGACAGAAACCTGGCCAGTAGTTTGTCAGGAGAAAGACAGTCGCCACTAAAAACTGATGTATGGGCAACTTCAGCAGAACTGCAAAACAATTTATAGGAGACTTCCACGCTGTTGTCAGATTGGAGCCTCCGAGCCACTGAGAAGGGTTTGTGAACCATGTCTGGAGTGGCTAGCGAGCATTCAATGAAAAGTCCTTTCCAGAGCAAGGTAATACTTTGAAAAAGGAAGAGCAATCCGTCCCGTGCATTGTGTCAGAAGCAGCTGGGGCAAATGTGCCACCATTTGAGACTGATCTACTAATTTGAAGCTCTTCTATTTGACACTGAGAAGAAGAAATAGAGGCTCTCTGGGGTTGAAGTTAATTGATTCCCTTCTCCCCAAGACAAATCTGAACTCCCCAGTAGAGCTAGAGGAATGACTCCTCAAGCTCCTGTGTTCTTGGTCTAGAGTGATCAGAAAGCTTTAGTTATCAAGGGTGAGATGGTGGGATCTGCCCTAGACCTGTGTCTCCACAGGATCCACTGACGCCTACCTGGAGACTCGATGTCTACTCTAAATTTGTTGCCTGACAGAGAGTAGGTTCCTCTGTTTCCACAGAGGAGACTGAAATGGGTGAGGAGGCCAGTGGGAGCTTCTCCATCTCCTGACCTTGATCCAGACATCCTTTCTTCCAAAACACTTGGAAAGTGGATGATGCCACCACACACGTAACGTTTTTATTGCTTTTATCTTGATCACATCTTAGAGCACAGTAACCCAATACCCTGAGTTCTTGATACCCTGAAAATAGCCAGATAGTCCCTGTTTTATAGGCCCTGTCCAACAGCTGCTGAGGCAGCTGAAGGTTGTGTTGCCTTCAGTGGATGTTGGATGGGGTCCATAATAAACGACCTGGGAATTAACTGAGGGAAGGGATTACATTAGGGCAGCCAGATGGGTTTATGTCAGGCAAAACAACATGAGCAGGCTCTGCCAGCAGGATGGAAAAGTAATCGGGCAAGCAAAGTGGCCAGGCTTAGCCTAGAGTGGCACCAGTTTAATAAAAAACAAACGAGTAAAATCCTCAGAGCAGAGAGCAGCTACCCGCAGCCACCAGCAGCAGCTATTCTGCGGCCCCGGAGGCTGCACACTTTCCAGACCATTAGGACAGAAAGCAAAGGTCCCAGACGGATGTGCGAGCCAGCTGCAGCAGCAGTGGGCTGGCATTAGTGGCATAATCCCTCACGATCATCTGAAGCCACAGAACTGGGCTGTGCGCTTGCAGCCCAGACACTTCCGAAGGACAAACCACGCAGGCGGTGGCCTCTGAGTGGTGACCAGTAAGAATGTGCTTCAGTCTCGGCTGCACTGGGCTGAGATTGTCTGACTCTCGCTTGGAGTCAGAACAGAACTGAATCTGTTCAGGGATTTTACTCGCCAGCTCTGTCTCTTCTAAGCCGCTCTTTCTGAAGTTGATGGTGAAGATCCTGGAGGACAGGTCTTCTGAGGAGCAGCTGAGAGAACTGGGGTTGTTTAGCCTGAGGAAAAGCAGGTTGAGGGGAGACCTTATTGCTCTTTACAGCTACCTGAAAGGAGGGTGTAGACAGGTGGGGGTTGGTCTCTTCTCCCAAATCACTACTGATAGAACAAGAGGAGATGGCCTCAAGTTGTATCAGGGGAAGTCTAAATTAGACAGTAGGAAATATTTCTTCACTGATAGAATGGTCAGGGGTTGGAACAGGCTACCCAGGGAGGTGGTGAAGTTGCCATTTTTAACATTTAAGATGTTAAAAAAGCGAGTAGATGTGTCTGAGGGACACGATTTAGTGGGCATGGTGGGGTTAGGTAGGTGGTTGGACTGAATTATCTTGTAAGCTTCCCCCAGCCTTAATGATTCTATGGAATCTCCTTCTCTGGAGACATTTAAAACCCACCTGAACATGTTCCTGTGTGACTTGGTCTAGGTGATCCTGCTGTGGCAGGGGGATTGGACTAGGTGATCTTTCGAGGTCCCTTCCAATCCCTAATGTTCTGTGATCCTGTGATGCTATGGTTTTTACCAAATAATACAAAACACAGGGTAGCCGAATGCACTGGTTGCACTGCTAGGAGCAAGACATCACAGTCAGAAGGAGCTGTGTCCTCCAGGCAGAAAGGGAGGGCTCACCATAGGTGACCTGGAGGAAGGGGCTGAGATTCACAGCAGCCATGACACGAGGTAACACAGCTAAACCCAGAAGGACTATTTTTGAGCCCACTTGTAATGAATTTATATCATTCATATCCCCCAGACTGCTCCTCATTAATAGCTGGTGATCCAGGAACCATAACGATGGGATTTCCTGTGCCCAGTCTATCAACAACAGATCAAAATGCTTTTGCAGTCCAAGTACAGAAAATCCTTGAAGACACTTGAAGATCCTTATAATCACTTCATACAATGCTGCCTGCCTCTTTAGGAGAGATTAGATTAGGACAGAGAGCAGTGGGTGAGGAATCTCTGCTCACTGGTTGTTGCAGGAAAGTGAAGGCTTAGAGCTGGCTCTGGTGAGGTCGAGGTGCGGGGCGTTTAAGATGAGAGAAGAGAGCTGCTTCACAGACAACAGGCTGACAGTTCAGCATCTGAGAGAACAACGTGAAGCAGCGACTGACACCACAGCTACTGGCCTTCTCTGCAGAGCAGGATGTCGTACACAGGCAGGACAGTGATGCTGTCAGTCTCCTCAAACAGGGACAACTGACTGGGCAAAGAGGGGAGGAACATTCATTCCATCACGTGCCTCTTGTTAGCAGTTTGCTGCTGTTCGCTTGCAGTCGGCTGCAGCAGCCAAGAACAGGGAGTAGCCCATCGCTGGTGAGTGCAGTGCAAGCAGCTAAACATATTCCCTTAAGAGAAATAGGGGATCCTGCTGTGGCAGCAGGACTGGACTAGATGATCTTTCAAGGTCCCTGCCAATCCCTAACGTTCTGTGATTCTGTGAAAGAAATGTCTTTTTTCTGCTGAGGGTTCACTGCAGTAAGCAAGTGTTAGCAACACACTTCTAACAATGTTCAGACCTGACACCAATCACACAAGAACTACTTTTATAGATAAAATCAAAATTAAAGATGAGAAGCCTTAATTTTTACCTAGACATATCTGAAGGAATGTTCACACTATCACAGAATTATTGAGGCTGGAAAAGACCTCTATGATCATCAAGCTCAGCCCAGGAGCTACCATCACCACCATCAGCCAGACCACAGCCCCAAACGCCACATCCAGTCTGTCCTTAAATGCCTCCAGGGATGAGGATTCTACTGCTGCCCTGGGCAGCCCATTTCAGCAATCTGATCACCCTTTCCATGAGGAAGGGCTTCCTAACATCCAACCTAACCCTCCCCTGGCAGCTTCAGTCCATGATGTCAGGTCCTGCCACTAGATGCCTGAGAGAAGAGCCCAACCGCCACCTGACTACAACTTCCCTTGAGTGAGTTGTAGAGAGGGAGAAGGTCCCCCCTGAGTCTCCTCTTCTCCAGCCTAAACACCCCCATCTCCCTCAGCCTCTCCTCACCAGCCTTTCTCTCCAGTCCCTTCCTCAGCCTCATTGCTCCTCTGGACCTGCTCCAGCACCTCAATCTCTTAAGTGAGGGCATTCACTGCCAAGAAAAAGTACACTGAGCAAAGGGCACTTCTCTGGGGAAGTGCTGCTTTAAAAACGTAGAAACTAGAATATTCAGGGTTTTGTCAGGTTTCAGCTAACAGGGCACAAAGTGTAAAGAGTGGATTTGAAGCAGCTCCTGCCGAATGCCTTTCCAGTGAAGACAGCAAGGCACATCAGAGCAAGGGCTTGGCTACAGGCACTACCTGTGGATAAAAAGCAGCAGAAAACTTCACAAATAATCTGTGAAAGCTGCATTTAGTGTTTGCAGCGATATTCCACAATTTAAATCAGAAAGCACTGGATAACAAAGCATTTAGGGCAGAGAGCTAGTGCTGGACAAGGCAGGAAGCCTTCACCCAGCTGGCTTGTTGAGTCCTAGAGCCTCTGGATGCACATCCAGGTAATTCTGGGGCATGGGGCACATACCAGCACAGGCTGGGGAGTCCTCTTCTCTGGAGAAGTTTAAAACTGCAACTTGGTCTAGGTGGTCCTGCTCTGGCAAGGGGATTTGACTATATGATCTTTCGAGGTCCCTTCCAGTCCCTAATGATTCTATGATTCTATGACACTTCTCCAGCAGAGCTGAGACAGATGGATGATTGACTTACCAGTAATAAGGTTCTATAATAATACAGGAAATGAGGGTGAACACCCTCATGACTGTTTATCTTCAGAAACTGCTGTTTCTTGGTTTCTTACACATAGGGACTCATATCTGAGAAATAATCCACTTATGGTGGCAATGCTGACTTTGACATTACCAACACACAACTGGAGAATTTCCCTGAGACTAGCAATCATGGACTGGATGATCTTTCGAGGTCCCTTCCAATCCCTAATGATTGTATGATTCTGTGATTCTCCAAAATCACAGAGGGGACTCAGCAAAAAGCTAAATACATGGAGAACAAAACGTTCAGCCTTGCTACACAAATTTATCTGCTTACGTTGTCAAACAGCAACACAGGGACAGAATCCATGAGCGGGTGTCAGTACAAATACCTGACACCATCTGACCAGCATTCACAGAAAGCAGCAGTAAACAGGCTTGCAGGGCTGTGTCACAAGTACCCGATGCCCAGAACACGTCGTGGAGTAAAATTCAGCGGTAAAACTACAGCTGACATTAAACACCAAGAAGGAAGAAAAATGAAGAGGGAAAAAAAAAGCCACAAGGAAAAGGTGGGGATGGGATCATCATTCAGTATTTAGGACTTGTTGTCAGCAGAAGGCAGGGGTGCAGGTGCCATCAGTCACCCATTAACATCCTGCTGTGGCAGGGGGATTGGACTGGATGATCTTCTGAGGTCCCTTCCAACCCCTAATGATTCTATGATTCTAAGTCTTGCTCATTTGCTATTAGGCTTTCGGTCTCATTCCAGGTTCCTGACATTTTCACTGCTGCAAGTTACCGTTCCCTTTTGTGTCATCTTCCTTCCCCTCTAGCTCCCTTACTGGGGAAGAAGTGCCCCAGTTGCCCCTTGGGTAGTAGTTGTTTTGTGCCTTCATGCTGTGGCCTCCAGGAGAGACTCAAGACAAGAAACGGAACTCAAGCCTTTGTTAGCCCAGCGATTTAGCTGAGGTGGGCAGTCCTAGCAGGAGCAGCTGCAGAGCTCACGGGCCGCAAGCTTGGAGGCACTGACGATATCAAACATCAAAAGCTCAGGCTCTTATCCCTTCAGATTTGCTCTGGCAGAGAAATGCTACAGCTGCTGCACATCGTCTCCTGTTTCCCTTTATCATAATTCCTTGGTGCATTTTAGCCGTGAGGGCTGGTGTGGGGGTGGAGGCAGGAGGAGCAGCAGAAAGGTGATGGCCCTGTCAATAAACACTGGTCCATTGCTATCAGGCTCTTCAGCATCAGTGGGTTAACCAGGTAACAATCACGTTATCCTCAGCAATGCCCAGTCTCAGATGGAATTGTTTTGAGACCAGTAAGTGGCGTTTCGGCTGTGAAACGGTGATGCCCTCACACCCCCACACCTCTGCATCAGATTCAGCATCACTGGGGCTTCCAGAGATCTCCACTTCCAAAGCATTTTCTGCAGGGCTGAGTGTGCGGTATGAGAATGACTAGCCATGAGTACTTCTAGTACTGGGAGCGGGGGGTGGAACAGCTTGTTGTGTGGATTGGCACAGTGTGGCATGTTGTGCCCTGACTCCTCCAGCAGATGCGGTTGGTCACCCTCCATCTTCAGGCCTGGCATTTGAGACTCGGAGCTTGTCTGTGAAACTGCTCTTAACTGACCCCGGCTGCACATCTGTCCATCCAAGAGGGGTGACTCTGGATTTGCTCACGCAACCGACTCTGCTCCACCTAGGTCTGTTCTACTGGTCACCAGCAGCTTGCTGCTGCTGGCCTGGCTGTCAGACAGGGGAAGGGCTGCTCACCCACCTGAGCACTGAGTCTCTGCCCCTTCAGGGAGCACTGGAGCATCTTTAGGAGGCTGTTCTGCTCAGTTGAAGTATAACCTCTGTCTCCATGTGGGGTAGTCAGGCAGTGAAGGTCGGAAAAGGGACTGTGTGATCAGTATGTAACGTGATCTTCCCAAATCCTACGGTGACCCTCAAAGGGTCAAACGAGGATCCAGTGCTCCCCTGTGTGTGAGGGGGAGGCTGGCCCTCCTGCCTTTCTCAGCACCCTGAGCTTTGCCCACAGAGCTTTGGGGAGTGATGCAAAGGACCACCACCCCGTGAGCAGCGTGAAAAATGATGCAATAGAGTTTGGCCAGTCACTCCCCAGGGCTGGCCTGCAAAGGCTTCAGCCACCAGAGCAGCATGGAAGTCACATTTTCCTTGATTAATGAGAAAAATGGAAGTGAGAAAGAAAACAGCAGCCACAGAAAAGGGGGAAAACTCAGGCAGGTTTGTTTCAGACCTCTTCCCAGACTCCCAAAGGCTCTCACTATTCCATTTAATTTCTTCCTCATTCTTTAGGAGCTCACAGCAGTAAAACCTTGCCAAGATTCACATGCTTTTTTTGGTTCCTAATAATTCATTTGTGAAGGGTTGAAGAACAACAGTTTTTTGTACAAAAAGAACTTACTTGTGTGTTAATCTTGGATAGAACCATCTGAGGTCCTTGAGGTAACAGTGGGTTTGTCCTGCAGCCTTCAGACGTCTCTTTCAAGAATTACTTAGGCATTTATGTATTTTATTCCTTCAACCACTATGGGAACAGTAGTTTTGTGGAGGTGTGCTTGCCTTTGCCCAGTTTGGTGTGGCAAAGGGTGAGAAAATCTTTGTGAACCCAGCAGCTGGGGACACACCCCTGGGTGCTGCTATTCCAGCGTTTACTGCATTCAGCCGTCCCGCTTGGTGCGGGATGTCTGCGGGGTTCATAAGCAGGGCTGCTAAGCCCACAGCAGGGGAACTGGCAAAACTTCCCAGCTCCTTCCAGCTGGAGGTGACTTTATCTGGCTGCATCCTTTCAGAAGGAGGTCACAGATTTGTAGTGCTGGGATGAGAAGAAATGGCTTTCAGCTAAAAGAGGGTAGATTTAGATTAGATACTAGGAGGAAAATCTTTATAGTGAGGGTGCTGAGGCACTGGAACAAGTTGCCCAGAGATGTTGTGGATGTCCCCTCCCTGAGAGTGTTCAAGACCAGGTTGCCCAGAGCTCATCTCTGGTGAGAGGTGTCGCTGCCCATGGCAGGGGGGGTTGGACCTAGATGACCTTTAAAGCCTTTTCCAACCCAAACCATTCTATGACTCTAGGAAGATCCAAGCAATGGATACTTTCTGTGTCTCCTATTATGTGAACAACCTGAGAGCCTAAAGACTCTTTTTTTTGGCCACCCCCATCTCTACCACATTTCCTAGAGTGCTCAAGGTCACATTTGTCACAGGTTGTGGATACCTGATCCCTGGAAGGGATGTGGAGCTTCTGGAGAGAGTTCAGCGTAGGGCAACAAAGATGATAAAAGAGGTGGAGCACCTCCCTTACGAGGAGAGGTTGAGGCNCGCATTTGTCAGGTGCTCAGGCACCCACAGTTAAACTCGGGCTTCTCAAAAGCAGCACCTCCTCCGTTGGGGCACCTGTGCAATGGGCAGCTTCTCAAAAAGCATCTGCACCCAGTAAGCTGAGACCTCCGAGAAAACAGCACTGCCTTATTCTGGCACCTCCTGAGGCCCTGCTTGGAGCGTTTCATCAAAACCAGCCTCCCCACCTGCCTGGTTGCTGCAGCTTGTGGTTATCCTGATACCTGCAGCCCCAGCCGTGTCAAACGTGGTTCATTCTCCTCTCTGCTGCAGCGCTTTCCTCCTCTGTGCGAGGCACTCACGGGTAGTAACATTATCTTCCCCGACGCAGCCAGGCAGCCAGGCACTGTGCTCGTCCAGCAGCAGCTTCATCAGGTTTCTAATCTGTCCTACATCTTGTTGGCCCTCTTTATGCAACCAAACAGGCAATACCTTGGTGGAGGGCTGCAGAAACTGGAGCACAAGGCTACGGTTGCACAGAGGAACCTGAGAAGCTGATGTGAATTCATGATCTGGAGTTTTAAATCTTTGTCAATAAATAGCATGTGACTCGCAAAGAAGGACTTCTGTGCTTACTCTACCCTTAGAAAAACTGTTAACAGATGGTCGCCTACCCCATAGCAGAGAGTTGGTGTTGACAGAGAAAAGGAAAGCATGAGATTGGAGAAAACTGAGCCATCAGCTGGCAAGCTGGGCATTTCTAAAGATGCTCTTATGACAGGGAGCGGGATGGTGGTGGAAGTTCCTACCTGGAGCACAGCCCCGACTTTCTGTTCCATACTGAAGAAATCTGGTGGAATTTTCTTGGGGAAAGTAGGAAACAGGAGAGTGGGAGGTTCTGGCAGCCCAGCCCAGAATTTTGCTAAGGAGATGGAAACTAAATGCACTGAGATAATGTCAGAGCTTTCAAGTTCATAAATAAGAAGGTCCGTGCCAAGGATGGTTTGGCCAGCACCTCACAGCATCAGGTGTTCCTGAACACACGGGGTCTCTCGTAAGAGGTGACAGGGACAACCAGAGAGATTTGGTGAGAGCTGCAGGACATTTCTGAAGCAGTTTTCAAAGAAGTCTCTAAACTTCACAGAACCACAGAATCACAGAACATTAGGGATCGGAAGGGACCTCGAAAGATCATCTAGTCCCATAATGTCTCAGAATATTTACATCCTTGAACTTGCAAGACGAACCTGTGAATTACTGGCCCTGGGCGAATGTTTTACCAGTAGAACCCATTTCCACCAGGTGACACAGCTTGGCCGAAATCAGAACGTTTAGTGTGTCATGTTCGGGACAACAAATTCTGGGGGAAATGTTTGAATTTGCCATTTTGTCTTTGTCTTTTCCCCTTAACAAAGTTAAAAGTTTCAGAGGGACTTTATCTTGTTCATGATATTGTTCTGGCATTCATCCTAGTTGTTAATTTTAGCGTCACAGCGGTTGTGACATTCCTGACAAAACAATTAATTGCCAATGAAGTGAAGTAACTTCATATTTCCAGATAATTTTTTACCTTCCATCCAACATGGAAATTGTGATGTTTTGTTCCAATTTGCAGTGAAAACAAACAGAAATGTCAGAATTTCCTTTGCAATGGGAATTTCCGATTCTACCCAGCTCTAATCAGCAACAAAGCCATCTGCTCCACGTTAAAGACTTAGTGAGAAACACTGCGGAACAGGGCAATCGTCTGCTGTGCCGGGCTGCTTATGGGAGCCAGAGAGTCATAAAGTCAGGGGGTCATTGAATGGTAGGGGTTGGAGGGATGATCTAGAGATCATCCAGTCCAATTGCCCTGCCAGAGTAGGATTCCCTAGAACAGGCCACACAGGGCTGCATCCAGGTGGATTTTGAAAGTCTCTAGAGAAGGAGACTCCACAACCTCAGTGGGCAGCCTGTTCCAGGGCTCTGTCACCAGCACTGTGAAGAGGTTTCTCCTCGTGCTGAGGTGGAACCTCTTTTGTTTCACTTTATACCTATTACTCCTTGTCCTGTTACTGGGCACCACTGAAGAGAGGCCGTCCCCTTCCTCTGAGGACCTACCTCTCAGATATTTACAGACATTAACAAGATTCTCTCTCAGCCTTCTCTTCTCCAGACTAAACAGCCCCATTTCTCTCAGCCTTTCTTCTTAGAGGAGATGTTCAAGTCCCTTAATCGCATATGATGATAACTATGGAACAAAGGAAAACACCACTGACTTTCCAACTGCAACACTACAGATCTCACACAGGCACTTGCATCACTGGTGTCTATTGATGGAACAGATATGAAGACATACAAGCAAACACAATCAAAAGCCACAGAAGATGTGGCCATGGCAAGTTTCTAGCTCCTAGCTGTCCTGAGAAGTTTGAGGCTACCCACTTCTCTTCTGTGCGTCACGCCGTCTCGCCAAACTCACAAAATTAATCATTCAAACCAAAGGTTTTCCTGCAAATGCATGAAAAAACATCCTCCCGGCGACATATGGCGCAGCCCACAGTCCCTGGATCTGGAGGGAACTCGCAATTCCCAAATTACAAGGCAGCAAGCCACTTCCATTTTACGACGGTTTCTAATTGATAATTTATATTAAATATTTGTTCCAGATCAATGCCTATTTTTGAACAGTAATAGGAAGACAAATTTGTTTTCCAAAGATAACTTCTTCCAGATGAGTCATGATTTCAGTTCTATTTGAGAAACCCTAATGATATGAAGGACTTGTGAATTAGACACTGGAATAGTCTTCCCAGGGACAGTCCTAAGGCTCAGCTTGATGGGGTGTTGGGCCAAGGTACCAGATAAGGCACAGGAAAACAGAACTGCCCTCAAGCTAGTCCAGCAATCCAGCCTGTGCGCTAAGCTCAGCCACAGACCCCAGCTCAGGCACTATGCTCTGTCCCCTGAAATGTTGCTGTGGATGAGCTTGCAGTTAGCTCCGGTGGTGATGGTGTCTCCTCTCTTTCCTAACAATCCGGTGACCACTCAAGGCACTCAGGGTACCTGCTTCTCCCCACTCTACATGGGGACCTGGTCTGGGAGGGCTGGACAACAGGCATCTCATACACGGATGCTTCTTTCTGTTCCCTCTCAGCACTATCTGTGTGCTGACTTGATGAGAAGCTTCACTTGGGTAAGATCTATAAGGTTACGGGAAGAAGGTTTTGGTTTGTGTTCATTTTGAAAGTCAGAATGACATCCAGTCCCGACAGCCCGCTGTGAAAAGCACAGCCCCGCGTCTTACCCAGCCGCTGGCTCATGCATAACACAGTGTGCTGCCTGATTTTAGAAATTACTCAACAGGAATGAATTTGGGACTTTGAACAACATGGTAAAGGTCGGTAAGCAAACTCCCTTAAGAGGCATAGAAAAACATTTTGTAAATTAAGTGCAAAAAGAGTTTGCTCTGCTTCTCTGTCCACCTCTCTCACACACGTATAAACAAGCACATGTATAATCTTTACGTTCTTACTACTACTTCTTCTTACTAACCTTGGTAATGGCATCTACAATACAGTCACAATACAGACTGCATTAAAGGTGCAGATAGTAAAGATGTGGCTGTACTGCCCTTCGGTGGGACCTGGACAGGCAGGAGAGCTGCGCAGAGAGAAATTTAATCAACTATAGCAAAGGTAGTGTAGAATTTGGCATCTGGGCAAGAACAACCCCAGGTACCAGTACAGGTTAGGGACTGACCTGTTGGAGAGCAGTGCAGGAGAAAGGGACCTGGGGATCCTGGTGGCCAGCAGGATGACCATGAGCCAGCAATGTGCCCTTGTGGCCAAGAAGGCCAATGGCATCCTGGGGTGGATTAGAAGGGGGGTGGTTAGCAGATCGAGAGAGGTTCTTCTCCCCCTCTTCTCTGCCTTGGTGAGACAACATCTGGAGTATTGTGTCCAGTTCTGGGCCCCTCAGCTCTAGAAGGACACAGAACTGCTGCAGAGAGTCCAGCACAGAGCCAAAAAGATGATGAAGGGAGTAGAACATCGCCCTGATGAGGAAAGGCTGAGGGAGCTACATCTCTTGAGCTTGGAAAAAAGGAGACTGAGGGGTGACCTCATTAATGTTTAGAATTATGAAAAGGGCGGGTGTCAGGAGGATGGAGCCAGGCTCTGCTCATGGCATCAATGATAGGACAAGGGGCAATAAGTGTGAGCTGGGTCAGAAGAGGTTTCACATAAATATCAGAAGGAACTTCTTCACAGTGAGGGTGACAGAGCACTGGAAGGGGCTGCCCAAGGTGGTTGTGGGGTTCCCTTGTTTAAAACCTGCCTGGATGTGTTCCTGTGTGACTTGATCTAGTGACCTGCTGTGTCAGGGGGATTGGACTGGATGATCTTTCAAGGTCCCTTCCAATCCCTGATGTTCTGTGATTATGTAAACAATCAAATTGTTGCAAGAAGGCAACAAAACCCACTCGCATGTTCACAGCATCACACAAACTGCACTGAGCAGGGCTGTGCGCAAACCAGGACAGTATCTGGACTGGAAACGCTGGGTTACTGGTTTGAAAACTTTTCTGTCATCACTGAAAATTTTCTGTAAATGAAGAAAATACAGTTTTTCCTAAGACACACACTTTTCTAAGACAAAATCTTCTGCAAAGGAACAGGTTAACAGCATTTCTGCCTTCACTATTAACATCCTCCAAGGAAGTAAACAAAGTTCATCAGATAAGTGTTTTCAGACAAACAAACTGGTTTTTTCCCCTGAAGTGAACAACAAACAAATCCTATTATTGCTGAAGAAAAGCAGCAGTGGCAGCACAAGCAAACCTATTTCCAATATTTATCTTTCGGAAAACCAGACTCTATCCAGCATAGAATCAAATGCCACTTTCCCCTGCTTCCTAGTGACTGTAAGTAAATAGAACTGCTGGCTCTATTATATTTTCAGGTTGGTTTTCTTTTGCTTCTTTGCCGTTCTCATGACATCAGCTTCCCACTTCTAGAGCTTTTCCTCAGTTTTCACTTCCTAGGACTTTTATTTATTGTGTTCTTTTATAAAACTTTGTTCTCTCTTTGATGCTTTACTTCTCCTTTCCCCTTGTCTCTTCTTTTTCACTGCTATTTCTTAGCTTTCTAGAACAAGCAGCATCGTTCTTATTTTTACTGCTTTCTTTGAAGAAGTCCGAGTCATACAATCTCTTTTACTATTTTCTCTTTGTGTCTCTGTTCCAGCTGTTAGTGTTTCCGAGTGCTGGTGTTTCCCACACCATACACTGCGATGAAACAGATTCCTAACTATGACATACATCATGACTGGAGCTGCAGGGTCTGACAACCTTGGGAGGAGACCATCTAAGGCTTAATCTCCATGCCTCTTTCTCTAATGACATAATCAGAAAGAAATACGCTGATTACTAGCAAAGTCTTTCCATTTCATCCACCATAGAATCATAGGGATTGGAGGGGACCTTGAAGGATCATCCAGTCCAATCTCCCTGCCACAGCAGGATCACCTAGACCAAGTCACACAGGAACACATCAGGCGGGTTTTAAACATCTCCAGTGAAGGAGACTCCACAACTCCCCTGGCAGCCTATTCCAGTGCTCTGTCACCCTCACTGGGAAGAAGGCCCTTCTCATATTTATGTGGAACCTCCTATGTTCCAGCACACACCATTGCCCCTCATCCTATCAGTAGATTGACATTGAGAAGAGCCTCAGAGTCATCCTACTGTCCACTAGGATCCCCAGGTCCCTTTCTCTGCTCTCCAACAGGTCAGTCCACAACCCATGCTGGTACCTGAGATTGTCCTTGCCCAGATGCAAGACTCTTGCTTCTGTCTTAGTGGCAGAGTACTCTCTCTGCTGCTTTTAAGAGCTGTTTCTGCACTCTGAACTGCATCACCATCAATAGAAATTCAGATTTTAATGGTCTGATTGCTTTTCCTTTTTCCACAAAACAGATCAGGGGACGGGAGCACCTGTCCTATAAGGAAAGACTGCACAAGTCTGGGTTGTTCAGCCTGGGGAAAAGGCAGCTCCAGGGTGACCTGTCACATCCTTTCAGCACTTAAAGGGATTCTACAAGAAAGACATGAGGGACTTTTTAGCAAGGCCTGTTGTGACAGGACAAGGGGTGATGGTTTTAAACTAAATGAGTGAAGGTTTAGACTAGATATAAGGAAGATGTTTTTTTCAATGCAGCTGGTGGATCATCGGAACTGGTTGCCTGGAAGCCCCATCCCTTGGGACATTCAAGGTGAGACTGAATCTGATCAAATAGATCAAATAGATCTGAGCAACCAGATCTATTTGCAGATGTCCCTGCTCACTCTAGGGAGGTTGCATTTGATGACCTTTAAAGGCTTCTTCCAACCCAATGCATTCTTTGATTCTATGAATCCTGGGAGACAATCATTTTCAGACACGGACACAGATGTGAGTCTATTAGATGCTAGCTGTAATCACAACTTTTTTGCCTAATATGGCTAACGGAAGATTCCCCAGTTACATGATGGCCAGTGTTCCAGGTCCATCCAGTGTTATATGCTCATGGAAGTGGAGCACCTCCCTTATGAGGAAATGCTGAGGGAGCTGGGTCTCTTGAGCTTGGAGAAGATGAGACTGAGGTGTGACCTCATTAATGTCTATAAATATGTGAAGGGTGGGTGTCAGGAGGATGGAGCCAGGCTCTTCTCAATGTCATCTAGTGATAGGACAAGGGGCAGTGGGTGAAAGCTGGAACATAGGAGGTTCCACATAAATATCAGAAGGAACTTCTTCACAGTGAGGGTGACTGAGCACTGGAACAGGCTGCCCAGGGGGGCTGCGGAGTCTCCTTCACCGGAGATGTTTCAAACCCACCTGGACATGTTCCTGTGTGACTTGGTCTAGGTGATCCTGCTGTGGCAGGGGGGTTTGACTATATGATCTTTTGAGGTCCTTTCCAATCCCTAATGATTCCACGATTCTATGTCACAGTCTCACCAGTACAGAGCTCTGTCTCTGGCAGAGTTTGTTCCAGTTCCTCTTCTTGCTCTGTAGCCCCATTCTTCGTGCAGTAACCTTCACGTATTTGCATTCTCAGTGTCGTGCCTTATGCAAGTAAAAACTTTGCACTTGACATATCACCCCCTCACTCCTTGCTGCATACAGCTTTCAAGACACCCTTAAAATACCTTCAGCTGACAATTCTCTCTTCCACATCATCTTCACCAGTAAGTTCTGTTCCAACCCACTCCCTGGACACTCCATGCTTCCTCTCACTTCATGCATCGTGTCCTTCTAATCGTCTGCTACCAGCGCTATAAAAACCAGTGAAGCTCCACTGCTCAGCAGCAGGATGAACACTGAAGAATCAGCCCACTGTTTGTGGACTGCCACATCAAATCACCACACAAGTCACTTCTTCAGTAATAAAAGCGCATCCTGTTCCACCAAACGTGTCTCCTCATTTAATGTTCTAACAAATTCACTGGGAAGTCATTGAAATCCATGAGCAACACAGGGCAATTCTGTGAATTGCCAAAGGAATCCTTCCAGAAAGATTAAGAAACTGATAACTATGCAAACACACAGCTATGAAACCCCCCATTTCCTACTTGCTTTTTCTTTATTAAATGACAGCTGTTCCCTGTGAGGCTTCCTGCTTCTTAATGAATGTTCTAGGGAAGAAACAGCACACATTTCATTGCAAGGTGCTCTAAAATATGTCACTCAGTTAAATTAAAATGAGTGTGTTTTCACATTAGTCTCCACAGGATGATAAAACAGTCAGTTACCAACAGTTTACCACCCAGCACTTGGTAAGATTAATTGGATCTGAGTCTAGAAGACAGATGCAGTTATCATCACACCGTGAAGACAGTTCAAACCCACACATCATTCATTCATTTATGATCAGATGGGACCTGCTTTCAGTGATCTCATACTGATTTGTGAAATCACCTATCACCGTATCTTGTCACTCCTCTGATTTTAAGAGGCTGGCAGTGAAGTTGGCTTTGGGATTGGTCTTCAGGCACTCAAATTAAAAAAAGAGAAAGAAAACAAGACCAACCCCACACAACAACTTTGGGGGAAAGCCAGAATTTTCTTGGAAGCTTTCTGGATGAAGGTGTAGGAGTGGGATAGAGCAATACCCTTGCTTCTGGCAGCAAACCCTTCTTCTAGCAACTTCATTAAAAAGCCATTCCACTCTGTGAGTAATCAGCAAAGAGCTGGCATTTCTGAGTGTGACCGATGGTCCTCCCTGTGCTGACAAAATTAGAAACATCAATAATTCTTAGATTAATTGCTTAGAAAACTTCCAAGAGGCAAACATTTCCTTATTTTTAGACCCTTGTTTTCTGCTGTAGTCAAAGCAGTGGAGGCCAAAGTTCAGCCACAGGCACTTCACTAAAATGATAGGATCCCTGTTCTGTGAGTTGTGCGTGTGCACAGAAACAAGCCTGCGCCCGCGCTTTGTGGTGGGAGTGCGCTGCGCTGAGCCCCCGGTTCTCAGTCTCTGAATAAACCCTCCTTTGTCTCGTAGAGAGCTGGAAGCAGTTTTCTTGTCCAAGTGTCTAGATATCTTTCCAAAGGAGTGTGGAATACGGACATACTAGCACCTCCAAGAGGGACTACTGGGCACTAGGAACATGAGTGCATGGAGGACAGTCCATGTCCCATGATGCTGTCTCAGCCACAAAGAAGTTTTGTATGTGGCTAGTGAGTGGTAAAAAAGATACCACTATTGGCCAAGAGGTGAGGATCCACACTGAGGGTGACACGGTCTGCTGGAGGCTCAGCATAACATTTGTTGTAGCCACCTCAAGGACAAAGGTGGAAGTTGCTGTGAGATAACTGAAGTTTCATCACTTGGATTTTCCTTGCTGCTCATACAGGGGAAAGAAAGCCTTTCTGAACAAGTTTTCATAGAATCACCGAACATCAGGGATTGGAAGGGACCTCGAAAGATCATCTAGTCCAATCCCCCTACCACAGCAGGATCACCTAGACCAAGTGGCACAGGAACACATCCAGGCGGGTCTTAAACGTCTCCATTGAAGGAGACTCCACAGCCTCCCTGGGCAGCCTGTTCCACGTGCTGGTCTCCACTCACTTTGAAATCCAGCAGCGGGTTTGCTTCCTGACCAGAGATCTGTATTAGCGCTCCTGAGAGGCCCCACGTGATGCTCCTTAGCAGCGTACCAGCAGGTAGCCCTCAACAGCACAAAGCTTGTATCTTCATCCACTTTTGCACATCATATGGACAGAGGAACTGAGTTCCCAGTGGGACCTCATTCCAGCCCAGGCTGTAACTCTCAGTAACTTCTCCGTGCAGATCCCGTCCTACAGCAGTCACTAACACGCACTCCGCTTTTCCACAGCACATAAGCTAACCTCACGAAAATACTATTTCCCTCCCTTTCAACTCTTAAACCACCGTGGCGGTGACACCTGTTTCACAGTACATGGGCAGGCACATCCATGCCCACGTGTAGTCACTTGTCCAACTCTTGACTGAAGACAATGAAGTACAGCACGAAGAAATGGAGAAGGCAAGTCCTGACTGTTCTGACGAGTCCAATCACAGACAGATGCTCAGGTTGCCAGCGTCTTATCAGCTGAGCAGTTTGAGTTGTTCATCTGTGCACATGCACAGGGGATCTTTTTCCTTGTGCCTCAAGGTAGAGCTGGATCACCCCGGCCAAAGGTGTAGCAACACCTTGAGAACATATCTCCAGGTGCCCTGGCAGCACAAGAGGCCTGACATTGAGCAGGGTATGTGTCATCTAGCTCCCCTTGGAATCATGAGCAGTGGCACCTAAAATACATTTCACCTCGTACCTAATATTCCTCTTTATTAAATCAACACCACTTGTTTGAGGTACAGCTTTAACCTGTGCTTGAGGAAAATAAGGATGCTTAGGAAAAACAGGGAAGCTCAGGTTCATGACTAAATTATTTGCTCTTCAGAGAAAGCATGAGATGCTCAAGGGAAGTAGCTTCTGTCTGTGGTAGCTGGGCTAGAAAAAATTATTAGAAGAGGTGGCTTTGGAGAAAGAAAAACTCCCAAATTTGACAGAGGGTAGACACAATCTAACCCAGGGTGATTCCATTGCACATTTCTGAGCCATCTTCTATAGCTCTGCTGAGTGACCAACACACTTATGGTCACAGAGGGGAAAGAGCAGCTTGTTTAGGTTTACAGAATCTCACTACTTTAGGGATGCACACAGAGTACACAAAGCACAGGCTATTTTTTCCAGCACCATTGCCTAACACCCTCAGTTAAGCAAAGTGAATGATTGTTCTGAAGAGGGAAACATCACTCCTAAACCCAACAGTGTGTTTCCTAAGAAATGCAACACAGGGACGCTGAAGATTGTCTCAAACATTCACTGTTCTGCTGATGTTTTCCTGCAAAAGCCTGTCTCAGCAGACTAACACTCTTGTCTCCATCGAGGAATCAGTTGGGAAATAACTTCTTTGATCTGGGGATTGTGCAGCTTTCATATATTCCAAACCCACTCATTACAAAGCCAGCTGAAAACAAAAGCATGTTTAATTAAAATCTGACTGAAAACAGCCTACACTATCTCTTTGTGGAGGAAACTACGGCTCCCTCAAGAGATGATCTTCCAGAAACACACTGAGACCTTACACGCAGGTGCACTGTCACCACAGAGCAAGGGTGTTGGGATGCGTTCTGTTACTGCTGAGGAAGACACACAGGTGGGATAGCTCGAGATCAGAAGCTCTCCAGATATTTCTTGATGTATTCACTTGAGAAAATGGGCAATGCTGGACTGGCTTTGAGTCCCCTTGCACACTGTCTAGGGAGGCCCCACCAATTTGCAAGTAAAGACCTTACGCATTTGAGAAGGCACTGAACAGAAAACTTAGGTGTGCACGGCTTTAGGATTATAACTGTTCCCCCCTACCCAAAGAGATTTTCCTCATTCACAAGTTCCCACTCTTGAATTTCTGTAACTAACTTCCAAGAGGGTACCTACCACAAAAATGAAGCAGAAAGGAAAGAGACATCTCACTGCGTTACTATATACATCCTAATGATGTTAAAAAAGGTGCAGGCTTGAAGAGAGATGGAAGCACAGACCAATCAAATGTCAACTTGATTTTGACCATTCACCTTTCTTTTCTCATGTAGCATACCTGCGTGCACTTTGCCCAGGACAACGTGTATGAACTACGCATGTACACACACGTACACAGTACACGTGTGTGTACAGATACACACAACATCAGCTCCAATGATATAAACAGATGGACACCTTTTCACAAGAAGAAAACAAGAGGCCCCTGACAGTCCAAACCAGAGTGGGCTGTAGAGGTGGGATGCCAGACTGGACCCTGAATGCCTGGTGGAGAGAGCCCAATGAGTCCTTCAGATCAGCTAGAAGGGACAGATGTGAGGTCAGCTCTCAGAGCTGCTTTGCGCAGAGCTGACTGCACCTTTGCATGACCTTGGTGCTGCAGATCTGTTGAGCTGCTGCAGGGAGAGATGTGATCAGACATGCACAGAGTGTGAAGCAGATGTTGGAAGCTGAGCACTTGCTTCTCTTCCATGACTGCAAACTAAAAATGTGCCCTAAGTAAGGGATTGCCTCGAAATATGCTGCCCATTGAATAGACACTCTCTTGCTCCAGGAAGATGATGTTTCTGCTCCACGTAGGTATCCGATTATCCCTGTCCTACACCAACTCAGCCAGGCCAGGCAGCGTGGTATTAAGCTTTCTCCAGGTTATTTAGGATAACTCCACAGCATTACACTGCTGTTGTAGAAAGAATCAGTCCCTAAAGCCCAAAGCTCAAGCCCTCTGTCAGCTGGACTCACTGCCACCAGGGAAACACTATCTATGATAAACAGACAAATGGGGAAAACTGTAGGAAAATAAGACTTTTGGACAGAGCAGTGAGGGCACTAAATGATGAGAGGCGTGACATTCCATTGCATGGGCTGCATGGAAAAAAGCAGCTTTTGTAGCCACAAAATGGGTCGCAACCTTGCAAAATTATTGTGCAGCCAAAAATAAAGGCAAGAGCATGACAGCCAACCTTGGCATGGCCAAGGAGGAGGAACTGCTAGGCAGCCAGCCTGCTCCAGGCCATGGCTGAGAAGCACAGCCATGGGTCCCTGCCTGCCTAGAGGCAACTGCATGGTGGAGATGCTGTGGGCACTGCAGGAGGAGCGATGAGACATCGCAATACACTGATCACTGCCCACATGTCTCACTGTGGGACTTCCCACAGCCATCAAAACTGCCCCAATCTCTTTCTTTTGGCATGTGTTTCCACGAGGCATTTCAGTAAGAATCTCATCCTGAATCGCTCTGCACTCTGCTTTTGAGGGAACAGACAGCCCTGTCCTTTGCCCTGGTTTACAAAATCTTTAAATCCATGTTCATCAGCATAATCGCTGCTGAGATTATGGCCGGCTTAGAACACGAATAGCTTCGAGTTAACAGCAGTACCAGCCAGAGCAAATTCCAGCCCCCAGGGGAGCCAGGCAACAGCAGCAAAACGGTGACATCCTGCAACTCATCGAAAGGGTGATACTTGGTAGCTCCAAGGCAAGAAGATACTAAAGGGGGATTCACATGGCACTGGAATAGAGCAGCTGTCTTCAGAGAAGAGTGGGACAGCAGCCCGAGTGTGCTGATCTGAATTCACGCGTCAGGAGCTGCTCTTCCAGGACATTCACTTCCCCAGCACCTCAGTCCATCGATGTAGGTTTTGGTTAAGACCTCAGGCACTTTGCAAAAAGACGCAGACCCGAATGAGTTTAGACCCTGAAAGTAAGAGTCAGATGAGAGGAGGCTTCCTCCATCCAGACACGCTCAAACCAAACAGTCCCGGGTCAGCAGCCAGCTGTCCCAGAAGCGTGCAGACACCAGCACTTTCCTTAACACCCTTATCCCTATTTCCTTATTGTTATCTACCTGCATAGGTGGTTACACACCAGTCTTGGCAGGACTCGGCACCTAACTCATACCTGGTACAGAAACTATTTGCTCCTTTGGCCAGTGTGGAGGCACGAACACGGGGATGCCCTTGTGGCACGCCAGGGACACCATCATATGAAGAAAAAAGTCTTAAACTTAGGCAACCCTATATTTGATTTTCTCTGCCCAGGAAGCTGTAATGAACAGATTGCCCGTACTGTAACACACGTGGAGAGAGCTGTCGGAGCCAAGAGGAACAGACTAAGAACAGCCCATGGGAGGGCTGCAAGCACTGAAGTCCTGTTGACGGAGCGATCTCCTGGGTCATTATTGTCTCTCCACAAACCAGAAGGGCAACAGAAGAGAGCTCTTGGGAAATCTCGTGTTTTAATAAATTCCAGAGGGGATGCTGAGGGTGTATCTCCAGTCCCAGCACCTGAGCACCTTAGCAGGAGTTCCTGCAGGGCCTGTGCAGGACTCTGTCCGCTGATGTGCAAATGCACAGAGAGCGGGACCATGGCTCAAAAGCATTTGTCTGGGTGGCAACCAGAGGGTTCAGAGGAAATGCTCAGTCCTTTGGGTCTGTTGGTAGTCAGGACAACAATTAGAATTTCCCAGTCTATTTCCTACTGTCTTCACCAGCTTAAGACTGCTGCTAATATCAGTCCAATATTCAGTCTTTAAGTTGTAAAAATACCTGTTTCCTTGATCTCTACTTAGAAGTTGTAGATGAGGTACATGTTGGCATATATTAACTTCTGCTAGTTTTCTCTAGGGAAATGATAAACAATAAAAAGGGATTTTTTTCCTTTCCAAAGGCTCCTAAAATGTCAGCTGTACCTTAGCAAGTGGAATGAGAAGAATGTAATTAAACATCTGCTCTTTGGCTCTTATTAATGGCTGTAAAATAGCCAGAAAATTCTGCAGGTTGTGGCCATGGTAACAGACACCAGCTTAGGGAAAAAGGAAGTATCTGCAGTTAGAATTCACCATCCAGACTGCTCATCCCTTCCCACAGCTGGAAGTTTACACTCAAGACTTGACATGTGTGCTGGTCCCTCTTTTATGATTTCTTCCTATGCATGTGGCACATTTATTTTGAGAAACTAACATTTAAGAGAGCACAGGGTGGCTCGAGAGCTACATTAACTCTTACTTGAAGGAGGAAAAGCTGCTCCTTTTTTTGGCAGCGGGCTGGAGTGATTGCTGGCAAGTGCTTTTGCACAAAAAGGCAGGGTAGCATGATGGAAGTGGGCCAGATCTTCCCCTAACGTGCAGCTGTCTTCCCTCCTTAGATCAGAGGAGCAACAGCTGCTTGTGCCACAGTGAAATCCAGCAGCTATGAGCAGTATTTCTGGAGAATCCCAAAGAAATGAGACTCTTTGGCTTGGCTGAAGGACTGATGGAAACTGATGAGACACCTCAAAAACACTCATCCTCCCCAAAGCCAGCTCCCCGACCTACTGTCCCCAGCAACACTCCCTACTGCCCTCCTCTAACACTGTCCTGCCCGGGGACCATGACAGCCACTGCGGACTCTGAGGCTTCAGAGATGAACAAGTTCAGCAGTTCCTCCACCGAGGCCTGAGCTGACCTTCAGCTTAAAACACTCAGTTCTTGGCATTTCCTCACCAGTGGAACTATTTATCCCTAACCTGCTGCTGCAGGAGCTCTGCAGGTATTGAGCAATCCCCAGACACCACCTGACTTTGTGCAATGCCCACTACATTCAGCCACCCCTCATCCAGAAATATGTACAAAGCCCCTCTTGCCAAGCACCACTGTGCCACAGGCTGCTCTTTCTCCTCTTGGTGCCACTTCTTGACCCTGAGCTTCCACAGCCAGCAGGAATCAGCATCTCCTGTTCCATCAGTACTCAGAAGCTTCCTGTTTTCAGACCAGTAAGATGTCCAAGGGTTGGGCTGGAAGCAGTGACACCTACTGAAAACCCATGGGGAGAAGAGGGCAGTGAGAAACTGCTGTAGAACCAGGGACAGAAAGGTCTACAGGGAGGCAGGTCTTCTGGTAGAGGACAGCAGTCCATATTTTGCTTGAAGAGCTTCTCCCACATGCAGCTCTGTATGACCTTTCACATGAGCTGGGAAGAAACAACAGCAGATACTGATTCCCAGAGGGAGAGGAGTTTTAGTGCTGCTCTACTTCCTTCCCAGAAGATTTGCTTGAGGAGGAGGATGTCAGGGGCACAGGGCAGCTACCTGAGGGAGCGTTTTCATGCCTGCTCCTCCAAAGCACTGGAAAGCAAACGGGGTGGAGTGTGCCGTGACGCCTCACCGCACTGGAGCTTTTATCTTTTAAAATTAGGTTAGGAAATTTATTGCTACAGTAGCTTAATCTCAAAGTGCATTATCTGTACACATGATGGACTGGAAGATGAACTAATTCTGTCAATAAAGTAACTGCCTGTGTCTTGGTTGCCAGACACAAGCAGTTCAGTCTTCCCTTTGAGATGCTGAGCATCTGCAGGCTGGTGCAGTCCCCTCCCCGTCCTTTTTCTTTGGATGCTTCCTACATCCAAGTTTTCTCAGTAGCAGACTGAGAGAAGAGGAGGCGAGGAGAAATCTAGCTGCAGATACTTGGCTACACACTGTGATTCTACACTAGACAGTAGAGTGGGTTATGGCTGGCAACTTCCAAGGATGTTTCCTGCTGACACCACAACCCCAGCATGGTATAGGCTGGAGACCCAGCTGCCCGGCCATGCTCATCTTCAGCCTGAGCCCTGTACTGACAGGAGAAGCAGGGACCAGCCAAAGTGGTCTCTCTGCTGGGTTCACACCAGCAGGGAGCTTTTTAGTGGAAGGGATCCTCCACTGGAAATTCACAGCCAGATCCCACAGTGTTGACTGAACAGAGGTGGGGAGGTGATGGTGTGCAGGTACACACTCACCACTTCGAATTTAGAAATAACCTTCATCAATCCTTTGACAGCAGCTTGGGGAGAAGATTGTTTTAAGATCAAACTCTCCGTGTCACTAACTCCTGATTTGTAAATCCAAATGCAGCTGTGTCCACACAAGCCATGAAACTCCAGGCAATAGCATCTCTGGAGTCCCAACAGTGACTGAGCAACCCTCAAATTCACGTAAGTTCATCCAAATTCCCTTCAGGTAGAAACAGAAACACGGGATGCACAAAACCGCTTGAGAACGTTTGCTCAACATCCAACGCCAGCATGAATTACATCCTTTGCTGTTGGAGTCCCTTAATTGTAGCAAAAAGAGCTGGAAATGCAACCTCAAGCCAAATGAAAGCCCTTTCTGACTGATCGCTCAGCAGACAAATCCTCAAATAAATAATTCCAAGAGCTTCAGCCAGGGAAGAGCTGTCCACCAAGGGAATACAATGAAGTCTGGAGGGTCATGTGAATATCTGGTCATTGGCTTTACAACATTTCAAGTGTAGATAGAAGGTGAAGGCTCATCAGTCCACCTCAACAAGAAAAGCTGAAAGTTCACTCTCAGATCAGAGAATGCTCTGACGTTCATAAAAACCCTTAAATTATAGTGCGGGGAAGTCTTCCCTTATCAGACCAACTTGGGATTTCTGCAGGTTTCTCCCTCTTCTTTCTGAAGGGAGACTAATTCAGTTCTCACTCACACGAAACATTCAGAACAACTAGTTGATAACATTGAAAGACATCCAAGACTTGAACTGTCCAAGGGAGGGGGGGCAAGGACTGCTTTTCCTGTCACCAAAAGGGCATCCAAATACTCAGTGACATCTCCTCTCTTGCTTTATTTCAGCCTAAAAGAGGAGCAGCTCTGTTCTTTAGCGTTTAGGATGTCACCACCAACTTCTCCAAAAGTATCTAAACCCTTTGGCATGAAGGAGGAAAGCAGACAGTCAGACCTTTGTGAGGAACTGCGCAGAGATGCTGGGGGAGCAGGCTTGCAGTCTTAACTGAAGAACTAGCAGGAATGTTGTTTTAGGACTACAGGATATTTATAGTCCCCCCCATTTTGAATGTAAAGCGTACCAACACGAGTTTTGCTGTTCCTCTGCAGGCCAAGGTCTGAAGAACACAGGCCAGAGCACTAAAGAATTCTCACCCCATTCCAAATTCCCATAAAAAAGTGTAAGAAAGCTGAATAATGAGTGTAGTCATTTGAAGCATGAGTTTGGCTTCACAGCCCTCTGGGAGACTGAAGCAGAGCAAAACATGTCTGCTAACACCCCGACTTGAGCACCACAATTGGCAAGTTCCACTGAAGAGAGATCTCAGACTCAAGTAGAAATGTTAGAGGTTAGAACTGAAATTTCTTGGCAGAACTGACCTTATATGGGAACCCTGTAGAGAATCCAGGGCCCTGGCTCTCAAACCAGCACAGCAGCGCTGCTCCTGATAGATATACAGAGCTATGGAGGAAGGTTAATTCAAAACCCCTTAGGTAACATCAGAGTAAAGCATTCCTGCCGAGGGATGTGCTGGACCGAGTTGGACAGATGGTTCCTCTTTATGAATCATGGGCTGAAACGAAAGGGAAAACCTCAGGTGGAAGGTTGTTGCGAGAGAATTCTTCAGAGATGAGTCTAGGGATGGATCTTGTTTAACATTTCCATTAATAACCATGATGGGTAGTCTCAAAGCGATGTGGTTGCTGATGACGTGCCCTGTCAGCTGGACAGCCAGGCTACCACACAAGAAGAATGGGATGAGTTTTATTCCCTGTTACTAAGAGCAGTTTATGAGAGACCAGTAGGAAGAATCGATGCTTTCAACTGGAAATGATGGAGCAAGAGGAAGACGTCAAGATCTTACGGGGCCATAACAAAACTGTGCAACCTACAGGAGACAAATTATGCTCCTTGATGGACCTGCTGAGACTGATCCAGTAAGGCCAGGAGGGAGAAGTTCCAGTGCCATTAATGAAAACACAGCAGGCTGAACAAGGGTTTGGAGAGATGAGGGCTCACCTGGACTGTTGTGTATGTGGCTAGAAAAGCATGGCCAGGGAAAGGGATTTTGGGCCACGGTGGCTGCAGAGCAGAGCTGTTAAGCCAAATAAGGGAATGGAAAGCCTTTGCTCTCAGAGGAGACCAGAGGCACTCGGCTGTTTAGCCTTGCTAGAGAAAGGCCAAGAGGGGATATGGTTGTAGTCTATAAATACATCAGAGGGGGTAAGCAATAGGGAAGGAGAAAAGCCGTTTAAACTGAAGGACAATGCTGGCACAAGAACAAATGGGCATAAACTAGCCATGAATAAATTCTGGCTGGAAATGAGAAGGAAATCTCTAACCACTGGAGTGGCAAAGTCTGTGGAGCAGCCCTCTCTGAAGATCACAAGACAAATGGTGTCGCTCATGTGAAAAGGGCATGTGAGAAATCCATGAATAGGGTCTATATGATGCAGATACCTGCAGTGGATTGGATGAGTCAGGAAGTCCTGTCCTGTCCTGCCTCTCTTGGAGAGAGAAGTAACAGCCTAAAGACCAAGTGGGCTTCTGACAGCAGGCAGAGTCTTTCTGGTACAAAGGATCTCCAAGAGGAGAAGCCAAAGGCAGCAGCATTAAGTAAAGATGTTTATGACATATCCATCTTCCTCAGCAGTAGATAACTACCCACCACCTCACATCAGGAAGGCAGAGAGGCAGGAATGGAGTGGAGGGTTACACAAGGAGACAAGCGAGTGCCAGGATGCAGCAGGCAGGGCAGGAGACCTGGCCAGCCCTGTTGATGCAAGCACCAGAGAGCACTGGCAGAAGCAATAGGATTACTGCAAATACTTTAATTGAAGTTAAGATCCACAAGTAACCACAATAAAATTCGCAGCTGGTTGCGTTTAACCTTGGAGTCAAGAGACTATAAATAGAATGTGCTGTCCACACCGACGAAACAGTAAGCTTTCTGCTTTCTGTTCTTTGAAAGCAAGTCACGTGGCCACTTGCTAGTTGGTCTTGATGGAGCAACTCATGCTTCCACAAAGTTTGTCTTCCTTAATAAAATCCCCTTGCCTCGTACAGGGAATGCAGTAACTTGTTAGTACCAGAGAGACTTTTCGTCTGAAGACCTCTGACCACTTCACAAAGATTCCTGAGTGGCAGATGCATTTCAGTGTTGACTGAACCAATGCATGGGAAGAGGGAGGAAAGGATTGTCTAACACATCTTTACGGGTGTTCATATCAGCTGATCCTGTGCTCCAGTCTGGGTCAGTTTTCAAGGTTCCTGGGCTCACAGGGGGACTGGCACAGGACAGACTCTCATCAGACACTGCCCAACCCTATCAGGGCACAGAGGCTGTTGGCTCTTAAACTTCCTGAGAGCCACCCTGTCTCAGTCTTTGAGTGGGAGGCATCTCCCCTCCAAGCCACATCGTGACAGACATGGAATCATAGAATCATCCAGGTTGGAAAAGACCTTTGAGATCATCAAGTCCAACAAGACTCCCAGCCCAAGAAGAGTTGTTCTGCTTGTTCCCTTCACACAGCAGCACCCTGAATGTACAGAGCTGCTCTTGCTGCCACGGTTCACAGGCACTGCTCCATCACCCAACCCTTGCACTCCCACATTCCTGCCTTGCTCCCCATCCCGCACCCCAAGCCTTACACCATCCACTGTTCTGCTGCTGGGCCTCCTTTTCTCTACAGCCTTGTCACTTCCATTCCTCCACAGAGACAAAAAAGACCCTCAGACACTCAAGGCTGGGAAGTATTTCACATAATAAAATCACTTAATACTCCATGTAATAAAATCACTTAATGTTCACCCTTCACTGTGTCTTCTTTACGTTTTGAATATTATAAATGGCTGTTCGATAGGGCTGCTCTGGCAGCGAGTAACACGGATGCTTTGGATGCTGCAGGAAAAAGGAGATGCTTTATCCTGCTGTCCATCTGTCAGGTGCAAAAAGTCAAGAACTTAACGTGCTCACTTAATGTGGAAGAACACAGACGAAGGGGAGCTAGTGCTCTAGAACACCTTGTGCTGAGTTTTCTCTCTTAATTCTCCAAAAATTATCTCCCCAGGGTTTGAAAAAGCAATAAAAACAATAGCAAGAGACACTTCATATTGCAAAACAAAAATTAGTCACGAACAGGTCTGTGAGCAGAGGGGAACACTGCTGTCTGCTATCTAATGAGCTTCCCGAGGGCACCCCTGAGAGCAACCAGTCTGGTTTGAGATGGGCCAGGCTGATCAATGGCTGATGGTCTGACCTCTGCTCACACTTTGGCTCTCATGAGCCTCCGCAGGGCAGGAAAACGTAGCTGAGAACAGATACCACAATTCCTAACCAAATCATGCGATGTCAATTTGTCCCTAGGGCTGTGTAATGCACTTAACCACTGTTTCCATCAGAAACAACAAACCTAATCACTTTCTGTAACTGCATTAAGACAGAGAAGGTACATGTTGCTGATGGTTGCTTAGTGGGGCTGTAGTGGGACAATTTCTGTCCATGTGTAATTAAAGTGATCTTCCCTGAGTATTAGATTCAGCAGCTTATAATGAAGTGCAATAAAGATTCCTCGAGTAAATCACGTTTTTCTTACCATGTTTAAACAATTTTATGGAGTCTTTTATTGACTGGAGGAGGAGCACTTCCAGGAGTAAGGTACTGAAACAGGCACGACAGACCTAGTACTTCTCCAGGTTAACACCTGAAGTAAGGAGGATGTCACACAGTGGTGACACTTCTGTCGGTGCCAGAGACCTGGGAGGCAGCAATCGTGAGCCTCTGTGGTGTGTGGGGTGGGGGATTCCAGCAACGACTGGGAGAAAAGCATCACATGCACAGAGTTAGAACGTGGCGAGACCTCAGTCAAGATCACCCCCGTGCAGAGCTGGACAACTAAATGTACATAGTAAGGAACAGGGAGTTATGTCCACTTAGGCAGTGGCCATTGGGACAACACAGTCCTCAGTGGAAGGACCAAGGCGAAGCACAAACCATGGCAGAGAAGAGGGAATGCAAACACCGCTGCAACGCACAGACGGCTCTATAGGCTTTTACCACCAGGCGAAGCCACGGTGCTTTAAAACAGGATCATGTTTTGGTTTAAAAAGGAACAGAGTTAAGGAACTGTGTGCTAGAGCCAGGTGCTGAGTGGGACTAGAAACTGAAGGAAGTTTTTGCTGTTACCTGATGATGCTTGAATGGAACCCATGAGGCTCACTCCTCGGAAAGAATCTTTCCCCTTGTTGAGCTTTCGTTTAAAAATACATATTTCTGCTTCGCTAGGAGAGCAGACGTGCAGCTGTAAATGCATGGCAGGACAGATCTGTAACTGCGTGTATCCTTCCGTGAATCACTGAGAGGCAGTTGCCCAAGACTAGTAAGGATACTCGATGACTCTGGAAAACTCTCTCCGTGCTAAATCCCCTGTACGGTCTGGAGCAACGCGAGCACAGCAGCGTCTCTTTGCAAACCAAAGGGAAAACTTTGTACCCTCACCAAGCCATGCCCATGTCCTGCTTTACTGACTGCTGGAATCCTGCCTTACTAACGCCCACTGTTCCACAGATCCTACCCGACATCCTCCTGCTCTGCAGGGCTTTGATGTGAGGCTGCAAATAGTATCAAAGAGTGCCACACAATGACTGCCATGAAAGGACCTGTCAAGCCATCATAGCTGTGGTCATGTTCATCTGACTGGGACAGCCACAGACACGAAGTGATCTGCCTGGGATTACAAGTGAGTCTCTGGAGGGTTTAAATGAGGACTTCAGCTTAAAGAGTCTCAGAATGACAGATCTTGCCCTCTGCCGAGTGACACACCCTGCCCCTGCCTGGCATCTGATGAACAAGCAGCAAGGTGAAAGGCGAGTCCGGTCTCGCTGGCCACATGGACAGTGATGTCCCCAGGGACAGGAGGTTGCTGCGTTGGAACAGAGGCACGAGCAGCTGGACGTGACTGGAAAATCCAGGGAAAGTGGAAAACATTCTGTGCCTGATAGATGAATTAATATCAAGCCTGCTTGAAAAGCTGCAGGCAAGAAGAGAGATAAAGGCTCCCCTGGATGTCTCAAACCCCACTGACAAACTCCAAGGCCAAAAGCATAAAGGTTGAATTCAACAAACTCTGAATCACCAGGACAAAGCTGCATTCAGAAATCTCCTTTGCATCCTCCACCAAGAGATGCTTCTGCTCAAGCTGGCCTACAAATGAATGCCAGGAGAACACTGGCCTGCCAGGGTACCGTCCCACTAGCCTGGCCATGAGCACATGCCCATGCAGCTGGAAGCCATTCAGAAGTCAGAGAATCATAGAATCATTACGGATTGGAAGGGACCCCGAAAGATCATCCAGTCCAACCCCCCTGCCAAAGCAGGATCACCTAGACCAAGTCATAGAGTCAGTCAGTGTTAGAAGGGACCACAGGATCATCCAGTTCCAAGTCCCCTGCCATGGGCAGGGACACCCCACCCTAGATCAGGATGGCCAGAGCCCCATCCAGCCTGGCCTTAAACATCTCCTGGGATGGGGGCCCAACCACCTCCCTGGGCAACCCATTCCAGGCTCTCACCACCCTCACGGTGAAGAACTTCCTCCTCACATCCAGTCTAAATCCACCCATCTCCAGCTTTGCTCCATTCCCCTGAGTCCTGTCGCCACCTGATACCCTAAAGAGTCCCTCCCCAGCCTTTTTGAAGGCCCCCTTCAGATACTGGAAGGCCACAATAAGGTCACCTTGGAGCCTCCTCTTCTCCAGACTGAACAGCCCCAACTCTCTCAGTCTGGCCTCATAGGAGAGCTGCTCCAGCCCTCTGATCATCCTCGTGGCCAAACTGCCTGAAACCCTGGGAACTGCCATCTGCCTAGTAGCCTCCATGAGCACCCAAAGGCAGCTCAGAGCCACCCCAGCACAGAGCCAGGAGCACATGCAGCTGTCCTGCTGGGGCGCAGATCCCCGCCTCGAGCCATTCCTCCGCTTAAAAATGTTATTTTGGGAAAGAAATGAATAATGGGAACAGGGTCGGAAAAGCAGAGGGAATTCAGCAAACAAAAGAAAAGCTGCTATTTTCGCAAATGCCTCAGATGGGTGACCGTGGCTTGTTTTAACCCATCCTCTCCCAGGGGGCTCTGCACGGGATGAATGACGGCTCTGAGCCATCCCAGTGGGCTCTGCACAGGAGGAATGGATTACACTGTGGGATCTGGTGTGGGAGCAGCACTCCACTGACACACAGCGAACTAACAGCCAAATACCTTCCATATCTAATCAAACACTTTGAATTAAGTTTCTGCCAGGGTTCCAGCATCTAACAAGAGCAAATGTCAGGTAAGCAGCCACTCTGCTAGCAATTCTGCCACTGTCTGTCACCTCTGGAAGAGTTGTTTTTCTAACTGGAGCATCACAAGCACTGAGTGGGTTGTGAGCAGAGGGGTCTAACCCTGCAGAGCATCCAGAGCATCTTGTGGTTCACAGAGAAAAGGCCATCACTGCTGCTCACTGCTGCAAGAAAAGAAATGGAACCTGACAAGGCTGCAGACTCAGCTAATCATCATAAACTCATCTTAACGAATGTACCAAGACCCCCACAGAGCTGATGGAGCAAGTTCCAGCGCTGTTCCATCAGCTCTCGTTTATTCTCATCACTGTGTAACCTGGTCCCTGGCACCCCTGGTCAACCCTGGCACAGCTCTCCTGCCTGCGGCATCCTGCACTAAGGGAAGGCACCGGCAACAACTGGGCCACCACTGTGGATGGTTTGGCAGCTCCTCATGACAAAAGTGATGGCCACCTTTCCTGTGAGCTAAAGCCAGGCAGAAGAGAGGCAAAACTGGAAACAAATGTGGTGGATCTGCTGGTCTGATGATGCCTGAACAAGAACAAACAACCAAGGTCTGGGCTCATGTTTTCAGTTCCTAAAGTGACACTGCTCTGCCCAAGTGCTGCTGTGCCCAAGGACTGGGACTCTCCTGGATGTCGCAGGGCCAGCAGCAGAGATGGGCAAGCCCATTCCTGAATTGTCAGAAGAGAGTTCACTTTGTTTCAGGAAGAAGACAGTGCTCCCTGGATTTTATTTTCCTGGAGAAGCATGAGAAAATGAAAATCACTATTTTGCTCAGAAAGAGAAGGGTTCCTCCTTCCACTGCCTCTGACCTTCCCAAGACCCAGCACTTCTGCCCTTCACTTAACTCTGCTTCTCAGCTTTTGCCTTAGCGTGGAGGAGTCACTTGGCTCCTTCATCAGGCTCTGAGAGCAGAGGTAAAACAAAGCACAGCCCCCTACCCAGCACCTCTCCAACCACTCAGAGACCAGGTAGTCCCACAGAGACCTCAGATCAACACGGGGTTTAACACCGTGTGCTGTCAAGCATCACGCGCCCTCTAATTCAAGGCAGGGATTTTAAGGAAGCCCTCCAATGCAACGAGAAAGAACTGCAAATTCTGGTAAAGCTCTTCTCACATTTTAGCAGTAGAGTAACTGAAAGTGAAGGGTGAGGTGAAATGTGCGTGCTGAGTCAAATCAGCAGCAGTATTCAAGCAAGAGTAGACTGGTGAGACTGAAGGATGCAGCCTTGGCTAGCTGTAACTTTGCACTCTCCTTGTTCACATCAGCCTGAGAAATAAACCTACAAAACACGGGACACCCTTCAGATGAGACCGTGTCAGTGGAGTCTGGACAACTTTACATGACAAACATCACACAAGATTAAGGGCTTTGAACAGGACAGTTGACAGACAGGTCCAGAGGACAACAGACAGCGTTTCTGCTGAGATATAACTGCTCTAATTGGACCTGGGCTTGCTAAAATAGTGACGTCCAAGAGGACTCTGCAATCACGCTGCCAGTCCTCACAAAAGATCACTCTTGTGATAGGAAGCGCAGAGCAGTTGTGGAAATAATTGGTGGCTTTGTGTTTGCTCCCCCTGGCATCCTGCGTTTGCCGTTAGGAACTTGCACTCCAGGTGAGCCGAGCATTTTCTTTAGAGCTGAAGGTTCTCAAGGCTGAACTGTTTCACGGCTCAAGCCTCTGAGTGTTATTGAGCTGAAGTCAGACACTCAAATGAGCTGCATCCTTTGTGTTTTTGCAGTCATGGAGGAGATGCAGCAAGGCCGCATGAGGTGTAATTAGGGGATCAGCCTGCTCTAGGAGTGAGGGAATTTGGTGAAGAAAGAAGATAACTTTGACCTCCTCCAGCTTCAGCTTCTCTTCTCTGGAGCAAAATCCTGTAATCTGATCTGCTCATCTACTGAAACCTCCATACATGTAATCCTAGGGTTCTCCAAAACCCAATCTCCTCCAGAATCACAGAATCATAGAATCATTAGAGACTGGAAGGGACCTCGAAAGATCATCTAGTCCAATCCCCTTGACACAGCAGAACCACCTGAAGATCTTACAAGCAAAATCTTTGTCCTCCAGTAGCACAGTCTGTGAGAGGGTTGAGTGTGCAATGTTTCTCCAGCCCTGTTTTGAACCCAGTGCCCAGCAGACAGTGCAGCCCTTCTAGTCACTGCTACATCGGATGGCAGCAAAATAATGGAGCATCATTATTAACTGGGGAGTATTTTGCTTTCCCGACTCCCTCAAGCAGTGGTGTGTCACAGGGGTGGGTGCTGGCCTCTACTGCAGATGCTCAGGGATGCTGGGCAATGCTATCTGAGGTCGCTGCTGGGGCCAAAACAGCAAGAGCAGTGACAGTAGAGCAGCCAAGAAGTGGCAGGTCTGCCCATGGCCTCGTCCCACCATCATCTGATCACTTAGTCTTGCCCAGGCTTGTCCCTCCCCAGTCCAACTGGGTCCATAGTGCCCCTTCAGCAGGTCAGCCTGGCTCTGACCCACTCCCAAGGCCTCGCTCTCCAGACAGTGAAATTCAGCACACTGCTAAGAGGCTTTGTGACAAATGCCACCAGTATAAACCTGTTTCAAAGCCTTTCAGCCTCAGCATGCACCTGCTGACGTGCTCAGACAAAGCTGTACAAAACGCTGCCTCCTGCACCTCTGGGGCTGCTAAAAGAGACAGGTGTGATGCTCGAGGCTGCTCATGCCTCACCTGCAAAGCAGCCTTCAAGCAAGGCCACTTTATAACCAGCCAACTTGCCTTACTTGCACTCTCCCCAACAAAAAATGCCTTCTCAGGTCATCTGCAGTGACACCCTGTGGCTCCTGCCCTTTGCAAACAGCAGACCCAGGATCCAGGACATGCACCACCCAGAAGGTGAGTGCCAGAGCAGACACCCTCCCCTGCACCCAGGGAAAGTGCCAGGGCTGGGTGGAGGTGGGTGCAGGCAAGTGGCCCTGGGCAGTCATAGGAAGATGTCCCTCAGAGCACGTTCCTGAGTCACCAGGAACCATGTCACCAGTCAGCACATTCAACCACACAGTGCTGGCTTCATGGGTCCATGCTGCTCCTTTGTGTGCCCTGCACTGACATTTGCTCTGAAGGAGCACTGGGACTGTCTCAGCAGGACCATGGGAGATGCATGGGGACACAAAAACACTCAGTCTCAGCTTTTGTCTCCTCCCAATGCCGGCTTTGCTTTGTGCATCACAGGCTGTGCTCCATGCATGGACCTGTCCAATCTCAGTGGTGGGAAAAATTGGCCATGAGCGATGCTCTCCAAACCAGGGAGCATCTTAGACAATACTGGGTGTGATTTATCAACACAAACCCAACTAGAAAGAGAGGATGTACTTGTTTCCAGCTGATACATCTATGAGCAGCTGAAAATCACCACAAGAACAGCAAAACCCTACAACAATCCACATCAGTGAGGTTTGCACAGGGAAAACTTTGCACAGCTCCTTGAACAGGTACAGCAGGAATTCCCGAGTTAGGAATAACAGAGGAAAAGAGCTAAACTAAGACCCTTCCTCTTGTGAAACGAGGCATTGGGGGGGATCCTGGGTGCTGGGCAAATTCAAAGCAGCATTTCAGGGCAAACGACAAGCTTTTCAGTGCCTAAGTTGGCTCCTTACACCGTCTCGTTGTCAGCCGTGGCTGGAAGCGATTCGGCAGCTATCAGCACAGCCCGAGTGAAATTCACCAGAACAGGATCTGGGCACTTCAGCTCCTAATGATTAGATGTTTCTGTGGAAATGAATCTTCCAGAAAAATGAAGTTTAGTGGAAAGCTGACAGCCTGGAGAGACTGCAGAAGGGAGAGGAACTTTGCGACTCAGCCTTCCCATTTTCCACCTATAGGATTTCAGGGTTTGCTGAAGTCGTGGCGAGGCAGCTTCTTCACAGGGCTCCCCCCGGGAAACGTCACATTCAGCAATTCCTGAACTACAGTTTCTAATTATATTTTCATGCTGTAATGCTGCCTGAAATGCAAATTTGATGACAGAATAATTCAATCCATGTAAAATAATTGCAAAATTACGGTTTCTCAGACCTCAGCCCATACTCCCTGCCATTGAAGACGACAAATTTAACAGCAGCAAAAGTACAGCCAAAACAGAGTCCATTTTTTAAACTGTTACCTGACTACAAGTGTTTGCGTGGATTTTGGCTCGCCATCCATGATGGCTAAAATGTGACTACCAGAGGGGTAAGATTTCTGCTGCTTTAGCCTGGAACCAACAACGAGGTCAACTCCCATTTTGCATCGGTGGCATCTCTGTTTAAATGGAAAAGCAACTCTTGATTAAGACGCCAAATCTCCACTGTGGCTCAATTAAGCCAGCTGTCGCTAACGCTGGTGTAAGACTTTTAGTGAGTACAAGGCAGTGATTTTTTTAGCAGAGTGGAAAGCAACTTCTGCAATATGAAATTCAAGAACTTGAAACTCCATCCTGCTGCATCAGTTCCCACTGCCTGACAATCCCTCCCCACCCTGCCCTCTGTGGGGGATTTTATTTCCCCCGTGTTATTGCCTTGAGTAGGGGCTAGGACTTCAAAAAAGACGGCAAAAATCTCATTCTGCTTGAAAAATGCAGGAAGGAGTCAGCTGCTCTGCCTTGCAAGAGTTTTCTAGGCTTTACTATGTTACTAGCCTAAATTTAGCTTGTCACTGCCCATCGAGTCAACCAGATCAAGGTAGAGCACACGAAGGGCTGAGTGTGTTGTTATTGCTAGGCTGGAGGCATCAACATCTCGTGTCTGTTTTTAATCTCCCTGGCTGCATCCAGCTGTGAGAGAAGAGACTCAGGGAGACCTTTTTCTTGTTTCTGACTGAGGTTTCTCCTGAGATGAAGTGCTTGAGTTCCTCAGCAACTGCTGCTTTGCTCGGGCACACAGTCTGTCCAAAGAGATGGCCTCCTCTCTATGTGTGTGCAAGGGAGTGACCTTTGCAAATATGAAGGCTGGTGGGAGCTATGGGGGTCAGTTTGCCATGCCCAGAAGACAGTGGGGATGTTCACGTGTATGTCTCATTATTCTCAGCTTTATGTCAGGATTTAAAGTCTAAGGAACTTGGCAGATTAATGACCGCGGCATTGAGCAAAAGATGAGGGATGGGCTACAGGCAAAGCCTGCCCCTCTTGGCAGAAGCAAGGAACTTTCAGGCTGTTTATTCTTTTCTTGTAGTGGGTGAAAACATGAGAAGGCAGAGAAGGTGGGATGCATCACATCACCTGGCCACTTCACACTCTCACAAGGTAAATTTCAAGATTTGCCTAAAGGGTTTGGAACAGAGCTGACCCCTGAAAACATGAAGTGGTCAAACAGAGGAATGTGCGACTCTCACACTATCCCTGCCCTGAGGAGGAACTTGAGCCTTTCTCTCCAGGTGCAGACTGTCACACCACCTGGAGCTGCCTGCCTCTCAGCCAGCCCCACTTTTGAGGCTCAAAGGAACCTGAGCCAATGGGATATCCAAAGCTCCCACAGACACAGAGCAAGAGGATAGAGCTGGACACTCTGACAAGCAAGACACATCCCTGTGCAACTTCAGCGGCACTCACCAGCTTCCCTGGCAATGCTGCCTCTCAGATCTCCTAAACATGGTCAGGACCCTTCTGGTAAAACACAAAGCAGTTTATCACCCTCCTTTCTCAGGCCAATTTAGTCCCTTTTGAAGACTTGTTTGAAATGACTAAATCAAGGTATGACCATTCCAGCTGGAGATGAGGAACCTATTTCAAAAATATTTCTGCTGAGTAACTCTTGGGTAAAGTTGCACCAGTTATTTCCCCCCGTGTGGGTAGTTTTTGAGCCATCAGATGCTACAGGACACTGCGCTCCAGCTTAAATGAACGAGCCCCAACCCTCACCAAGCATCATCACCACTCTGATGTCTCAAGCCAAATCTGGCAGGTGACTGCAGCTCTACAAAGAGCTGAGTCCTCCAGATGTGAAGGCGAATGACTTTTTTTGAATGGCAGGTGTCAAGCCGACCTGGAAGGTGGTGGGTCATAGCAGTCACTTCCCTCTGTCTTTCCTTCCGACACCCTCACGCAGATGCTCCGGAGGACACTGCAGGTAGTGGAGGGGGGAAAAGATGCCCAGCTCAGCTCGGATGGGTGATCCCAGCAAGAGCAGAGAGCCCCAGTCCCTGTGGGAAGGCTGCACAAAGGATGTCAGCACCTTCACACTGATGCCCTGAGACTCCTGTAAACTCTGATTAAAGTACCCTACAAGGAGCCAGTCGAGATTCCTCAGGCACTGATACACTGACATCAGGTGAAGAACTGAATTAAGACAACTTGGAATATTTCAGCACTCAAACGGTCACTATTTTAGACACAAGACTTAAATTGGAAAGAACTGATGAGATAAGGTGACACGAAATGGTTTAGGGGTGCCAGATGCACTTAACCTTGTTGCTGATCAGAATGCCCAATGCAGAGAAACCCAGAGCACTCAGCCATAAGTTCCCTTACAGAAATACTTCCAGTTTTTCTTTCTGCCTTGGCTTCCTTTCTGAAACAATTACCTCTGGAGCATTTGGCAATGTTAGAATCATTTTAATAGAAATTTTAAATGTTTTTACAGAATTTTTAAATCTTGTAGTGCTCTGTATTTTAAGATTTTCTGTAGCTCTCTGTGATTGTTCCAGTGGCAGCTGCCTCAAAAAATCATTACCATTACCAACAAACCCTTTGAACTTTGGGAGAAAGGGAACAGGAGCACATAATTAGCGAAGATAAGAACGATGCTTTTCCAGGAAACAAACGCACACGCGATGCTTCGCCTGGGATCTGCTCTTCAAACAAATCTGTATGTTGCCACACAAACAAACTTCAAGAGTCCCGAGATCTCCTTCCCCACAACAGCCCCCTCGGAGTGAGTGCCGAGCAGAAACAACTCCCTCTTCTTTTCAGAAAAAGCCGCAAAGAGCATTTCAGTTTCTCCGTGTCTGCGCGCTCTTCACGCCGCAGCACTTTCTTTTTTAACTCTTTAACCGCTATCGACCCGCAACCGAAAAATAGCAATAAAAGAAAAAATAGCCACGCATGTGAGAAAAAAGGTAAAAGCTCCTATTAAAGCGGTGCTGCTCTCTTGCCATATCTCAGAGAGCTTTTCAGAAAGCTCTTCACACTTTCCTCTGCAAACACTGTCCAGCCAGGGGTGCCATGTGCCCCCAGAGAGGGACCGAGGTCCCGGGGTGAGCGCCGGGTGCGGGGGACTCCCTGTGAACAAAGATGGTTTAAAGCCTCCAACTCTGGGAGCTGGGTTTCCCAGTGGCTGCCGGCTTTCCCCTCGCTGAACACACCGGGTACGGACCCGCCTGAGCCGGGCAGCGGTACAAAACTCCAAGTTCCAGCAGAACTAGAGATGCTAAACCCGACGCAAAACCTAAACAGGATCTCTGCAGCCTCCTGGACGCGTTAGCCCGGGATTACACGTGTTCATTTATATTCCTAAAGTGTCAAACGAGAACAATATAATTTTATTCTCTTTCCACGGATCATTAATCTAAATGGAACTCTGCTTTGCAGTCTGCACACAGAATTAGTAACTGGAAGCTGCTTTGCATTTATCTGATAGTGCCGAGCTGGTTCATCAAGGCAAACTTCCAGCCAAAACAAACAAGCGAAAAAAAATAGCGGCTGTGATAAGCTGCTTTCTATCCTGGGTTTTTTTGGTTTTTTAAAGTGAAAAAACCCCAAACACAAACACCTGACGAGAACATAAAGCAAACGGTTACCTCACACTGCAGAAATGCAAGTTTTTAATAGTCCATGCTCTGGCAGCCCCTGAGAATCGGCAGCGGCGGCGGCGGTGTTGGCGGGGATAAATCCAGCATCCACTGGGTTCTCACAAGGCTTTGGCTGAGTGGCCCAAACCGCAGGCTCAGCCTCCAGCTGACGTCAAGGCGGTTGTCACATGGCCAGGCGCAGGCCCAGGGAGCACTGGTTGTCCTGGCAACCCAGCACTGCTCCGAAATTATTTCAATAGGTCATCTGTCACACTGCGCGCACACTGGAACCATCGCGGGCACCCGGACAACCCAAACACCCGGGGCTCGCTGGAACTGCCTGCATCGGTTGGTCCCGTCGCTGACGTCCTCTTAAACCCCGTCCCTGAAACAAACACACGTCCCTCTTCCTCCGGCACCCCCAGCGCCCAAGGAAAGGGGCAGAGGTGCTGCCCTCCCTGCGCAGTGGGCGCCCCGAGGATGCGCTGTAGGGTGCTGGCTAGGTTTAGGCAGAGTGAGGGTCCTTCAGAATGACATTGTGGGTGGGGTTTTATTCATAGCCACGGAGATGCACCTTTGGTCACCAGCATCTCTGCCCGGATTTGGGGCGAGGCAGCAGCAATGAGGGATGACAGCTACGGCTCTGCGGGGTGGCTCCAAGAGGTGACTAGCCAGCTCAGCCTCACATCTCTGAGACTCTGCCACTGGCCCCTGCTGCTTGCTCCCAGTAAAATGTCCTGGAAGAGGAACGAAACAGCACCTGCCTCTACCTGGCTCCCACTCACCGCTGCAGCCTTGTCCTGCAGGCAGAGACATGACACCGGTGTCTCAGATTTCCTTGTAACTGTAGCTAAAACCCACTCCAAATTCCCTTCCTTTCCCTCTGCACATCACTTTGCACCTCACCAGAGCCCAGACCTCACAGCAGGGTCCAGGAGAAAGGAGAGACTCTCACGTGCAAGAAGCAGAAAGGAAAGGCAAAATGTCAGCAATGAGAAGACTCCTGTGTTCACCTGAGCCAGTGATGGTTCCTGGATGGTGCCTGGGATATGAAATACCAGGAATCAGATGGCTCTGGTTGAAAGTGGCAACAGGTGCAGAGCCACACAGGATCTGCAAATGCAGACACTGGGGCACCATCAGCTGAGGCTGACTTTGCCCCCTTTGCAACAGGTGAAAGAGAAAACACAAAAATGAAAAGACAGCTCAGGACAGGGCATAGAGGGGTGCTGGGAAGGGCTTTCCCCATCCAGGGCAGAGGGAGGATGGTGGAGACATGAGACTGACAGGCATTGGGGGACCACTGAACCCCACTACCCTCCTTTGTGAGACCAGCAGGTGTTTGAGATATTTTGCTCAACACCTGTGACAGCCAGTGATGGTTTGTGCAGTGTTTAGCCAGATATGCAGCTCATAAAACACCTGTCCAGCACCACTGCTGTACTGGGGCTTCCCGGGGCAAAGCCCTGCAGGATCAAGAGTTGCCCCCAGTACAAAGCAGTGAACAGGGCTCAAAGAGTTATTGCAGTAGAATAAGATATCCCCAATTGTCTAAAATTCATGCCTTAGAAAGAAAATGCTCCCAATTATCTGGGAAACCTGTGACCATTTAACAGAACAAGAATAATATAATGGATTTTAAAACCTCCACCGATTACTACATGTGTTACACATCATCACACATATTAATCCCGTGCAGAAGGCTGAAACTTCATGTCTACAGCCACCAATGAAATTCTACCACAACAAGCAGATGTAGCTTTTCACTTTTCACAGCAAAGTTTGTGTGACACAACACAAACTCTGTCTGCTCCAGTCTCCCACACCTACACACACAGGGGTGTGCAGAGCATAAAAACAGCATTTTCATTCTCCTTTAAGGGGTTTTTTTGCTTCAGAGCAAGACCCCAGAGGAGTTTTTAAACCAAACATGGTACACAGATCATTAGGGGTTGGAAGGGACCTCCAGGGGCCATCGAGTCCAACCCCCCAGCTCGAGTAGGATCATAAAATGTAAGACAGGTTACACAGAAACCCATCTAGGTGGCTCTTAAAAGTCTCCAGAGAAGTAGATTCCACAGCCTCCTGGACAGCCCGTTCCAGTGCTCTGTAACCCTTGCAGTAAAGAAATATTTCCTCATATTGAGGTGGATCTTCCTGTGCTCCAGCTGACACCCACTGCCCCTTATCCTATCACAGGGGGCAAGTGAAAAGACATTGTCTCTTTCTTCTTGACACCCAGCCCTCATGTGTTTATAGACAGTGTAACCTCGTAACCTTCTCCTCTCCAAGCTGCAAAGTCCCTGGTCTCTCAACCTCTCCTCATAAGGCCGGTGCTTGGGTCCCATAAACACCCTCGTGGCCAGTCGAGTCTCCATCTCTCTTGAACTGGGGAGCCCAGAACTGGCCACAATACTCCAGATGTGGTCTCACTAGGGCAGAGTAGAGATGGAGAATGATCTCCCTCTCTCCTCTGCCATCTCTGTTTTGTCAGGATGTACAAACTTCACGCTGTGAACGCTGCAATTTTCAGCCAGTTTAAAAACACTAAGTGGAAATAAGAAAAAAGACCGATGCTCTGAAAAGCACATGGTAATTGAAGCCAAAAATGAGCTGGTCCGAGTTCCCAAGGCTCTGCAGAAGTCCTGCTGTGCTCCCCCATCGATGGAGTTTGGGAATAACTCCTCCATGGGAAGACTTCCTGAGTTTCTGACTGAAATTCCTACTTCTCCCCAGCACTTGCTGCAACCCACCAAGCTTTCCAGGACTGGGACAAGGGAGCTTTTGCACTATGCAGATGGACACAAAAATGGAAGCAGCAGCATCCACTCCTCAGGGAGGCAAAACACTGCTAAAATGGCAGAAAGGCCTCCATTCCCTGAATGAGCTTAGCTTTTCCATGCCCAAACCCCCAGCGTCAAGCCAGTCTCTTTTGTAGTGTCAATCACCCCAGCGAGTGCAAAGCAACGAGATGCGGGCACTGACTGGAAAAAGACATAAAAGATATTTAAAGGTTGAAGCCTGCTGAGAAACAAATGCATTGCATCCACCTGGGACCCAGTGCAAAGACTCACACTCCTCTTCCCACTATGAGGATGTGATGCCTCATGGGGAAGTCTCTGTTCTGCTTTTGGAATCTGCTCCCTCTCAGCTCTCCAAGCCTCAGGCCCACAGCAGGCACTACCAGGGGATATGAGGTCCCTCCTTCACCCTTAGAATGGCTGCAGTAGCATGTGTTACATAGACCATAACATACATGTAGCTGTCTCTAATCCCTAAACTCCCTTGTAACATGATGTACCAGGACTCTGTGTTACCTAGACCATAACACACATGTAGCTGTCCCTAATCCCTAAACCATCTTGTAACACGATGTACCAGGACCCACGTCACATCTGACACACCAATACACTGCCGCAAGACAGGACACAACCCAGCTCTGCCTCCCATACTTCTGGCTCTGCAGAGCTAACAACAGGTAACATTTGTTTGTCCACAAAATGGAAGACACGCAGGGAGCCGATATGGGCTGACTGCTGAACCCTCAAAACACTAGATCTGCCTTGGTGTCAGCCCCTGCTCTCAGCAAGGAGCATCTGTGTAAGCAGCTGAGACTCTGCTCCTGCCTTTCCCCTTACCAAAGCACCGCTTAGCATAGTGCCTCATCCTGAAACCTTCCCTCAGATACACAAACTTGCACCCTGCTTTTAAAAACAAAAGGAAATAAAGAAGCAAGTGGGCAGGAATTTAACGTTCTGTGTACACATAAACCAAACCACATGCGTTCTGCTGGCCTCGGCAGTTGCCGTGTGAAAGCGTGGCTGACGTTTCCACTGGCATCAGTTACACAGATAAAAACGAGACAGAAACAAGCCTCAGCCTCGGTGCTGTCGTGTTGACTTTTGCTCTTGCAGAAAAACAGGCTAGGAAAAAAACTCAGGGCAAAAAGACATTTTAGATTTGACAGAGCTGACACAGCGCTACCAGCACTGGGGGGACGAAGTAGAAAGCAGAAAGGAAAGGGGCTCAGCCACCCTGTTCACTGGCGGTGGCTCAGAGAAAGAATTATTGTTCAAGTCAAATCAGGTGGAAGATGGTTTCCCAGGAATGCAGCACTGTAAAAAAAGCTCCTGTGCTCTCCATCTATCTGTCATGGCTCTTTAGTTCCAGTAGTTCCTGCTTCCAGGGAGGGTGAATGATTCTCCTCTCAGAAGCAATAATTTAGGTTTCGTGTACAGCGCCAGTGGCTTTGGGGATTCCCCCAGCTCCCTTCAAGAAGGGAAGCTGGGAGGGTGTGAGCATCAGCAGCAAGGACTCGTTCCCAAACAAACAGCTCTTGTGGGTGCTGCTGAGGACTGTGGGGAGCTCCTGTGCCACAAGCTACCTTTTGTGCTGTATTTTGTAGGAAGCACCACTGGGTCTGCAACGATTTTTCTGGCATTTGAGCCTAAAACGATGCCACTGTCTATCATTAGGCAGAATTGTGCTGGTTGTTTTCCTCCTGAGATTTGAAATATCTTTTCATGTGATCTTTTAAAACCTGATCATTTTTCGGGTGGATTCATTCCTCCTGTGTCTCGTCCAACGTCCCCACATCCTTTTTTCTCTCTACTTGTTCTTCTGGATTTCAATTGCCCTGCCCTCACCCTCATGCTTGCTCTGAAGTATTTGTTGGTTAGATGAGAAAAACATCTTAAACCAGGAGTAAGATGAGACTTGGTTTCTCCTACCTTACACATATTCCAGGTCTACATCTACTCCAGTAGCTAAAAGGAGCCAGGACCTGTTCCTTGGCCCAGAGACTCTGTCACAGCACTGCTGGAGCCTGCAGCACTGAGCACCTTCCACAAAAGACTGGCTTTATCCCTTCCTACCTGTTTGGAAAGACCTCAGGCCAGTGCTCTCTCTCAAACCACAGCCAAGACAGCAAGAGAAATTGAGGATGGCTACCACATCAAACATCTAAATATCAGAAGGAACTTCTTCCCAGTGAGGGTGACGGAGCACTGGAACAGGCTGTCCAGGAGGGTTGTGGAGTCTCCTTCTTTGGAGATGTTTAAGACCTGCTTGGAAATGTTCCTGTGTGACTTGATCCAGGTGGTCCTGCTCTGGCAGGGGGACTGGACTAGATGATCTTTCAAGGTCCCTTCCAATCCCTAATGTTCTCTGATTCTGTGGTTTGGCCTCTGGGCAGTAGCAAGTGTGCTGGGTGGGAGTTACCCTTGCAGGGATCCCATCTCCCTGGCCCTGAATCACCAAAAGACCAGCTCAAAAACTGAAGAGAACAAATGAAAACCAAAATACTGTTAGCTGGGAAAAATCCCCATCATCTAGCAATCACGATCAGTACCTCCTGAGGGACCAGCCAGAAGATGTACTTTGCTGCTGAGTGTGGATGCTTTCCATTAATTGATGCACTTGACTTGTGTGCTCTTATCTGGGGGCCAAACTGACGGAAAACAGGGAAGAGTCATTTGGATCAAACGGGAATTGATTACTTGGCAACACGCAGCGGAAAATAAAAGGCACTTTGGATCAAAGAAAGCGTCTGGAGCATTTTAAAACAAGCCAAGGAGATTTGGAAACAAAAGCCTTTAGCAGCAGTGGGACAGAGACAGAGACCTCTGCGGGCAGGAGGGGTCACTGTCGCTTGCCCCGTGAGTGGTCATCCACCCCTGCCCTAGAGGAACACTGGGCCACGAAGCACAGTCCACCCTGTCCTCCCAAACCCTGCTGCTTGCACTGTTTAACCTGACCTGGCTCACCTGCACTGCTCTGCTGGTGGCTTCCAGTGCCCCAAAGCAGCACTTTTTGAAGAATCACCAACTTACCAACTTGTCCCTCAGATCCAAATAATCATTCAGGCAGCAGATTACCCCCTGAACCCTCTTGCCAAGATCTCTGTGGTCTCCCAATAACATTTTCTAATCATCTGGCTCTTCAGTATCTCATCCTTACTGTGTAGAAGCCACATCTGAGCTGCAGAGATATTAAGATCCTGACCCAAAGTCATCTAAGCACATGGATAACCTTAGGCTGGCTGGGTTGTAACACGTGTGCTTGAGTATTTGCTGGATGAGAGCCCGAGTGCCTGACAGCTTCATGGAAACCAAGCGCGCACACAGTGATAGCAAACGCAGGAAAACAAAGAAACAAGGGAGAACTAGCCTTTTGCTCCCAAATAAATCTTTCTCCAGCGAGGAGAAAGGAAGAGAACTCACTAACAGGAATTCAGTCATCTGTATTGCAGCCCCACCTCTGTTAACCAGGAGCACTTCTAGCTTTTCAAAAACTCTTTGCAGTGCCTATCACACTTGGCAAATTTGAAATGTTTTCACTTTTTCCCTTGTTTTTCTTCTCCTGTGCTTCCGCTCCCTCCTTTTCTTCCCCCCTTTCCCTGAGCTGCTGCCATCCACTTCTGTGCAGCTTATCTTATCCAGGCGGCTGCCAGTATTTAATTTGTAATAACAAACCACCAGCCTGCGCCCGCACACGAAACACTATCGCCCTCCTGGTAAACGTGCCAGGTGTGAACAGCCTCATTTGTTGGAAACTCCGTCTCAACACACCCTTGACATGGCATGTCCCTGCCCACGCAGGAACGAGAGCACTGCGTTGGAGAGAAGTGTAAGAGAAAGGGACCTAGGGGTCCTGCTGGACAGCAGGATGACCATGAGCCAGCTATGTGCTTTTGTGGCCAAGAGCATCCTGGGGTGGATGAGAAGGGGGTGGTTAGCAGATTGAGAGAGGTTCTTCCTCTTTACTCTGCACTAGTGAGACCACATCTGGAGCATTGTGTCCAGTTCTGGGCTCCTCAGTTCAAGCAGGACACGTAACTGCTGGAGGGCGTCCAGCATAGAGCAGTGAGGATGATGATGAAGGAAGTGGAACACCTTCATCTGAGGCAGAGGGAGCTGGGTCTCTTTAGCTTGGAGAAGAGAAGACTGAGGGGTGACCTTATTAATGTCTATTAATGACATAAGTATGGGTGTCAGAAGGATGGAGCCAGGCTCTTCTCAATGTCATAGGACATGGGGTAGTGGGTATCAGCTGGAACCCAGGAGGTTCCACATCAATATGAGAAGGAACTCTTCACAGTGAGGGTGACAGAGCACTGGAACAGGCTGCCCAGGGAGGTTGTGGAGTCTCCTTCTCTGAAGATGTTTAAAACCCACCTGGATATGTTCCTGTGCAACTTGGTCTAGGTGGTCCTACTCTGGCAGGGAGATTGGACTGGATGATCTTTCAAGGTCCCTTCCAATCCCTAATGATTCTATGATCTTTCGTTTGTGGACACACTGTCCTGGCCCGGCACTTCCCATGGCTTGGAGGGGCTTGAAGGCGGCTCAGCTCTTGTTGTTGGAGATCTCTTTTCCCTAGCAAAGGCCTATGGTGTTCTGCAGCTGGTGGCTGCAGAGGAGGCTGCTTCCTGCATCCCATCACCAAACCAGCTCTCCTCACCCAGCCACAGCTCATCCCCAGCCATTACCTGGCCATGGGGAACATCTCACCCTGGTTGAATACAGACACAATAAACAACTGACTGCTTCATTTCCCTTCCAGTGCTCATGAGGACACCCTCCCACACACCCATCACAGCCCTAGCAGCTAATCTGTGCTCCTCAACACTAACGGGTAAAGTCTCCAAGGATATATTGGTGGGTATGTTACCAGTGGGCAGTCAGGGTTCAGAGCAGGCAGGCTGGCTCAGAGGAGGGACCTGACTGTCCTTGCACACAGGGTTACACAGGATTTCTGGCAGGCACTTTGTTAACTTCTGTCTGCACTGATAGTGGTGAAAGGCTTCCCAGCATCGGTGGCTACTGCAGAGATAGGAACGGAAGCATTTTTGGCATCTGCTTTCTGGCTCACAACTGGCAGTTTGCCCTCTCCTTGATAACAGGCACTTTGTCCCTTTGACAGGGTAAAAGGTGATAAACTTGTCACATGTTTCCTAAACACAGAAAGTAGGAGCTGGAGAAGGCATTGTGCTGGGCTGTGGAGGACCACTAACCTGCAGCACCAGCTTTGCCAATCTGAAAGGGAGGACTGGCTGTGCCTGAGCACTGGCTCCAGTAGCAGCTGCTGACTGCATCCCTGTGACATCCCCTTTCTTGCTATAACTTCTTCCAACAGCTTCTGCTAGCCCGAGGTGCCCCTGCTGGTGCCTTCCTGTGTCTCCAGCCTTGCTTTGAGAAGGGTGGATATGAGGACACCTGGTAGCCCCATATCCACGATATCAGCCCTTAGTACCTGCACTAAGGCACAGGCTCATAGCACAGCCTCTGCAGCCCCAGCACAGCCTGGCACAACAACAGGGGTGGGCATGGACATACAGATCAATTACTGATGCCAGCAATCTGTGCAGCAACACCACCAAAAGCTGGCCATCTTCAGGAAGAGGGCAGCAAAACATTCCCTTTCTTGTTGTCTGTCATTGCTTCCCCAAAGATGATGACAAACTTGGAGCCTGTTAGGACCCCAGACACCGAGCCAAATGTTTTAGATGTTTCCAGACTCCACTTGGTGCTTTGTGTCTCCTGAGTGCTCTTCCCTGAAACCAGACCTGGCACCATGGCTTTCTGTCCCAGAAGGTTGATTCATAAATGCAACACCATGTGTAAGATGATTCCATGCCTGCATCCCACCTGCCAAACAGGTAGGGCCACGCTGGCCATGCTCTGAGCCCTGCAGTGGTACGTGTGACCTTGAACACAAAGGCAGGCTCCCACAAATCAGCCCAATCTTTCCATGGACTTTGTTGGCTCCATGGTTATGCACACACAGTGTTTTCAGGCAGGTAGGAGCTCATCCCGCACCCAGTTTGAACTGACTGGAAGCCATATGAGTGTGGATTATGTGGGAAAATACCTAATATCATCACCAAGCAAAGAAGGTGACTACACTCAGACAACCTGTGATTGCTGTAGAGCACAAGACAGACACAACAACTGGCTGCCAAAACATGTAGAAATGCCCCAAGAGTGAATGAATGCAACCAAGGAAGTGTTTCTCCAGGTGGTGTAACCACTAAATCTGTACGACTTCTATTTATTCATGGGGGCCAATGCCACCCAGCCATCTGAGGATGGTTCCTAGGTGATAAATGCATTAACTTTTCAAGATCCAAAGAGAAGACAAATATGGACAGATGCAAGAACATGTGCTCCTGACCCGCTGAGTCGAGGCACTGCTGCCACCCAGTCTGGAATATTCTTGAGGACTAGGAAACCTACCCAGCTGGAGGAAGCAGCACCATTCCTTTCAGCTCTGGTTAGACTGGCTGAGCTAGAAATCATTTTCCAAAACGAAACGGTGGTATGGAGCAGGGTCCATCCCTGATCCCACAGGCATGCTACTTGTCCCACTCGTACTGCCCTGAAGACACAACGGAGGCAACAGCACAGCTCCCTGTTCCCCTCACTGCTGGATTGGTTAGACCTGGGCACAAGACTGTCCTTATAAAGGTAAGTGTTTGGGAAGGAGCACTGGCTCTTGACATCAGAGTTCACAGTAAAAGAGGGAAACAGTTTGACTTCTCGTAATTGTCTGCAGATTTGCGGGTTTTCAGGTGTTTTGCTGAAAGAGAATTCTGCCCTGGAGGGAGGCAGAAGTGGCTCCTAAAAGGCAAAAGCAGCAAGTTCCACTGTGCTGGTAATTAGTCACTGTTGTAAACTGTCGTCATGCAGCATTTCATAACCAGGCAATGTGAAAACAAAAACAATATAAAATCAGCCTGGATTTATCCGCTGGAAATTCTGTGTTGGAGAATGATTTGGATGAAGGAGAATTTCAAGTTGCCAAGGGGTAGATTTTATTAGATTTTAATGTCTTTAGTGGAATAGCAACAATAAATATACAGAGCATAAAGCAGTTAAGCTGTGGGTACAGACTACCCAGCATCTACACAGCAAAGAAAGTCATTGCCACCCTGCTCCTTCCAGGTATTGGAAGGTCCCACATGACTCTTCACTACAAGAATCATAGGATCATAGAATCATTAGGAATTGGAAGGGACCTGGAAAGATCATCTAGCCCAATCCCCCTGCCACAGCAGGATCACCTAGACCAAGTCACACAGGAACAAATCCAGGCGGGTCTTAAATGTCTCCCAAGTCTCCCCTACATGTATGCTGCTCCATTCTCCTAACCATGAAGTTAAAGCTTCACGGTTGCCACTACCTTCCCTTCATGTACAACAAATAATGTGCAGCCCACTCCACTTGGATCAGAGCACAGGTAACAGAGCTGCAAACACACTAGGATGGACCTTACATCTCTTTGCTTCCTGTTCATCCCCTACCCCAGCACCAGGAGCCAGCACTCCTGGACTGGAGCCCAGTTAAACCAACATCATCACAGAGACCTGTCTCAGGGAGCACTTCTGCCTGTAGCTGTGTGCTGAGATTAACTCCCACTGCACTCTACAGGACTTCAGAAACTACCACTTGTAGGATAAAACTGTGCCACAAGTCTGGAAAAATCTACTCCTTCACCATATCTACAGCTGTCACTGTCCCTGGCTTCATCACCCAGCAAGGTTTGTAAAACCTGTAGATATATCATTTGGAGCCCTGTTCCTGCTTACATGGGTGTAAGTGAGGAGTAACAGCCCAGATCACAAAGAGCAGGGGAACGCAAGACAGGCTCAAGCTGCACCACACAGAGCCAAGGCTGAAAGGGACTAACAGTGGAACCTGGGCAGCCTGAGCTGCTCCCTGGGCACCGAGATGATACAGATGACTTCTGCCATGGAACAGGGGAGAAGGCCCTGGAGCGTTAAATAGGGTAGATATTTCCATCAGTGGCACTGCCAGAGACTCTGCTACAGAAACAACACGATCGTAACGCAGCTCCTACCTTCTGCCAGAGCTTCGAGAAGCAGACTCCGTTCCTTCTCCTGCTGGGTTTTCCTGCTCAGTGAAGCTTGTCCAGCTGTAATCAGCAGAGGGATGAAAGGCTGTGGAACATGCACACAGCTGTTGTGGAGGGCAGGCTGCGTATCTGATGGAGTTCATGCCAGTATCCAAAGCTGAAAACGACCCTGAGCCAGCACCTCAAGACACCTGAGGAAGACGTTTCTTATCTAAACGTTTTGACACCTGCAGTGGTTCAGGGTGCAGAGCTCCAGCTGCAAGTCTGACCTTGACTTCAGTAAAGGAATTGTTCCAGAGGTTAATAGTGCAGTCTCAGGGGTATTTATGAGAGACTTCTTTATATGGGCAGTGCTTAAGAACAGCCCTGGAAACAGTTTGTTTGTTCACACAAAAGAAAGAGCATTGCTAGTATGTTGATCACTAATCAGCAGTGAACCTCTGTCTCTTCTGATGAGAATCCACCCTTGAACAATGCATCCCAGGAGGAAAAGGTACCAGCCTCTGCCACAGGAGTGGGATGTACAAGAATGAAATAACACCCACACTTACAGCTCGTGCAGCCCAGGGGCTGGTGGGACACTGGTCCCCATCATGGCCCAGCGTTAACCATCACCACAAACACAGCGGTGAGTAATTATGGCCCTCATGGGTCACCCCGCCCAGGTCTCTGACCAGCTGGTCCCTTTACCCGAATACAAAGGATGGGTTACTGCACTCCAGAGGTCCCACAGCCCAGACCAGCCTTGTTGTTGCTCTGCAGGACAGAGAGTCCTCTTTAAATGCCAGATGTCAGGATTTCCTAAATTCTAGGAACATTTTCTAAAGTGGTATCAGCTTAACTACCAGGAGCAGGGATGTGCTGTTAATATTTGTTTATCTGAGGACCAAGATGAAGAGCTGGGCTGTGGCTGAGCTCTGGGAGGTGGGGTGCTCTACGGACAGGCAGCCAGGAGAAAGAGAAGGAGGAGGGTGCTTGCTTGCTAAGGAAAACTGCTCTAGCAGGGATGGCGGCATCAGAGAGACCACCAGGCTGGGGGTGGTTTCAAAAGCTGGCTCAAAACCTAGCTGTAGGTTTCTTCTCACACAGTCTGTGCTGGCACAAAGTACGTTTAGGTACTGACACAATGACTGGAGAGACTAGTTTCACACAATTGCAGCTCTTCATGGGACACATGCTGCTGCCTGCAGCCACTCACACCCCTGCCCAGGCTGCCCCAGCAGCCTGCCTTAAGCTGCTGCCCAAGCACTTAATCGGTGACTTACCGCAGTGTTTGGGAGGTGAGTGGCTGGAGCCTTTACAAAGATTTTCCAACCACTGTCAGCTGCCCTGTGAGATTTCCCAGTGTCAAGTCTGCTTATTTTATACCAGGAGCAGCCCTCACTGGAGCAGAGAGAACCAAATGTCTTAATTATTATGAAGTAAGAGGCTGTGAGGCTGGATGGCAATGAGGAGCATGGTGCCAGTGGTCCCCTCCTGAGCTGCTCCCTTCTTATACAGGTAGCTGGGCATCTGACCAGCCCCACACTTCAGAATAACATGATTAAGAGCAGCTTAAAGCTCTTGCAAGCGTGAGTGCTATAGCATACCTGATCCAGCAGCCCCACAGCCAGTGTAAGCCATTCCACTGACATTAAAAGCTGTTGGATAAGGATCTGAGTGACTGGCAAGTACAATATTTGACACGGAGGCATAGAATGTATTTGCAAGAACATGAACCAACCCCTTTTTTCAATCTCTCTCCAGTAATTAACTTTAAAGTGTCTGTTGTCACTAAGCATTTTACAAACAAGCTGAGTCTGAAAGCAGAGAATCCAAACAGAGCAAGAAGAGGAACTGGAACAAACACTGCCAGAGACAGAGCTCTGTACTGATGAGACTGTGGCATAGAATCATAGAACCATTAGAGATTGGAAGGGACCTCAAAAGATCATCTAGTCCAATCCCTCTGCAACAGCAGGATCACCTAGACCAAGTGGCACAGGAACATATCCAGGTGGGTTTTAAATGTCTCCAGTGAAGGAGACTCCACAAGCCCCCTGTCCAGCCTGTTCCAGTGCTCCATCACCCTCACTGTGAAGAAGTTCCTTCTGATACTTATGTGGAACCTCCTATTTTCCAGAATGAGAAATCTGATTAAAAATCCTGGATTGGGCAGTCTGCAACCAGCACAACTCCAGGGTATTTTCATGATTTTCAAGTGCCAGAGCGGACCAGTAATGGTCTGAAATGACTTTAACTATATGCATCTATCAGTATATGGCCGTATATAAGATGTGCTTGATCACCATCCTTGAGCTGAGTGTGCTTCAATTGCTGAGTGAGCTTCCTGTCCTTATCTCCGCCCAGCAGCCTTTCATGATACTGTCTCTCTCCTTGTTCAGCTGAGGAGGGGCAGCGATAGAGTGGCTTTGGTGGGCATCTGACATCCAGCCAGGGTCAGCCCACCACATTGACCTACAAGCCAGTATCCAAAACACAAATCCAAAGGATGCCCTGTGCTGTACCCATGTTAACTACAATGATGGGACTTGTGTCTTGATCCTTGCATCATACTCGCCTCACAACTCAGACATAAGCTGGTGACTGGTTGCTCCAGACCCATCAATCTGCCATTCACCGGCATAGTGCCTATGAAGATGGCAGTACCAAGTAACCAAGCCTGCAAGTTTAATTTACCAAGCTGTCATTAGCACTAACTATTTTTTCACCATTTCCCTTCATAGCAGCATCTCCTTTAGAGATTTAATTTCACAGTGAGTTGAAGCCCTGGATCAGCAATGGCTGCACCTGTTGTTTTCATTTCTTCAAGTCCACTGAGCATCTTGGAACAGAGCAGTCCTGTCCTACACACCTCTGGACAACCTCTGAACAGTACTTAGCCCTGGTCAGCAGGGGGGATTTGTTTGCCTTGCAGCTGTCCCATAAAGGATATGCAATTTAGTTTGGCATCTTGTGCCCTAGGGTTCTCTAGAGAAGGAGTGGGATCTTTGTGGTGAAACACATTGGACCTGAAGCCCAGGAGTGGCTGGGTTTCTGTTTTCCACAAAATCAGCTGAGAATGAAGCAGCACAATGTTCTTATTTCTCTGGGTAAACCTCAGACCGCAGCAGATCCCTGATAAAGAGGCTGCACTGCGTTATGGTTCATATTAGAAACCTTGTGTCTTGGGCAAAGACAGTGAGATTAACCACAGATACCAGGACAAGGGTCTGTCTGCAGTGGCTTTTGGAAAGCTGAGCTCTCCAGACTCATTATCTGCTGTATATCTAGTGGACTGAGCTCTTCAAAAAAGAAGCTTGACAGAAGATGCTATTAGAAAAGGAAGAATTTACCTTATCACCGCAGGAACACGCATTAAATCTTAGCGCTTCCTAACCCCAGAAGTGTTTGTGCTTTACGCTTAGGCACTTGCACCACAAATCACTGTGCAAGAGGTTTCCTTTTCGTGGCAACCTCTCCAATTCCATATTCTCTTGGCACACAAACTGAAAGGGCCTGCCAACCTAGCTCTTTTTTTCATATCTCCCGGCTATTTAACAACAGTAACTCACGTTAATGAGGTTGCACATGCACTCGTTCCCTTAAAAGTAACACACAGCTCTTCTGGATCAAGCCCTCACCTCTGTGCAGATGCCTCAAAGTCCAGATGAAGAATGGATGAGATCGCTCCAGTGGCTTTGTCATGCCTGTAAATGGCTTTGGCTTTTGCTCTCAACGAAATATTAAACGAATGCAAACCAAGAAGCACAAGAGTAACAACAGCGGAAGGGCTCTGGGTTTACTCATCACGGAAATACAAGGAGTGTCACCCTCTTGCTAACGTGTGTCAAGGCAGATCCTCATCTAAAACCACTTCACTTGGGGATAGTACAGAATTCAGCAGTATGGCCTGTTAGGATCGGTTATCACCCATCACACACGCTGCACCCCATCACGGCTGAGCTCCAAGCCTGCCTTTAAAGAGAATTCTTTAGCAGTTAGTGTGTATCATGAAAACATCTCACATTAATATCCAAGTAAATCAAATATTTAAAATCCCCTATTTGTGTCACCCTTTGAGCTATAGATTACTGAATTACAGCCATCGTCAAAGCTGGGTCTACATTAAGCTAGTTGTCATGCAAGGGACGTCCCTCCCTAACTGATACAGCTGTATTTGCTATCGTCATATTCTAAAAGCTTGAAATTAATTTGCTAAATCAAACATCGTGATCAAATTCCATTAGATGCTTCATCTCCTTTCAGCTTGCAGAAGCCAGAGCTTCGTATACCTGGAAACAAAGGCCAAACCGTGTTTGCTGCTCTAGGCAGATGGAGGTTGGCATCAACACGGCTGAATGAACGTAGCGCAATTAAAACGAGCACTTTAGTCGGTCTGCATTGCAGACTGCAGGTGCACTGCTTGTTTTATTCTGTTAAATCTTTCACCTTAATTGGCAGGAGAGTGCAATTCAAGAGTTACAGCAGCTCCTCTGCAATTAAGCAAGAGGGATTTTTCATTTATAGGGCAAAAGCCACGTTCCATGGGTCTATCCTAGACAGGGACTTGTTTGCTTTTCCAGTCACTGGCACCTCTGAAGCTGCTGCGTGGTTCAGAGGCCCTCCTGGGCACCTGCAGCTTTTCCATTATTGGGGAGAGCTGGGGCTGCACCCAGAACCCAGAGCCATGTGGGAACGCTGTGGCTAAAGCCAGGAGGCAGCACTGGTTTGGAAACACCTCCTTGTTTCAAGGATTGTCCTCCTTGCTTTAAAGTGCAAAGTACCCCCTAAATAAGAGGTTCTGTCTCAAGCTCTTGCCAAAAGGCTTTCAGAGAATCATTAAGGTTGGAAGAGACCTACAAGATCAAGTCCAACTACCAACCCAGTGCCACCATGCCCACTTTGATGTGCACAGCGTGGGTGGGCTGGTGTGCAGCGGCATCTCCAAGTGCTGTGGGCTTGTCTGTCAACAGGCATCAACAACAGGTACAACAAAAAGTGCTGCCAGCACCACACTCTAGTAAAAGAAGAGAAACCTCAAGCGCAGTAGAGACTCACCTGGGCAAGTCAATGCTCTGGATGGCAAAGTGTGCCAGAGCCACGCAGGATTCAGACAGGAGCAGGTACTGATTAACAAACAGGAACGTTTTCACATTCTCTGCTCATCTGAGTTTATAAAAACAGAGTATATTCCTCACAATCCTTGTGAGTTCCTTCAGTAAGGAAGACTCTTCTTTAGGGGCTGGCTTTCCTTTTATCATCTCTTACAGAAATCTTTCTTCTAAAGCATCTGGAAATTGTCATTTTTGGAGACAGCTTGTGGGTTAAAAATACTGAGAGTCTGAACCCATCGAGCAAAGCCCATCTTCCTGACAGGGCTCTAAATACATGCGAACGGCATGATATCTATAAATGATGGAATGAGTGAAAAACATTGGAAGGAACCTAATTCCAGCAGCTTTCATGTCTGTGGGCTTCTCTGCTGTGGAGAGTTTCTGGTTTTCATTTCCCTGGGGTTTTTGAACAGTAGTATCATATAATATGTCATCTGTTTGGTGGAATAGGAATCGACTGTAAATATTGAGAAATCTGATAAACAACACTGTCTGTTCAGAGCTCAGCAAAGAGACATCTGAAAGCACATCCAGCAGTGCTTCAGGAAAGGTTTCATCCATAGAAAATCTGACATTCATATCCAGGCTTAAACTGTCCCCCAGCTTAATCAAGGGCAAAGTGGGGAGAAAGAGCTTTTGTGCCTGAATTTTGTGCCTGACTGTTCTGTGAGGACACTGAGATACGACAGGGCTGAGCAGATGCAGAAAAGCCTGAAACTGTTTGAATTCTTGCAGTGCCCTTTGGCCTGCTGTGTTTGGGCTGTTTGAGTGTGCGTGTGACTGTAATAGGATAAAAATGTCAGGGTGAGCTTCTGGATAAACTTTTGCTTGGGCTTCTTTCCTGTTCACCACAGTCTAAATTCAAAAGGGCAATAGGGAGTGTTGGGGTTTGGCTTTGCCAGGTGACTTGTAGCCCAGCAAGAGGTGTTTGACTGCAGCACCATGATGGCACCAGTGTGAGCCTGAGCATCTGCATTGGTATGCAACCCGCAAATCTGCAGTGTCACACTAAGGCTGGTGACACGTCTTGAGCTGATAGCCTCAGTGTCTACTTATTTAGCCTGTGGACCGAGCTTAGAGTGAGCTTTGGATTTTGGGAAGGAGTGTAACGCGGCTCCTGTTTTGACACCCTCTTCCTCCTCATCACCTGCACGACCACCTGTGCTTCTGCTCTCCAGCTCCCTATTTCCACAGTCTGAGAGAGCTGCTGGCCACAATGTCCTGCTTCTTCCCAAATGACAGGGTTTGATTTGTAAAGCGGCCGGGTCCTTTGCTTGCTGTTTGCAGCTTCTTCTTCAATGCCAAACACCAGCTGGGTTGTACAGTGCTCAGTGCTGAGCATTGCAGTGCACTAACCATGGTCTCCAGTTTACCTTTGCATTGGTGCCCTGCAGCCCTGCTCTCTAGGACAAACCCTATGGTTTGTTTTAAGTGTGGTTTTACTGATTATCTTAGTAATGAAGTCACTATAAATAACTATATCAGAGAGAGCTGCTGCTGGATAGCTTGATGCCCCTGGCTTTTACTTTAAAGGAGACGGGCTGGAAACCCAGTTGTAAGTAAGGAAATTAACACTAAGATTTCCTCCATCCATAGTGGTCTTCACACACCAGTGTGGGCAAACACAGAGGTTTCTCACTCTCCTCCGTGACGCAAGGCTGCACATGAAGCAGCTCTTTCAGCGGGACACGGGAAAAACAAGAGGTGCCTCATGTCCCTTGTGAGTCCCACAACAACGAGGTGACGCTCACACCCAGCACATGGGGACCAGGGCACTGCATGGACTTCCCAGAGAATTGAAACCAGTAGGGAAATACCAGCTTCTGTCTCTTAAAGCACAAGGTCATCCCTCAGCATCCACATAAGCCCAACACAGTCTGAAGAGTTGGGGTGTTGGTGAGAGGGAGGTCAATCATGACACCGCTGTTTACAGGGAAGCATCATTCTTCTGGCAGAAGAACACGCCACGCTTCCCTGGTTCCCCCCGGCAGGTAAAAGCTCATCAGCGTGGCTGAGTGAAAGAGCACAAAAGCTTCTTATGGAAATGTGACTTTAAATCAAGGCCCTTTAATTGCAATTCCCAAATGAAGAGCAGATCCCATTCTCTAAGGATTTACTGGTGGGTAAGAGAGTAAGGAGGAATACTGTGTGCGCTGTCAGGTAAAACTGAGAAGCTCTTCATGAGCTGGGAGCTGGGGGTGAATAAATGAGATCCCCTCTTATAGCTGAGGAGCTTTAATTAGAGGGAAGCAAGTGGGTCTCTCTTTTCTCTAATTAACTTGCCTGTGTTGTTTCTACCCTGCGTGGCTGTCAGGCACTGACTGGCAGACGCACTACTCCAGAGCATCCCATGAGAGCCTGCGGAGAGCGTGAGCTCCACCTTGGAGCCCTCGTTCTGTAGTGTTGTGATGTTTCTATTACGGGAGCTCCAAGCTTCTCTTTTGGATAAACTGGCTTAAACTGGGAGCACTGGGAGCAGTGTCTGGCTGTTAACTTAGCAACAAATGACTCAGTCCAAGAGGGAACCAGTTTCACAGGGCAAATCATGTGGGGCTTAGGGCAGAAAGCAACATGCGGGATCAAAAAACATTTCAGATGGGGCTCAGGGCTTTTTATTTTTATCAGACAAGCTGAAATTCATACAAACAAGACGTCACCATCACCCTGACACTAGTCTATCGAGCTGGCGTTAATGATAGATCTGGCAATGTGCTGTATGTTCTTGAGCAGTGACAAATGCACTATGGAAATTGGCTGAAATACTGAGAGCAAAATAAAGGCTGAAAAATACCCTGCCTTGTGGATTTCGGTAGCAAAGGAGCGTGAATTGCGCTGCTTATGCAAATCTGAAGTCGGTTGCAGGCTAAAGGAATTAATCACAATGCAAAGCAGAGTAATTCTGTCCCAGTTCTAGAAGAAACTATCAAGTACCTGTTTAAATGTCTTTCTCCTGCCACTCAAGAAGCCACTCACAGAGCATCCCCTCTGTTGTCACCCATCCCCTCGCTGAGCTGCTGTGTCCCAGGCAGGTGCTGCCCACAACATGGGGCTGTTTTCACAGCATCTGTGTTATGACCTCCCTGGGATGAGCAGATAACTATGAAGGGAAGATAATTCAATTCTTAATTCAGCCTTTTTGTGCGGAGAGAAACCCTTTTCTCCGGCCCATCTCTGCAGCACTAGTGCTGGCAGCTCTGCCCTGAGAGTAACTGCAGTTTGTCACAGAATCATAGAGTGTATTGTGTTGGAAGAGACCTCCAAAGGTGATCTAGTCCAACCCTCCTGCAACAAGCAGGGACATCTCTAACTAAAACAGATTGCCAGAAGCTCTCTGGTCCTGAAACTGAGCTTCCAATAACTAACAAAAACCTGTGAAGCAGTTGTTCAAGATCAGCTTAGCCTACTGAGCAGCACTGGGCAAGAATGATTTTGAAGAAGAATGAGAAGGATCAGACCATGCTCTGCCTCAAAAACATTTTAAGACAGCACAATAAAGGATTAGGGAACTTACACTGGAAATAGGGCGGCCAGCAGGAGCAGGGAACCAATTATCCCTCTGTACTGGACACTGGTGAAGCCATACCTTGAGTACTGGGGTCAGTTTTGGGCACTGGAGCAGGTCCAGAGAAGGGCAACAAGGTTGGTGAAGGGTCTGGAGAACAAACCTTGTGAGGAACAGCTGAGGGAGCTGGGGCTGTTTAGTCTGAAGAAAAGGAGGCTGAGGGGAGACTTTACTGCTGTCTACAACTGCCTGAAAGGAGGTGGTAGAGAGGAGAAGGTTGGTCTCTTCTGTCAAATAACAGGTGATAGGACCAGAGGAAATGGCTGCAAGCTGCATCAGGGAAGGTTTAGGCTGGATATTAGGAGAAAACTATTTGCCAAAAGGGTTGTAAAGGTTTGGAATGGGCTGCCCAGGGCAGTAGAGAAGTCCTCATCCCTGGATATACTTGAAGGACACACAGATGGGGTGCTCACGGATGTGGCTTAGTGGTAACCTGGCAGTGCTGGGTTAGCAGCTGGACTTGATGACCTTAAAGGTCTCTTCTGATACCAACAATTCTATGATTGTCTGTGCTCTTCACTGCCAGAAGACACTGAATCTGCCAATATACGAGATAAAATCACTGGTGTTAGCTCTGCAATAGTAAACACAATCCCTAATGGTCACAGAAGTAATTCTGGGTGTTTTCCTGGTTAGCTAGGATGGATGTTATTAAATACTTCACATTCAGAGCTTTTACAGAGCCTCAGAATTACATTACAGCTTGTGCTCAGCTGAATTAGAGCCTTGTGTTGCATAAAAGAGGACCGGCCCATATTGATTGCAAAAAGGGAGGAAAGGTTTTATTAGAGAGATGAATGGCCTTTTTGTTGATTCGCCTCACTCTGGCAAAGAGAGGGATGAAATGATTCCATTCCTACAGCCCTTACCCAGCTCCGCAGGTGGGTCTGCGCTCCCCGATCAGCGTGCTCAGAGGTTATTTGGCAGTTTAGCAGAGCTATAAACACTGGAGCTCAGATCTCCAAGTGGATGTGGACAGTTGTCATGCTGAAATCTGACTTCCTCCTTTGCAGTCAGGGGAGCTGTTGGGCTCACCCTTCGCAGAGCTCACTGGAGACCATCCAAGCCAAAAGCCAGAGAATACCCTGTCCCCAGGGAAGATCACACCCATAACATGGGATTTTTGTGACCTGCCTGGAGAGAATCATAGAGTCATTAGGGATTGGAATGAAATCACCCTTCAAGTACAAGGCATGGAAGTGGAGACACAGTTCACACCTCTGAGCACCCAGATGTGGAGACTCAGCGTGGAAAGGTGAGGCAGAAGTCTGGGGTACCCCGGCTGGTGTTGAGGCTAGGATTACATTAATCTTTTCATTCTTTGGATGAAATGAATGTAGAGTCCTGGGAGCAGGTCATGACACCACTGGTTGCCAGCAGAAGAGCTTTTCCCCCCTACCTCAGGGGTGCTTGGCTCACTGTATCTGGGGGAGTTCCCTGAAAAAGCCGGAGCGCTGCTGTCACTGGTCCCTTTGCTGCTGCTTTGGGTGATCCCACCTACCTAGCATGAATCACCGTGGCCCGTGGACCACACACCAGGGCTTTAAACCTATCCTCCTGATCCCATAGCCCTTAGCACCTTAGCACTAGGCTCAGTGCAGGTGCAGGAAGGATTGCAGTGTCGGTCTGAGACAGTGGTAACAGAACAAGCTCATGAGGGAAAGCAGCCGCGAGGCTCAGGGGAAGGTTTAAGTTAATGAAGAGGTTGCTATTTAAAGTTAGCTGCAAAGACAATCCCTGGCAGAGGATTTCTTTCAACCAGGTCAGGATAAGATTGGGGTAAGGCACACCAGGTGCTTTGCCTTTTCCTCTGCCAGCTGACAAATGTCTTCAACAGGCTCTGGGATGACCTGTCCTTGGCCGCGGCCACCAGAGTCCTGTACGCTCCCACCCACCTACTGCTGCCTCAGCCTTCTTGCTTGGAACTGCACCTTATGCTGAACAGATCCTACAACTGGGAACAGAATAGAAGTAGGATGGGATAGAATAAGATAGGATAGAAGGGGATGGAACAAACCCAGTAATGAAACTTCCAAAATGATTAAAATTCCAGGGCTGCAGAGGTCAGATCCAGATTTAAACCTGCAGCCAGGCTTTCCATGTCAAGTGACACACTATTAATAGTGATTAGAAAACTTATTTGCTGCTCAAATGAGGCAGCCAGTCGGTGTGAAGGATCATTTTAAAAATCTCTTAAGTCTTTGCTGCAACTCACCAGCAGCTAAATAAGCCTCTCTCTCCATGTGAGGATCACCTTGGAGGAAGGTTTAAGGAGATGCCTGTTGAGGTGCTGGGGGAAGGGACCTCTCTCCTGCCTACCCCTCAGTGGCATGTTCACCAGAGGTTGATGCTCAGTGGGTGTCCTTTCTCCTGCTTCAAACAGCTGACAGCACTTCCTACCTGCATACAGAACCCAAGGGCAGCATGGACTTGGGTGGTAGAGGTCTGTTTTCTTGCTCAGGCTAACTTTAAAAAAGCCTAAAATACTGTAAAATCTGTAAAACACATAATAGATTACAAAACTTCACTCACTAAATTCTGGGTGGTTTGCTGAACCCTTCTCAAGAATGAAATGATGCTGAGGCATCAGCCTGAAGAGCAGCAGAGTCACTGCAAGGAGAGCAGTTAGCACCACACATTGACCTGTGTGAGGAGAGATGCCCAAGATGCCCTGGTTGTGGGTGAGACGCTGCTGCACATGTCTGGGAACCTGTCACACAGAGCTAATAGAAAATGGGCACCTTGCTGCTTTTTATTAGCCTTTGAACAGGTTCTGGAACAGGCTTAGCACAATGGACAGGGGAGCACAGTAAGCAACTTTTGATGCCCTTGCATCTTCCTGGTGCAGAGCAGAATGGCTGCAGTTCACAATCCCACACCCTGGGGTGACGTCTGGCTAGTCAGGGTGGGATCAGACCCCTTTTCTCTGTAGTGAGGGCTGGAAGTGACTGTGATATCTCATGCCCCTGGATTGCCACTGCCTGTGTCCCAGAGATTTCCAGAAGATGAATGGGACGTCACAGAACAAAGCCAGGAGGCACAGCATGCAGGGCTGAGGTTTTAAGAAACACAGGTTCTCTCAGAGATACCTGACTGCAGTGTTAGGGGCACCAACAGCTGTACAAGGGGAGCTCAAAGGGAAACCAGTTATGCTTAGTTTTTGTACAATCTGTATTAGTAGGCTGCCAGGGCATCCTCACCAGGCTCGATAACTATGCTACTCCTTCAGGCTCTCTGTGCAGTGTTCCTGAAATACCTCACGCTTCTCCTCTGTTTCTAACTCCCCTGACAGAACCTGTGTAGGATTTAACACTGCCAGGTAATGCAGCACCTATACGAAGAACTTGAGAGGTGACTACATCAATTTATAAACAAAAGACCTATCCTGGATCTCAGCCCATACTGAGGAATTCCTAGAGGTGTTTGGTTGAACAAGCTTAGACATAAGAAAGGCAGAAAAGCAAAGAAAAGTGAGATGAAATCAGAGGGCAGAAGAGGAGGTAACATCCAGCAGTAACTTTGCTGTGGTGGGTGTCCAGCAAAGCCACTGCCCCACTGGCTGCCCTGGCTGTGCAGAGCCCTTCCTCCCTGCTATCACACCAAGCCCAGACTCTAGTCTTGCCTCTCTTCTTGCTCTGGCAGCAGGGTGGTTTAATTTTACACTGAGGAGCCAGACACGGACTGAGCTTCTGGCTGAGCATTTCCCCACCAAGCCAAGCGGAGCAGCTGGTTCAAAGGAGTAGGAAGCAGTGTGGGTGGACGCCTGAGATGCAGCTTGTCATCTGATGACATGGCTAATAATAAGAAGAGTCCTCCCTTCTGATTCCCCCAGTGCCTCTTGGCTCTTCCAGGCCTCCCACCTGCTCTGATGGGAATGGCAGTCACAGCTTGGCACGCCAAGGGCACACCAGGCACTGCTGTGTGCCTCCCCTGAGCCAGGGCCAGGGTCTGCTGCTTATGTGCTTCTGCCTTCTTGATGAGCTTCCTCACGAGCCCACGCTCTGCTCCCAGCAAGAAGAGGAGACAAAAAATGACTGAGAGAAGCAGACTATGATATTGCAGTGACAAACCACCATGAGCCTGAAGGAGACTCGTGTCCCTGATGTTCCCCTACCCTAACAAGTATCCAAGGTCTTGCTGCCCATCAAGTGCAGCATCTCTGCTCATCAGCAGCTGAAATAATCTGCCACCTCCCCAGGTAGGCTTCAGCCCCGGCAAGAAAAAGCCAGGTGGGTAGAAAAGCTGAAAGCTCGTTTCCTGAAAACACGACCAACACCACACCAGTGTCTGAGCAGACAAGGAGGGAGGAGAAATGCTCTCCAGTGCTCCCGTTGAAGCTGTGTCCTCTGGTGAAGAAACCCACACAAGTGTTTCCCTCCCTTGAGAAACCTCCTTGAGCACTGCACTGCACTGCACTGCAGAAGCACCTTCTGTTTCAGACAGGCAGAGGATGCCAGAGAAGAGGGGGCCCCTGTCCCAAGTGCTGCACCCCAGAGTCCCACCAGTGGGGCTGTGGGCATGAGGGACATGCACTGAAGTGGCTCCAGCTGCAGAGCAAGGGTGAGGACAAGCTGCCATTAAGGCAAGGCACATGAGAAAGCAGGAGGTGAAAATAGCTGATCTGTCCCAAGAAGGAGCAAAAGTTCTTGTGATTGGAGCCAATATTCAGGTCTGTCGTTGCCTGTGCAGTGTTAGGGTGACCTTGTCCACCTCAGCCCCCACAGGACACAGGATGGGACCTGTTGGTGCCAGGCAAGAGGACCATCCCATCCCTGCATTTCTGATTCAGGACATGCACTGCTGTGGGTAAAGATCTTTTCAGGATGAAGAGGATAGCACAGGAGCAGCTGGATGGCTTCTGGAGGAGCAGTGGAACAGGTGCCCAGCTCTCAGCAGCATCAGCGTGAGGCAGGGGCAGGAAAACCACAAACATGTGCTCACTCCTCTCCCCTTCTTGCATCTTGCTGCAGTCTATATTTGGAGATAACCAATGCAAGGTTAAAAATAAAATACCCTTCAAAAGACAGATTGGGGCTATATAAAGAAGTCTGTACATCAGTATTAGGCTGCCTTCTCTCTCCTTCTTTATGTCAACTGCCAAACAGCACAATGTGCAACTGATTCATGTAGCAGCAGGGTTCACCTGGCTGTCAGTGCCAAGGCATGCCCGAAAAATCAGGACCACCTTGTGTTACCTCCACTCTGCACAAGGGATTCATTCTAGGAAGATAAAACCTTTCACAACCTGCCCTATGTCTGCTTCCCTGGAGCCACCGAACATGTGTGGGACAAGACAGCCCAGCGACGGGAACCCCTCTGCCACAAGATGAAGGCAAAATACCAACCAAATCTCTGCCTCTGTATGTGAAAAATATCATGATTGTCTAGCACTGATCGAACATCCTGTCTTGCTTTATCAAGATCCATTTTTTCCAGAAGTACTCCCTTAAAAGAGTCACCACTTGTATTTCTCCATTTCCCTTTCAGAATTTCAAAGAAGAAATCTGTCCTAATCTGTCCTCTCTGCAGAGCGAAAATGGGAAGGTGATTTAAAGAATTATTTTTAAAGGCAAAAGTCAGAGCTCATTGATAAAAGAGTTTGTTAGTTTAACAGTTTGTTACTTTAACAGTTTTGTTAGTTTAACAGGCTTGTTAGTTTAAGCTTACGTAAAACAGAAGTTGTTCTAAACTTTCCTGAGTAAAGCAAAAATACCAACAAATATTTCAAAAGAACAGGGGGGGTTTGTTAGTTCTACCTTTTTAATAACCCAAACCATACCTGGTTTTTGTTTTTCTCCTGTGTTTTGAAGACATTGTAGGAGACGGACTAATCATCAAGGGTGCGGTCCCAAGGCACTGAGGTCTAACTAGCACCAGCTTTTCAGCCAAACGCAAACTCATCACTGAGCAAGAACAGCTTATATTGAGTCAGAGCAGAGGGCCCTCCAGCCCACCATCCAGCCTCCAGAGGAATCAGAAGCAGATGCTGAGGGCAAGACTGAAAAATCCAGATAACCAGCCAACCCTAGATCCTCTGGGAGAGCCCTGCAGCTCCCCAGCAACCAGTGGACCAGTTTTTCTGAGCCACAGACTGCATCTGGTCTGTTGTGTCTTATAGTCATTGATGGATCTTTCATGTGTTTGATTCTCTGAAGTCCTGCTGAAGGCAGTATCTGATGGTCTCTGGAATCTCTGACTTTAACAGGCATAAAATAGGAGTATTTTTATTTTATCATTTTTAGCTCACTGCCCATGAAAATTTGACTCAGGAGTTTTAGGGGTGAGTGATCTCCTTACACACCATCCCCTGCCAACTGGCCCACACCTGTTTAGTTTCATACTCAGGTGCCACAGGGTAAACAGAGTTGTGTTAGCAGTTGGGGCTAATCCAAGTAATTAAGGCATTTCCCTAATTAGCATGCTTCTCTCTAACTGTGATTTCTTCTCTTCCATGTGGAGCATTTAAGGATCCCTGCTCAGGCCAGCACTGAAATCTCAAGAGTGAAGGAGGGCTGGGGTTTTTGCCTCTGTTCAGACATGGACTCCATGACCACAATGGCTCAGAGGAGTTGAGTTTGCTACTTTGGTCCAAAGGCAGCACTTCACCTGGCAGTGATGAGAGCAGGAACTGCTCAGATTCTGGGAGAAGAGGTGTTTTAGAACATTTACTGTGAGAGATGGAGCAAACCACTCTGCACGGCTCTGTCCAGGGGCTCATGTGGACCTGCAGAGCAGCAGCGCAGCACGACAGTGGCTGGTGCTTTGAGTGGGCTTGTAGTGACCGAGAAATGACCCAGATGTACTGTTGAGCAATGCAGGCACAAACAAATGAAGTATTTTAAAGGCTTCTGAGATGAAGCTTTACAGTACCACGTTCTTAGAGGCAGTTTATTCAAGCATCCAACACTCGGACGTTTGTTAATAAATGCTATTAGCAAGAACAAAAAGTAAGTTTAGAAAGGTGTCTTTTCAAAAGGGAAGGGGGACTCTTTTCTCCATCTCCAAGCTTTTTATCTTTTTATTTCCATGGCAAACAGAAAAAGGAGGAGGAGGAGGGCAGCAACATTGCAGCTTGCACACACACGCCTCTCCTTCTCTCCGCTCTCTACATCTATGCTGAGATAATACATCTGGAGCAGCCAAAGTCCTAACTGAGGGATTTCTGAGCCAAACAATGCTGACTGGAGAGCAAGGTGCTGTGGAGAAGGGCCCACCCTGCTGCTGGAGGGAAACAGGCAGTTCCCAAAATGTACCAGGGGAGGGTTGTGTTTGGATAGATCTTTGCTCTTCTCATTGGTGTTGGCACCCTGCTCTAAGCAACCTGCTGGGACTAGAGCCGAATCCCTACGCTCTAACATTTTACCTTAACATAAATAAGTAAAGCTAGATACAGCAAAGGAGCTGGAGGTGTTCATCGACACCAGAAGCAGTGCTTTCTCTTCTCCCTGGACCACTACCTGGTCCCGGGCTAGTTACAGGTACCTGAATGGAAGAGGTGGCTCAGAAAGGTGCTAGGGATGAGAAAGAAGCATTTTGACCTGCAAGGAGCTGCTTCTGGTGAAAGCAGCACGGAAACGCTTGTAACAAAACTGAAGGGGCAAAGGAGGGTGGGAGGCAACCCTGCTGAGGCAGGCACCGCTCTTTGGACAGCAGGTGGGAGATGATGCCTGGGTAAGGAACAGAGTATCACTGCAAGAGAGGAGGGAAACTGATGGTGGGGTGGATGGAGAGAGATGGCGTGTTCAAAACAGTGAGCAAGGACATGAGATTTCTATCATTTCCAGGGCCCCCTCCTCTAAACAGATCAGACAGAGCTTGTGAATATGGAGAGATCAAAGCTCAAGGAGCCAGATTTTGGGATTACATAAGTATCACAGAACACTAGGGATTGGAAGGGGCCTCGAAAGATCAGCTGGAAGAAAGTTCCTCTCCAAGCAAAGGAAGACTTTCTAACTCCACAGAAATCAAAGGGGAGTGGGAGTAGGGTTAGATGATATGTTCAGCTCAAAAGATACTGATGTGATGAAAATCCTACAGGAGAATCAGTTAACATGCTGAGAGCCTGCAGAAAACCATGTATTTTCTACTACTTCTTCACTTCCTATTGAGATGACAGATGCATTTCTCTCTAGACTAGGCTCTGGCCACAATTTTGGTTCACAAAACGTGGTACAGACTGCTCATGCATTATTCATGGGGTTGCAGGAGGGTCATCATCCTCATACATGACAATTGAGAAAAAAAGGCATTTTTAGGTACTTTCCAACGACAACCCAAACCGTTACCACACTAGTTAATGAGACTAACTTTTGAGACACCCACTGATTTACCAATAACTGACTTTCTTGTACTTACTGGGTTGGCTTGGTCCTAGCTATGCATGAGTTGGTCTCCAGTAGTACCTGCAAAGCAAGGCAACACCCTGCCCTTCCCAGTTTACAGGTAAGCTCCACGCAGACACGGTCTCCCCTCCTCTCTTCTGCAGGCAAGAAGCACAGGAGGTCCAATGAATGAACCTTACCAGTCATATGTGGATAGCTGCACAGGGAAACAGGGGTTGGGGAGGGGGGCAAGAAGAGTGAGCACAGAAATCCCTTTCCAGGTGAGATTTTCTCCCCTTCTGCCTTCCAAGCTCACATGGTGCAGCCAACTGGACACAACAGGTCCAAGTCAGGCTGCAAAGGCAAAGAAGCAATACAGCCCCAGCCCCATGGCTGGTTTCACAGAGACACCCTCAGTGGCACATCTGGTACTTGTAAGAGGCACCTGCTTTCAAGCCTGCCGAGGAATGCTTGCTTCACTCTGTATGAGCTGCTTTCACATATACAGACAGTCAAGTGGTTTCCTAGAAGATGAACCAGCCTTCCTCCCTTCCATGTAGCTTCAGGACTATTTTTGCTTCAAAGGAGCTGGATGAAAATGTCCTAGAACCAGACAGTAGAAGTGCATTTGGAGCACAAGCATCTTTTGTCACAGCTTCAATGGCTTATTTGTGTGTTTCTACACACAGCCCCTGGCCCCTCGACTTGTGGCTTCCACAGCTGATGAGCAGACTCTGGAGATGAGTGGGTGCTCCTCTTCCCAGAGCCGGAAAACTTCCAGTGTCTGGTGGGGCAGGTCCAAGTCACTCAGAGCAACAACTGAAACACTTCAGTCCCACTTGTGCAAAGCCAAAGACAGGCTACCCTATTCCCACCAGAGCTCCTCAGGAAAGTGGATGATGTAAATAATGAACCCACTAAGCAGAAGTTCCTGAACCACCCCTCCACATCAGGGCTGCAAGAATTAGCCTCCAAAGCCAGGCAAGCTGCCGTGTGTTTTCATTGTTGCTGCCTGTCACCCCGACACATTACAACTTCTATCCACTGTGGGGTTTGCATGGCTGTCCCAGAAAAATATCAATATGATAAAGGGAAAAAAATAATTGCAAAATGCTTGGCAGAGCTCAAACTGAGAGAAATTTTAGCTGAGGCATTTCAGCTGAGAATATTTTGACCTTCCCATAGCAGGTTTCATCAACATTTTTATCTATTCATCCCTCATTTATGCATTTTGGTAGCTTGACAAGATACACAAGAAGATTTTAAAGACAGACATTAATAGCAAATGCTTGCAAACCTCCCCAAAATAACTAAATACTGTAGGGCTGTTGCTGGAGTGGTGCTGGCTGTGATTGTTTCCCCAATTAATGCTGCCTCCCACCTAAGGGCTGTTTCCTACCTATGCAAACTAAGTTTGAGATAGAAAGGAGTCTTTTAAGCATAACTGGAGATGTATCAAGGCAAACTTAACGGAGGGAGGGTGATGGAGGCTGGGAAATGCCCCAGTGCAGACACAAGATCTGAGGTGCCAGTGTCTGGGCTGACACAGACATCCCCACACAAAGAGGAATGTGCGTGGGAGATCTCACAGCTGAACACAGCAATGGAAACCACAGTCCTCATCTGCTCCAAGTCCTGCCTCTGTCCACAATGCCAGTTCCAAACTAGGGGTTAGAAGCTTTAAACAAGAAGAAGCCAAAGAGTTTATGTTTGAAGAGGGCTCCCTGAGAACCTAACGCAATCCCTTCACGCTTGGTGTATCAACGCTCAGCTACGGTCTATTCAACTGCTTTGAGAGGTTGAGACAGTTATTTGATAAAGCAACACAAACCTCTCAGGTTAAAGCCTCCCCACACTTGTGCTTTCTGCTGCTCAGAGGAGGGTGGGTGGTTCTACTTCAGCCAAGACATGTCCTTCTTTGGAGATGTTTAAAACCCGCCTGGATGTGTTCCTGTGCAACTTGGTCTAGGTGATCCTGCTGTGGCAGGGGGATTGCACTAGATGATCTTTCGAGGTCCCTTCCAATCCCTAATGATTCCATGATTCTGTGATCTCAGGTCTGATTTTATTTTCCAGTCCCTACACATTCCTCTGAATGATCTCCATGCCTTGCAGCATCCCTTGGTGCAGTGCAGTGTGTCCAGTTTGCCACTGAGCTCTTTGCTTCTTTCCCCACCAGCTTATTCACCCAGACATTTAAAAACTGTCAGACCTCCTCTCATGACTCCTCTTCCTCAGTCACTCACTATCCCTGATCTTTGCTGACAGTTCAAAGCCTGTTTACACTTCCCATACACCAAGTGATTTTCTAGGGTGTTACAGCTTTCTTCAAGCAACTGTAGGGGGAAAAAAGAAATCTTATTAATCATGTCCACAGCAATCAAAATCCCAGTCAGGGGAAGTGAAATGTAATTACTCGTTTCCATCAGGCAAGCTGCTCCTCTGCACCTGAGTTTATTAAGCAGCCAGCATATCTGATCTGGGCATGGAGACAAACTGCTACCAGATGTCAAAGGGGAGAAAGAAAAGATGTGCCCAGCTGCTCCGCAACTTTCCCTGTCTCTGCTCAGCCTGTCACAACTAACTTAACACTTGCTGTCCTGGAAGGGTGGTGTGGGGTGTGGGGCAAGTATTTTTAGCCATTAAGCACCTCTTTTTGTGGCTGGCAGGGCTGTGCTTTTCACCAGGCAAGGTCAAGCTCCCTGGCACAGGCACAGAGAGAAGCAGCAGGATCCAGTCCTGTGGTACCACAGAGCACTTTGAAAACCACATGTGCAGCCCTGCATTTAGCACCCTCCTTATTCCTTGGGGTCTGGGTATTAAAATGAAACATGAGGTAAAAAAGTCAGGGTGTACAGCTAGCCATTCAGGTCAGTTCAGTTTCCTACCCTGAGTGAATGGTTAGATCTCTTCCCCCTTGCTTGTTAAAAGAGCAGAATCTGACCTCTGATGAATATCCCCATTTTCTTCTCTACCAGAGATGCTCCTGATGCTCAAACTGTGCATTTTATTAGATGAAGCTGTTAACCTTACTGTGGTCCATAACCATAACTAGGCTAATGGAGCATGCAGCTAAGACAGTTACTGCTCTCTCTTGAAACAGAAAAAGGCATTTGAGAAGTTTAAATGGCTTTGGATTTATCAGGAAAGGCTTTTCAGAGCTTTGCCCCTTGCCAGGATAATGGCAGGAGCTGCCTGCAGGAGGAATTTGACCATCTGTGCGAAGGTGTCCCAATGTCAGAATCTAGACCAGTGAAAGAGAACAAACACAAAAATTCACTGGTAAATGTCTTTAAGATGACTGGCACAGTGTTACGAAATTAAGGGGAAAAAAATCTGAGAATGTAAAGTAATCAGCCAGAAATCAATGACTGCTCAGCTAAACAGCCTTTGGAGGCTCAGACATCCAGCCGCAGAGCCACCACCTCATGTGAATGACAGCGAGGATATTTGGATTTCTTTATTTCATTTTGTTAGTGTTATTATGGTTTAATGACCCAGTGAAATTCGCTTATCTGAGTCCTTTGGTTATCATGGCTTCAGAGTGGTTTTCTTCATTAGAAATGAAAGCTATCGACTGGCCAAACAATACCCCTGATAAGGAGTGCATATGACCAATAAATGAAGCACAGAGGAAAATCAGCAGCAAAAGCCTTCCGAGCTGATGTTATCAGAACCCTGGGTGCTAAGATTTCATCTAGCAGCACAATGGGCTCATTCCCCGTGGCTCTGGTGGCACATGTGTTATCCACATCATCGGGCACAGAATGAGAATTCAAAAAACCTGCTATTTAGCAGGAAATTCCTTCCCAAGAAGAACCGAGCAGCTGCTCAGGGGACCGGGTGATACAGAGGATTATCAGAGCTTTGAAAAAAGGAGAACACTCTTGCAGCAGGGAGCTTAATAATCAAGCAGGCTGTAGTTTTCATTAGCCACTTTATGGAACCAAAGAGCCATGAGAGCAGACACACAACGCTTCGTGCAGGGCTTATGGATGTCTAGTTAACATTCTCTGCTAGGGAAGGGTACCTCTGGGCAGAGCCTCCTGTGGTCCCTCCTGTACATCTCACCAGGGCAGGGGCTGATGCCAGTGCTGAAGAGAAGGAACAGGGAGACAGTAGGCAGCAGCTGGGGTAAACTGTGCTTGGTTCAAGCTGTTTCCTCCCCACATTCCTGCCAGCACCCTAGCAAGCCAAGTGGAGTGGATCACTGGAACAGGCTGCCTCGAGAGGTGGTGGAGGCCCCATCCCTGGCTACATTCAAGGTCAGGTTTGATGGGGCTCTGGGCAATCTGGTCTAGGTAGAGATGTCCCTGCTGGTTGTAGGGGGGATTGGATGAAATGACCTTCGGAAGTCCCTCTCAATCCCATACATTCTGTGATTCTGTGATCATCTCTGTCCCCCAGGACATTTCCCATCCCGTCAGGCTAATGTCTACTGCACAGGGTGCTCCTGGGGTGGACGAACCTTCATCACAGGAAGACCAGCCTGATGATTCAGTCTTTTACCAGACCCAGAACAGTCAAAAGTGGTGTTTTTTAAGCCTGTGGTGGCAAGACTAGTCTTCGTTCTTTCCCACCTCATACTGAGTCACAGGGTTTGCACCAAAAAAAGCTAGAACTCTTGGTGTTTATGTTTTCCTGCTTCCAAGACACTTCTAAACATTTCTACATGTGTATCCACACCTAAACACTTTCCTGCCCCCTGCCTTCCTCCTCCTCAGAGATAATTTCGGCATTATCTCTGCAGATGGGGCCGACAGCTTTTCAAGGAAGAGCTAACTGACTCAGACATGCTGGGTTCTACATGAGGAGGGACGCTCACCCCTGCTGCACCAGAACACAGCACTTCTGCTGTCTATTGAACCACACACAACACTGGCCACAAATGTAACCTGGGATCACGGACATCTCAAGAGCTTGCTTCAGTCATAAAAACTAAATACTTAATGGATTTGCTGCTGATGCAAGAGGTCACAGCAAACCTCAGCCCTGAGAAGAAGCACACCAAGCTGTGCTGCCTGCACAAGATGACAAGTAGCCCTGAGACCTGCCCAGCTGCTACCCGTGGCTTGGGATAACACAGCTGCCAGCCCAGCCTGGAAGTGAATGAGGGCTCTGCTTATCCAAGATAAAATTCAAATGGCTTTACATGTTGCTGAAATACATTTTTAACACCACACACACAGCTTTGCAGTTTTAGTAACTCTTGAAATAAGAGGTACACCAAACAAAACTTTGTCAAACCAAGTTTAAATTTTCTGAAGCCCCTTTCCTCATGTCCTGCAGCACTGTGAGCACTTTACTGAGGTGTGTTTGCCTCCAGATGTGCTTCAGGTGTTCCCCAAGAGGTAAGAGCCATTCCTCTGATTTACCTCTGAATCCCACCAACAAAAATGCAGTTTTCCATCAAAAACCACTTTCAGCTGTTGAAGCTGGGGACTTTGGGTGAGAAAAATCAGGGTTAGTCACAGCTGGCCTCTGACTTAAGCCCACAGCCCTGCACATAACCCTCTGCTGCTCTGCAGGCACAAGGGGCTGCTTTCACTGCCCACGTAGAGCCACTGAAGTCAGATAAATCACCTCAGGCTACTTCTGAAAAAGAGCAAACCACCATTTTTCAAGTTTGTAATTCTAAAAGAAAAAAAATGTGTCGGGCGCCAGACAGCACACAGAACCGAGCTGCTCTTTGTCTGCAGACAATACAAAGTTCACATAAAAGCATGAGGGGGACACAAAGGGTCCTGTCAACCCCTGTGCTCTCGCACCAGAGAGCTCCTCTCTGAGCCTGCATAAACACCACAGGCACTGCTGGGCTTGAGAAACCCCATCTGCAGCTGGATAAGGACTGACGGGTCCAAAGATAATCGGAGAGCAGGGCCAGCCAAGGCATTAGACAAAGGCCAGCCTAGTCCTTGCCACAACTCAGCAGCAGCACTGCAGGCACTGCCAGGAGCTGCACTCGGCCAAGGCAGGCAAAATGTGGATAAAAGATTAATTGAGCCCTAAATAATAGCTCTTGGTGGAGAGCTGCATCTCTGAGCCTTGATAAGAGGTGCCCTGAGGTCTGTCAGATTCCCTGACATACGGCAGAGATGCCCAAAGAGGTGGGAAGAGAGCAGGATTTGATAACCTTTTAAAAAGTAAATACTCAAAAAAGAGAAGGTGGTTGAGATGTGCACTGAGTGCACTTGTAGCCACTTGACAACAGCAGAGCCAAAACCAAATACGGCTCTCGAGCCTCTGCAGTGGTCTCTGTCAGTCTGAGACACCAAAAGCTCTGTGGAAGGCTGCGTAACAGCCTGTCTCTACAAAACCATGCCCTGTGCTTGACATCCTATAACTCACAGACTGCAAGGTTAGGAGTGATAGCTTTCTCCTGCTGCAGAGGCACTATTTCAGACCTGTCCGTGGCTCTGGAACTTAGTCTGAAAGTACCACACAGCAGTGTCCAGAACCGTGATCTAATTTCCGTATTGAGAGCAGGACTATGTCTGTGCCACGGGCAAGTCGCAGGGAACCCCTAAGGAAAGGATGGGCTAAGACCCTGCTGCCTCTCCGCTGCAAAGCCTGTCCTATTACTGGTCACAGCACGAAAGATTTAACCTACTTTAAACTCTCCTCAGTCCTGGGATCCTCAGGACACGTAAACTGCACGTCACAGAATCACAGAACATTAGAGATCGGAAGGCATGAGAGATGTTACTCTCCATGCTACGCTTGGAATATGTTTCTGTAGCATCCCCTACCCAAGTCCTTCATCTGTGTTGTGGGATGGGATTTCCACACACATTTGCCATTTATTTCATCTGAATTCACAAGCTTGGCCAAAGGTGTTCCCCAGCCTGTGTGGTCAGTGAAGCCACAGCCAGCTTCAGCCTCTCACTCCCCCAGACCCACCAACTCAAATCCAGTGCTGTCAGAATCCCAGGATTTACTTTTTGTTAGGAACCTGCTCTGTTTACACATTCCAAGTGGCTCTGTGTGTTTATGGCAGGTTACTGGGAACCACAAGTGTAGGAGAGACTTAAGAGCTAAAGGTCACTGGCAGTGGAGAGCAAAGTCAACTCACACCCACCAACACCTTCACTCTGGAGACACTGCACTTGCTTTTGGTGTGGGTCTCACGTGAAGTGCTGGACTGACAGTCTTGTCAACTCAGAATTTCAGAACTCCTAACCCGCTTCTGCAGATTGATTTTTAAACTTAGACTGAGATCAACAAAGTAAAGCTGTTGAATCTTGCATCAGCAGCTTGATTGCTGATGAATCTCATAGAAAGCAGAGTTTCCACAGCTTCACAGATTATTTTTATTAAAATTATTAAATTATTCAGAATAAGAGTGTCACCAAAACAAATTTTATATTCTTTTTAAAGATTTATGTTCTTTTTAAAAATTTCTATTGTGACAAGGGAATGAAAATTCCAAGATGTTTCCTGGTCAAAACACCTGGAGATTGCAGTGCAGAACTCCCTGAGTTCAAGGTTGCTTTCTCTAAGATTACAGTGGGACAAGACAAGGTTGAGAGTAGACCTACAAGGGAAGAGGATACGGCCATCCTAAAGTGAGAGCCCAGGTACTCTGCAGTGCCTTTCCCATAAACCTGAGTCACAAGGAGCAAACCTGACAGCACTTGCTTTGAAGTGCTGGTTTACTAAAACAAGCTGCCTCTGATGAATTATTCAGCTCCTCCAGGAAAAAAGGGAGAAATAAAAGAGAAAAGAAGAAAAAAGGTCAGGAAGCACAAAGATGCTGCTCACAAAACACAATAATAAATCTAGTAACTTTGATTATTTCTGTGGAAATAAATTTTAAGGTACTTTTCAACACAGGAAGCGTGGCCTCAGCTCACATGGACCAAACGTGCACAAGAGGGATTCCAATGGTGGTCCTGTGGCCATAACTCAGTGAGCTGCAGCCACCTGCCCCATAGCTGCTGCTCAGGGGGAACTGCCCACACAGCTCACCGTGAGCGGGATCGCTCACTTGTCATGTGCAGCCCTGATAGCCTTTCCGTGGTTCTGACTGCATTTTGTACTTCTGCCAGTGGAACTCCACTCCTCATTTCTCTAACCTCCCTTCTCTGAACAAAGTGGAGTCTCTGTGCCTGAAGGAAACTGATCTCAGAATTCAAACACTGTGGTTGTGCACTGTCAGAGGGAAAACATTTCTGAGGTGATATTGAATCCCCTCAAGTTAAACATCTTTCATTTTCAGCAGTTTATAAACAAGACCAAGGCTTCTATCTTTTACTGTGCTAATGTGACTGACTGGGAAGCTTTTCTCCACAACTAGAATGTCCCAGATAGTTATTTCTAATGATAACCTCTTTGAAGTGCCTTATGATGCAGCTCCCTTGGTACAAATGGATTGTGTGGAGAGGTTGGTGCTTGCCCCGCTATTGTGACCACATGTAATTCAAATGCATTTGGAACACAGCAGGAAAACGTACGGCTTCGCAATTCAGCTCCTGCTGCAGAGGAACAAGATAAGAAATTCAGTTTATCTTCCGATTAAAGCAGATCAGAAAGAACACCCAGCGTACAATCATGAATATGTATGACCACCACTGGCATTCCATAGATATAAGCTGTGCTCAGTTCGTGGGGTGCTGCTGAATGGGGCTGATTTTGATGGTTTTATAAGCAAATCTCCTCTAGCTGTGCGGTGGTGGCGACACGCTTGGTCCAGCCTCTACCATCAGCACTGCTCTGGAGCAGCTGCCCTGATAACAGGACTGGATCTGGTGTTGGGCTGAGATCACAGCTGCCCCAACTGCTGCCCTGCCCCTTCCTCCTGTGGACCCTGCACCAGCAGTGTCCCCCTGCTTTCACTAACCAGGCTGCACGCTCCCAAGAGCAGAGGGTTGTAGCACCATCATGTGCCTGTCACCTTCAACCTACCCCTTCATTTCAGCTTTAAAATGTTACGTTCACTCAGACTTGCAAGTCAACTTCTAATGACTCCAGAAAAAAAGGTATTTCTTCCAGTTTGTCAGAACCTCTTGGCCGTGAGTAAAATCCACTACAAAAACCTCCACAAGGAGCCTTGAGGTGATGCTGCTGTAGTGGCAAGAAGTCTTCCAAGGCTTGCCAAAGCCTGGCCTGACCTCCAAAACTCTGAACTGAAAACACAGAAAGAGACCAAATGACAGTTTATGAAATTATATAACAGATTTGGAAACACAGCTTTCCCAAAGAACTGGTGAAGAAGGCCCTCATTCTGAAGGATGGGTATAAACGACAGCTTCTTAGAGGCCCACTTCAGTTATGTCAATGGCATCAGGCTAAATATAGCTGTGGACTCGGCTGCTGTACTCGAGCCCATCAGATTGGCTGTGAAAACCTTGTGTGGCCTCCCCTCTATCCTCTCTGAGCTGCTGTTTACGACGGATGAAGAACATAATTAGGCAAGCAGCTGACAAAAGCCATGATATTAAGCAATTAAGCAGCTCTGGACCAATTTGGCTGCCGTTCTGAAAAATCCACACACAATGAAACTGTGCTGCTTGCCGTCAGAGATGAACTTCACTCAAGTCTAATTCCAGCTGCCATTTGTGGGGAGACAAAATTTCTTGGACTGATCAAGCTGGGAACTTGCACCATGCAGAGATGGCAGGGCTGTGCCAGCCTAAGGCTAGCACCAGGGCACTCATGAGCGCCGTGAGCAGGGCCAAAGCAGCTCCTTCCTGCTTCATGTTTGGAGAGCTGTGCTGGTGGCACGGTGATTTTCAGGGACCTGAGGAGATCCCTGTGCACTCACCAGTTCCCTGCTATGGGGATGCCCCTTAGCAGAGCCACTGCCTGCAGATGCGCCTCCTCACCGTGCTCCTCACCACACACAATGCTAGGGCTCATGGCAGGGCAGAGGGGAAGGTAGACTCCCAGGCTCTGCTGGTCTAGTGGTGGATTAGCTCTAGCTCAGCAACAGCCACTCCAAATCTACACAGCCACTCTTCACAGAATCGAGAATTACTGAGGCTGGAAAAGATCTTTAAGATCATCCAGCCCAGCCCAGGACTTAACGTCACCACATCAGCCAGACCATGGCTAAGTGCTTCATGCACTGTCCTTAAACACCTCCAGGGATGGGGACTCCACCACCAGTCCATTCCAGTGATCACTTTTCCTGTGAGGAGGGGCTTCCTAACATCCAGTCTAACCTTCCCCTGGTGCAGCTTCAGGTCCTGCTCTCTTGCTCTGTCACTAGTTGCCTGAGAGAAGAGCCTGATCCCTACCTGACTACAACCTTCCTTCAGGGAGTTGTAGAGAGAGAAGGTCTTCCCTGAGTCTCCTCTTCTCCAGCCTAAACACCCCCAGCTCCCTCTATCAGACTTTACTTCCACTCCCTTCCCCAGCCTCGTTGCTCCTCTGGACCCACTCCAACCCCTCAATCTCTTTCCTGAAGTGAGGGGCCCAGAACTGCCCCCAGTACTCAAGGTGAGTCCTCCCCAGTGCCCAGTACAGGGGGAGAGCTATGCCCCTAGTCCTGCTGGCCACACTGTTGCTCATACAAGCCAGGATGCCATTGGCCTTTCGTGCCACTGGGGCACCCTGCTGGCTCCTGTTCAGCTATTTGTCACCCAGTACTGCCAGGTCCCTCTGTGCCAGGCTGCTCTGCAGCCACTCATCCCCCTGGCTGTAGCTGCAGGGGGTTATTGTGGGCAAAGTGTAGGACCCTGCACTTTGCCCTGTTAAACCTCATCCTGTGGGCTTCTGCCCATTGACCCAGCCTGTCCAGATCTCTCTGCAGCATCTTCCTGCCCTCCAGCTGATCGACACCCTCCCCTAGCTTGGTATCATCTGCAAATTTACTAAGGGTAGATTTGATCCCCTCATCCAGGTCATCAATAAAGATGTCCAATAGAACTGGGCTCTTTTATCTCTACATCTCAGTATCCAGCCACCATGTTTTTGTCTACAGAGGCAAAGCTCATCACACCTTCATCTGGGTCGGTAACTACCTTCTCATTGTCCAGATAAGATAAGGACACCAGCTAAGATGATGAAGCACTCAGGCCATCACAGTAATGAATTTGTCACTTGCTTTTTATCTTTGTTCTGTCAGTGAACACCATCATTCAGCTCCAGTGGAGTAATTTTGCCTCCCTCCATGATCCTTTATGATTTCAGAGAAAGAAATCAAAGCAAAACCACAGAGTCGTCCACCGTGCCCACACTCACGGGTGCTGCCAACATTTTCTCTTTTATAAAAGCCCAGCCTTGATGTCTAACATCCCCTAGTTAAAAAATGACCCATTAAATGTAACTTTCTCCTCATTTCCTCCTTTTAATTCCAGCCAGTTTAGATAACCAAAAGGGTTTGGTTATTTCTGCTCTCTGCCTCCCCACACTAACACAACAGTGTCTTGTTTGCAGTCTTCAGTGTCGAAGGCAAAATGTTTGGATAAACTGCTCACGCCTGGAATTGTTCGATGTTTGAGAAGCCTTCTGTAATCAAAAGAGCTTGAAAACCTTTATCAAAACAAAAAGTATCATTAGTTTAATCAATAACCAGCTTGTAACGGTTATTTTAGAACTCAGTGTTCATTTCAGATGCTGGAATGGGCACTGGGTTACAGGAAATGGGTGATCATTTTGGCAAGGGGTGGTCACAGGAGGGCTTTGTGTTAGGCTCAACTCCTGTGGTGGGTTCAAGAGCACAAGTAAAGATAAAGGAAAAGAAAACAAAGCAACCAGGTCTTGATGAGATCTCAGATAGAATTTGCCAGTCAATAGATAGCTTAGGGAAAATGGAAAAGGGTTCATTAACTCCCTAACTGTATAGAGAAAAGAAGAAAATGGTAAGCAAGTTGGTGCACACAAACTAGAAACTGTCACAACTGCCACCACCTATTCTGAGTAAAATACAATGGGAGATCACTGTCATATCGGTCCTTGGGTCTTTTTCACATTAGAGATCTGGGGAAAAAAAACATGTCAGTCCAGCAGAGACAAGTACTGCCACCCTCTCTATTATTCATGTGTCATCCCTGCCTGCAAACAGCGGCACCCTCGGCTGTCCAGACTGGTAAATTCTTCAATATTTCAGTGTAGCTTCTCCAGCTCAACGCTCATCGGGCAGGTCTGATTCCTCAGCACCTGAACTGCATCCCTTGATGCAGGAGACGTGCTTCAAACAAAGAACCTAGACTCTCTCTCTTTCATGCCCAAGGTTTAAGGATTCTCAAGTCCTGCTTTCTTTAGCTAAGCCCAAGGGAAATCTCCCCAGTACTTCAGCATCCCCAGTCTTTCTCAGTGGCAGAAATGACAGTCTCTCTCTCTGCTGATCAGTGCTCTCTAAAATGGTAGCCATGGACCCTGGCCACATGTGGGACCCAAGATGGAGACAGATCACATGGCTGCATCAGCAGGCCCCCCCCACCACACACTCTGCACACGGCCAAGAGTAACCAGCCCTTTTATCTTCTCACCTAGCAACACCCCTTAAGGGCAGGTCTTGGGACAGTGTCACCTCCCCCCAGGACAGGACACTGGTGGGAGTGTCCTCTTAAGGCAACATAACTTTTTCTTCTGTACATCTGAAAATTCTGGTAATTTTCAAACTGCAACAACTCCACACTCACTCTTCACATTCCCTGGTCACCACTGCTCAGATGAAATGCTGGAGAGATGGAGGATGCCCTGTGCTTTGCCTGCAGCAGGCTCTCCCAGTCAGTACCTCTATTATCCACAGCTACACACCAGAAAGAATTTTCTGTGCTGTCAGCAAACAAAACCTGCTCAGCGCAGGATGAGAGTTAACGAGCTGCCAACGTTGTGCAAATTTATCAGAGATCAACAGGCCTGGGTGCATCAAGGGCCTCTGTGTAACTAAAGGCAGCAGTGGAAAATTTCAGGTTATTTGAAATATCACTAAAGGAATTGCTTCTAAAGTGACAACCCTGCTGTAGGAGATTTTGTTTTCCAGCCCTTTCAGGGTTCTGGGGCAACACAACAAGCTTCTAGCTGCTTAGCCAATGCAAAACACCTATTTTTTCTTCATTTTTACCCTTTTTTCTCCTAAAAAATGAATAAGGCAAAGGTTGCTCCAGAAAAGCATAGCTAGCATCTCTCACATTTGCCTTCACAGTCCTATCCAAAGTTCACCTTGCTGCACTGCTTCCAAAACATCCGTGCCCAGTCACTGATACACCCAAAGCAGCCTTTCTCTTGGTCCTTCCTACTCATTTTACACTGCTAACAGTATTATTTCCAGGTTAAACACACCTCTGCTCCCCAACATGCCAGGTGCCTGATCTCCTGGTTCTTGGGGTAGAAGTGCCATTTCAAATGGGAATGAGGAATGCACTAACTGCCCTGGACTTCCCAACCCATGTCTTACAGTCACATCTTGCACTACTTTGCTTCTTTGGGTGTGTTTCCCACATGTTCCTTTCCTTGGGTGCCCAAGGACAAGGATAGGAGGGACAGATGGTGGAGGATCACAGAATGGTAGAGGCTGGAAGGGACCTCTGAAGGTTATCTAGCCCAAACCCCTTGCTAGAGCAGGATGATGGGGGGTTTTTTGTTCACTCAACAACATTGGATGCTTAGCAAGCACACCCCAGGGTCATGTTCATGCTCCCCCTAGACCTAACAAGCTCCAGGGGGAAGCTGCAGAAGGCCATGAAAGGGAGCAACATGTCCCACTGGAGTCTCAAACTTTGAACTCATTTTGATGCAGCTAATGCTGGAAAGTGTCTTTTTTAAATTAGAACAAAATAACAGCTCTGAGACACTTCTAAGACAGTTCAAAGGCTCTTCTCAAAACAAAGCTAACTCTGTGCTGACAGATATTCTGATTTATAGCTTAAAAGGTGACATCACTACGTTCAGAGCACTCAGACCTCCGTGCATGCACTTAGAGCAGGGAACAGGAGCCAAAGCTCAACCTGAGAGGGAGCAGTCACGTCTCTGAACTGCTTGATCATACAAGAATCAAAAGTAGTCTCTTTTTTGGAAGGATGTGGTCTAATTTGGTTCCTTCTGCCTTACAGATTGTCTCTTCTTAAAGGATGTCTGGAAGCTCTTTGACAAACACCCACCATTTTCTTCTTAACTACAAGAAACCCTCCACATGTCTCATCACAGAAGGCAAATCTGCTGCCTGAGACTAAATAAAAGCTCCAGGCTGGTGCCACTGGAAGGATGCATAGTTTACAGCAGGGATGTTTTGCTGCCATGGCTTTCTCAGCCAGCTTCTGGGGTGTGAGATGCATGAACCTGAGGGGCTTTTCAGCTAGCAGAGTTGCCCAAGGGGCAACTGTGACACACTGCCTGCACCCACCCTATATGGATAAATAGATATACATATAGATTAAAAGACAGGTAGGTAGGTAGATAGATAAGATCTGGCTGAACAAAGATGTTATCACATGCAAACACATGTCCAAGAGCACACTGCAAGGGCTCTTGTCTCTCAGAGACACTCAGGCAGACATCTACAGCTTGCAAGTTAGTTTTCCTCATGACCATTCCTGCAAACTCAAGTTTGAAATAAAAAGAACTCCTCCTCCTGCAACAAAGTCCTGCAAAGCCCAGACAGGTCTTTCACATACACTGGTGTGACTCCATAGATTAATGAAGGGTAACTATAGTTCTGAATCTACTCTCTTCCATCTCACAAAGCTCTTACTCCAGTTTTGCACACACAGGTCATGTTTCAGCTCCTCTTTGCTGCTAAGTCAACACTTACTGGAATTTACTACAGAGTCATCAAATCATTTAGGCTGGAAAAGACTAGTCCAACCATTAAGCTAACTCTGCCAAGCTCACTACTATACCATGTCCCTAAGCTACATGCCTACAAGGCATTTAAACACATCCAGGGGCAGCGATTCAACCCCCTCCCTGGGTTGTCTGCTCCCATGCCTATGATTATCATGACCCTGAGATTACAAAACCCTGCAGCTCCATGGTGCTGTATACCAGGACCCTCTCTGGCCTGACCTCTGCCATCCCCACCCTTCTGCACACTGATTCCATCCTCATTTACTGCCTCAGCACAACCTCTTGCTTCTAGTTCCATCCTTAAGGCATCACTGTCCTCTCCAGCAAGACCAAACAGGTTTTCTGCCCTAATCAAACTGAACACCACTGCTTCCCTCCCTCCCCATCCCAGAGTACACACAGGATGTATTTTGAAGAACTTCTTTGGGAAAACACTCACCTGAACTTGTGCATTGATCCCACACTCACAGGAGTCCCCTTTCGTACCAATGCATCATCATCAAAAAAGTTTTTGTCACTGAGGGGGAAACCTCAGAGCACTGTCTTCTTCTGGTGTGACCCTTGTTTTGGTTCCCTGCCACGCTCCCTGTCTGTTTGTGGGTTTGGCTCTGTGCTTCCCATGTGTTAGTGATTAGTTCTGCTGTTACACCCAAGCTAACAATTCTGCTGTTGAGGCTGAGATCTTGTGGGTTCAAGTGATGAACTAGGATACACTAGTCAACACACTTGTTAAACAAACCTTCTCAGCAGCTTGCTTGAAAACAGAAAGTCAGGCACACAATGAAGTGGTTAATGAACATTTTAAATGTGTTATTACCTCCATCTGGCCTGCAGATTAATCAACATGTGGGGTCTTGCCCGGCTGTTCCCACTGCAAAACAATTAGTGATAAATCACAGAATGTATTGGTTTGACCTCCACAGGTCACCTAGTCCAACCCCTCTGCAATAAGCAGGGATGTCACTGACTAAACCAGATTGCCCACAGCCCCATCCAGCCTGATCTTGAATGTCTCCAGGGATGGTGCCTCCACCACCTCTCTAGGCAACCTGTCCCAGAGATCTCCCACCCTCAAAGAACTCTTCCAACCGTTTTCTTGGTGTAGTGAAGTTCGTACAAAACCTATGCAGCCTTGTTTCCCTGAACACGGGGAGCAAACAAACAGGAGCAGGTTCCTTGCTTGGCAGCCCAAGTCTGCCTTTCCAGGGAGCACCGTGCCCAGAAGTTCTGTCTCCTGGCTTGCTCCCAGTGGCTCCTCGCTCCTGTGTCTCTTACTACGGCCTTTCAGTGACTCCATAACAAATACATTCTGCTGGAAAGTTGAAGAGTTATTTTTAACCCCCCTCACATACAGCTGTAATCAATCCATCGCCCAACCACGCGTTCACCAGGGCCTCTGGGGAAACCCTCCACCCACACAGCCTGGCTTCTGCACAAGCCTACAGGCACGGCCGGGTGCTGTGCTGCAGTTACACAGAGATCTGTTAATTGCAGCAGCTGCCACTTAGCCAGTGGGGATACTGAGCTACTGCTTGCAAGAGATGGAGGGTGTTCTTTGTGGTGATGGTGAACACCTTGCAGTATGAGATGCAGACTGGACACAAGCCATGAGTCCTTCAGAGGGGTTTATCCTTCTGCAAGGAGTGTATAAGGACAGCCCAGGCTTTCTCAGCTGACCTCCTCCCAGAGTTTATATGCATTTTCATCCCTATTACACCTCAACCATCCCACTGGTGGCCCAGCTGCTGCAGCAAAGAAGGGGTCTCTCTCTTTTCCCTCCTGATGTACTTTGGCACATAGCCCTGTGTCACTCTGCAGACCCTTTTGCATCAGCCTCCAGAGCTGTGAAAGCTGGACAGCCTGGGTGACAGCTCAGTAGACCCAGATGAGCCCTTGGTTTTATCCCTGCAAGTCATGGTTAGGAAATGCAACGATGAGAGAGTCAGCTGGAGCCTTTTCCTTGCTATTTTCACTGTTTAACAGTCAGAGCGAAGTAACACTTGTTTAATCAAGAAGGTACCCAAGAAGACAGAGCACTCAAGAAGATAAAGGAGGCTCTGGTGCCAGGAATGATCATCAAGCAAACACCGAGAGACCACCGTAGTCCAGCCCGGGAAACATGAGTCTTTCTTGCAGTGGGAGGGGCAGATGTGCAGGGGCCGAAGCTCTTCTTCAGCAGCTTCCCAGAGGAAAGCGCTGAAGGCACTGACCTTACCACTCACTGTAACTTTGATATCTGAATGTAAATATTTATGAAAGATATCAGTCGCCAGGAAAGGAGGAGCTGTGTTCATCTGAGGCCAGACCAGGGCTACAAAAAGAACTCACAGAATCGCTTTGGTTGGAAGAGATCTTTCAGATCATCAAGCCCAACTATTGAATTCAGAATGGAACAGGCAATACTGAAGCTGCTGAAGATCTTCATCCATAATCAAACCACGAGTCCAAAACTATTGTAAGCTCTGCCTCAGAAGGAAATCCTTGTGTCTTCAGCAGAGAGGCTCAGACAATGGGCACTGCCCCTGCAAGAAGGCAGATGACAGCTGCTTCCCAGTGAGCATTTCTCCTCTCATGTCCCACTGCCTCCAATCTCTGCCCCACTGCAGCAGCAGGAATCTGTTTCAAGTTAAAACAGGGTAGATTTAGGTTAGATATTAGGAGAAAATTCCTTACTATTAGGGTGCTGAGGCACTGGAACAGGTTGCCCAGGGAGGTTGCGGTTGCTCCATCCCTGGAAGTGTTCAAGGCCAGGTTGAATGTAGCTCTGGGCAGCCTGGTCTGGTGACAGATGTCCCTGCCCATGGCAGGGGGTTGGCACTAGATGATGTCTGAGGTCCCTTCCAACCTAAACCATTCTGTTGTTCTGTAATCTGGCCCAGTGCAAAGCAGACCTGAGCAGGCTTAGGGGAGTAGTGGGGCTGCAGCAATGTGAGGCAGAAGAAAGATCACTAGGGACAAAGAGCAAAGCTATCAGCTCCTGGTTTTGCCGCTTTTGTGGGTGTCCACGTGTTTCATGGGCACAACCAACAACCCTAGGGCTCAGCTATGGCCAAATAAATGAAAAGGCAAATTATGTTCCTTTAAACTCTAGGAGTACTAAAATCATACTGTGTTTCCTCCACCCAGAGCTCCTGTTCCCCTCCAGGCAGCCCTGCTGGTCCCCCATCTCTGCAGTGGGAGCTGCCTGAGGACAGGCACCCCTGGAGACACTCCCCCTCCCTTTCCAAGCAGAAATCTCACTGAAAGGCAGGAGCTCACTGGGATGTTCACTCAGTGAGCATTTTCCACCCCAAAATACACACAGTGCTTGTAGAGAGCTGAAGGAGAGTGGGTTCCCCACTGTGCTGCAATGGGACAGGCTGTGCTTTACCCCCACTCTCCCCAGCACCAGCTATTCATGCATTTCATAGGTCTGTAAAGCTGGTTATGGAGCACAAAATGGTTTTCGGAGAAAAGCAAGCACACCCTGTGCTTTCTCACCAGTTAAAGCTGAGCCACGGTGGCTCGGCCAAGATACAACAATGCTGTGAAAACAAAGCAGCAAGTTTCAAAGTGCAAGTGATTGGACCAACAGAAAAGTGTTTTCCCACACAGAATAAAAGTTATATAAAATTAATTTCTTCAGAGCTAAATGAAAGTCTGAAGATGGGAGGGAAGTGACGATGGTAAAATACAAATCCACAACAGAGCATCCAGGTCAGGCAACCGGTTCCTTCTCTGTAGCAAAGACCACTGTGAGCCAAAACCAGCCAAACTCCATATTTTAATCCTGAGCTGATGTAAGAGCTGGTGGGGATCTCTTTGGTGTGGGCAAGCTGCATCCAGACACACAAAAACAATTGTTGCCTGCAACAGCAAGCAGCTTCATTAAAGATTTTGTAAGTAAAACTGTGCAAAACTAAAGCCAGAAGAAGACATCGGTGGAAAGCAGCAGCATTCCTTTCTTTCTCCATCCACTTCTGCACCTGTGAGGGTCTGGCAGGGGGAGATCACAAGCCTGAAAAGCTGTGGCAAAGCTTTTTGCAGGCTACTATGTGCAAATAGTCTTGGAGCCACTGTTACATATTCCACTATGTAACAGTGACAAAAAGAAAACCTCTTGTTCTCATTAACAGCATCCTCCCCAAGTCCAGTATGTTGGTCTCTGCATGCATCACTGCTGGATCTTCATCATTCACTGCTAAGGCTTAGGAAATGATGAGTAAAACCCAAGAGGATATTTGTTCCCTTACTTTTCCATGTCAGTAGACATTCCTACTCCACCAGCTTTTTCTTTTAGGTGTAATGAGTAATTTTTTGGTTCTGAGGTCATTTCAGTACAGATGCTCTGCCTTCTACCACTGTGAACCCACTACATCACCCTGTGACCACAGCCAACACCAGGAAATAAACCTGAGCAGCATCTCAGCGGAGGAGCATTTGGAAGGTTTTGAGAGCACCAGTGCCTGCGGCAGAGCAGCCTTTCCCCCCGCCATGGACAGATGGAAGTGGAATAGACTTGCTTAGTCTCTTTTTAGAGAACAGATGCAATGGCAGCAACAATCCACAGACCAAATCTCATGTGTCTCACCCAGTTTCTACTCAGCTTCTGTCAGGCAATGTCCTTGGAAGCAAAATCCTGGCACAGCCCAAGACACCTTCATTCTAATGCACTACCTAGGCCCATTTGCTGTCCTCTTTAGCATCTGGCTCGTTTTCCATTCTGGTCTGTCCACTCCACATCATCTTATCCCATAACATCCCTAGCCAGCCCATTTCCCAAAGCAGTTGTGGGGACAGCACTTCATCCCTCCCAACATTCCCTAGGATGGCAGCTCCTGCCCCATGTGAAAGGTGTCTCGCTCTCCTTTTCAGTGGCAGTAATAGCACAGTTGGTTGCAGCAACAGAAGATGTTTCAGGCAGAAATTGGATTTGCTAAAATCTACTGACATCTCCATGTGTGTCCTTTCACACACACTACAGGCTCGTCCCTCTTGTAACTTTTCTGTCTTCTCGATATTTGCTGTATCTGCAAGACAATTCTCTGCTGGCTGAGTAAAACACCTCTTGGCTACAAATCTACAAACTTAAAACCTCTCAGAGTATCTCCTTGTAGCATGATACCAGGTGAACTGAAGTTTTTTTAATGTTACAGAGTCATACAATCATTGAGGTTGGAAAAGTCTTCCAAAATCATCAAGTCCAGCCATCAAGCCAACCCCACCCTGCCTACTAAACTCTGTTCCCTAGTGCCAAATCTACTCGACTCCTGAGACAGGGACTCCACTACCAACCTGGACCACTGCTTCCAATCCCTGACCACTCTTTTAGTGAAGAAATGTTTCCTAATGCCTAATCTAAACCTCCCTCAGGCACAACCTGAGGCCATAACATCTCCACAACATACATATATTATTATTTTAATGCTTAATACATTCTGTCCTCTCTCTATATTTTATATCCATACACACACATATAAGTTGGTTTATCATTATCTTTCTTTGGAAAATAAAATCCACACAGCCTTTTTGGGCTTTCTGCTACCCACCAGTCTTTTGCATCCCATTCAAGATGGGCTGAGGAGAGCTGAGCACCACCAGGTAGCTGCAGCACATCTCCAGCTGATGTGACTCTCCCCCACCTTCCTTCTCCACTTTACTTGTGCTGCTGCAGCAGCAGCAGCAAAGCAAAGCCTTTCCTGAGCCACACAGAGCGATGGCCAGAGATTTCTCCTCCCCAGCATCCCTTTCCACAGTGGCACCTATAATTTAGGCTCTAGAAATGGATGGAAGTGTTTTACATTTATTCCCTAAATAGGGCAAGCAGGGATCGTCCGTCCTTTCCTCAACTCTGCAGTTAGCCACTTCAGTACATTCACTGACAGCTAAAAATAGACCACCCGTGGCTCTGCTTCCTCCACTGAGTCACCAGCAGTTTTCTGACCAACCTAGGGTTAAGCAGCAGATGGTTGTGCTCCAGTTCACAAGGTGTGGGGAGTGTTTAACTCCAAGCCCTGGCACACTCACAGACCTTGTCCCTCGCCTTACAAGGGTGTGCTCCTCCGAAAATGATGGGCAATAATTGCTAATGGGTCACTGGGCTTCAAGAGGACACACCTAGGTTTTGTATTACCTGCAGGGCAGGTAAAAGCAATTAATCTGGCCCTCAGGGTCTCATCACTGAGAGACAAAGTGAAAGAAGTCCTGAGGAATCTGGAGGGGGGGAGGATTTCCTGAGCGGCATCATGGGCACCATCCACACTGAGTGCCAGGACTCCTGTTGAAGCACAGCCAGCTCTTGCACGAGCCAGCTATGGGCAAGCACAGCCAGTGCTCTCTAAGCCAACAAAGAGACCTCCCTGGCTGTGTGAGGCTTTGTCCTAGTGCTGCTGAAATGAGCCAGAACTGTGGCTGTAACCCCCCATGCCAGCGGCCGGTGCTTCTGCAGCCAGGAGCCCTATGACACGTGATGGGCTTCTCAGACACAACACAGTGCCTCAGCCAGATGTCCAACCAGCTGCCCTCAGCTGCCCTTAACCTGAGTGACTTCGTGACATGGCCACATTTGTCCCAGTACGGTGCTGGTGTGGCTCAACCCAGGGGCAGCCCCTGCTGCAGCGCCCAGCCCTGCACCAGCGCCAGGCTTTTCCACAACATCCATAAGCCCAGGGCAGGCTTAGAGCAGCACTTGGCCTTCTCTCCAAGAGATGACAAATCAAACCTCTCCCGGCCGAGTGCTGCACCACAGCCTCCCTTTCCAGCACTTTCTGGGGGGGCAGAGGCAGAGACCTCTGTTGCTGGTCAGATGGGGCCTTGGACCAGCAGCAGGCTGTCCTGGAGCCGTGCTCACTTTGCTTGTCTAGCAGCTGCCTTTTAAATCAGAGCTGATTAGGTTTCTCTGATGAGACAGCAGGTTTTACTGACTGAAACAGGAGGCAAGGATCGTGCCTTCCTTTTCAGGATCACCCAAATGAATCACTTTCCCAGATTTCTCTCAGCTCCAGAATGATTACTTCAGTATTTGTTTATTCAAAGTCTAGTCAGATTTTTATTGTGGGGTTTTATTTTGCCTTTTTAGGTTATTGCTTGTCTCACGTGCTGCTGTAAAATGCAGGATAAGGCAGTACCCAGAAGACTTGAGAGACTGGAGCAGGTGGGGTCAGACCCAGCACCTTGTTCCAGCCTGTGCAATAGATCTGATCCCCCAGCCACTCAGATTGATTTTTCCACCACCTGCGGCCTGGCAGAGGAAAACAGATGTTGAAAAGACACAGGATTTCAGAGGGAAATCTCATTTCCCTCCAGTTTACCGCTCCTCCTGCCTGTCTCCGCTCATCTTTTGAGCAGCCAGCAGCAGTCAGTGCACGCACGGTGCACTCCCTCATCTCCCGGCTGTACCGGGAGCTGTCGTAGTAGGAGGCTCAAATAATTGTTTTTACAAGAGCTGCTTTCCACAGAGCTGTCTGAAGGTCGTGCTGATTATCTCCTCCCAAGCAAGCAAAGCCCTTGCAATTATTGCAAATGTCACCTGCTGAAAAATCACCTCCAATCAATCTTCCCAGTTTGCAGATAACTGCTGTGGCTCTCTGCTACCACAAGTCAAACACAAGTGATGAGGGGACTCACTTGACTCTTGTCAAGACTTGTCTGTCTCTCCAAGCACAATAAGGTGGTTAAGAAGCACTGGCTGAGGCCAGTCCATAGATACTCTGCTCAGCAGGATCAGCATGCCAGTAGATCACGCAGGAGCCTGCTCCATTCTGGCAGAGCACATTGTGGCTTCTTAAATCAAAGTGCAAATAGACCCTATAGACCCACCACCTCCCAGCCACTGCAGGCAGACAAGTGATGGGACACAAAACATTCAGCTCTGCCAGGACAGTTGGGCACAGGAACGTGACTGGCCCAGCCAGGCAGCCCTGGCAGCATCCAGCTCTGCCTTGTGGAGAGTCCTAGCCAAAAACAGGTAGTACATGCCATTAATGATGATTACGGTGCCTAGCAGTTTTTGTTGTGGACCTCTCCTTCTATTTAATCCTCATTTGTGATGCTCACCCTTCAGCACAAAAGGCTTCACAGCTAGTTAGTGCTCCAAGAAGTGTTTGTTCTTTTAAAAAGCCAAACTAAGCTTAAGAGCAGGGATAACTCAATGACATCAACTGCAGTTAATGTATTTAATAAACTGGAGGAACCCAAATATATCACCAAAAAATGAAAAAAATCTGTTTGCTTGCTCCAAGCACTGCATCACAAAGAAAGCTGTGACATTAAAATGAGTTTTATGGAAAATGAGCACTTAGCATGACGTAATGATGAGCTCTGATACAAACATCACAACAGAAAGCACCCTGGCTCCACAAGCCATTGTTTGGATGTATCTGAGATGTGGTGCCAGCTTCACACTTAGGACAGGGCGCAGGAGCCTCTGCTGCCACACACGTGCAGCTGTCAAGAAATACTTGAGGCAGATTTACCTGTGTATGTTTGGGCTGGGAGCAGAGCTCATTTTCCTTCACAGTAGCTGGAACAGCCCCGGGTTTGGACTCAGTATGAGAAGAACGTGGATAATATATTGATGTTTTTGGTCGTTGCTAGGAAGGGCTTTTCAGCTTTCCATGTTTTGTTAGTGTGCAGGAACACAAGAAGCTAGGGGGTAGCACAGCCAGGACAGCTGACCAAAGCCAAAGGGATATTCTATACCGCAGGACATCACAAACTGGGGGCATCTGGCCAGGAATGGCAGATCGCTGCTCAGGCATCAGTCAGTGGGCGGTGAGCAATTCCATCGTGCATCACTTCCCATTTGTCGGGCTTTCTTTGTCTCTCTGTTATTTTCACATATAGCTGTCACATCGCCTCCCTCCCAGCTTCTTGTGCTCCTGCAAACTAGCAAAGCACAGGAAGCTGAAAAGTTCTGGATTTCCTAGCAACAACTGAAAACATCAGTATATTACCAACATCCTTCTCATGCTGAATCCCAAACACAGCACTATTCTAGCTACTAAAAAGGAAAACTAGCTGTGTCCCAGCCAAAACGAGGACACTTGTCAGCAACATAGGCAGAAGTAAAAAGCACACACTTGACTAGAGAAAAAAATATTAGTGGCATCTGAAGTTACGAGAAGGTTGAATTAAAAAAACCTTTAAGGGCTTCACAGGGATGAAATAGAGGAAAGAGCACTGGTGCTGCACTGTGCCTCTCACCCCAGAACAGGCTGCTGCTGTAGCTCATATGGACCAAGCTACCAAATACAACAGGTGTTTATGATTATAATTCATTCATATGATAATTAATAAATTATTTATAATTATAAAGTATGTGGTTATGTAAATCCTACATAATTAATATGCTTTATTTCAGCATTAGCAGCTGCCATCGAAGGAACAACAGTGAAGTTCTCTATTGTTGGTGCTTTGAGTGAAACTGACAGGAGGAGGAAGGATCCTTCTGCGACAGTGCTGAAAGGAAACTACTTTGCATAGGTTTCCTTTCCCAAAGTCTACACAATGTTCTGGTCCATTTACTGAAGAAGTCAAGGAAAACACAATTTGCAGGCGTTGTGAAGCAGAGTCCTGAGCCCTGGTCTCACACGGTAGGATAGCATCGGGAACAAACGCCCTGGCACCCACATGCTGACTCACACAGGACCGGTGTTCTTTGAAAGTTGCCTTAATGCAAACTTCCATCATCAACAACAATTTCCACAGTGATCTGAGAACAAAATCAGATGTGTTAAAGGTTTTTTACCTTTAACACAGAGAAAAGAAAGCAGGACTTGTAGAGCAGCTGCTGTGATCTGCAACCTGGTTTGTTACTGGGACCAATGGATCTGTCACAAAGCATGACAACATAAAACCCCCAAACACTAAGAATATTCTCTGATATTTTCTAGCCTGCAAAGACAAACCAATGGAGCAAGGTTTCACATAAAGCTAAATCCAGCCAAGCTCAGAAGCTGTCATCCCCACAAGTCCACATGTACATTACTTGGCCACAGGTAATGTGTGCCGGCTTCCTAACTACATGGAGCTGAAATACAGCAGGAGACCTTGCCTTGACTCCAGACAGCCATGAAAACTATTTCTCATGTCCCATGTCACCCCCTACTTGTTCCTATTCCCACAGCCCAGAAGAGGACACAGCGATGCCCAGGAGATATGGGTCCAGTTGCTTCACTGCCTGCCTGAGACCTGGGCACTGCCACAGGGAGACTTCTGGTGAGGAGGGTCACCATCAGCCCTACCTAGTCATACCAGAAGATTGTTTTAGAAGACTTTCCATATTTCTGTGCCAACCCTAGGCCTCTTCTGAGAAGAGACTGTTCATGGCAGCATAGCTAGGACATGACAATACCACTAAAAACAACACAATGACATGGCCCAAACCAGGTGTTACTTTTCCCTGTGGAGGGAAGAAGGTCTGAGCTGCAGGCTGGTGGTGTCTGCCTGCTATGTGTGAAAAAGGATTCATTTTCTCCCAGCACTGCTGTGTATCTTCTCCCTCCCATCAAGAACTACCGCGAGGAGATACAGCAGTGTGGGGAGACACAGCAGTGTGGGGAGATACAGCAGTGTGGGGAGGTGCAGCAGTGTGGGGAGATGCAGCAGCAGGTGCTGGAGTCCCAGAGAGGCTACTTTTAGATCAAAGGAAGCCAGAGAGCTGATGCTCACCAGACTGAAAGCTCCTTCAACTCTGCAATATGGAATGTCAGTGTTGGAGATTACGAGTTTAACGGGGCCCCTGAGGATTTCAGCATTTGCCTGAAAAGTATTCGGCAAGCCTTGAGCAAACAACATACCCGTTTCAGTGTATTCCAAAGCTCTGATGAGATGCATCAGAGCATCCAAAATGCATCAGATGCATCCCAAATTCCTTATTTTCATCCAGTATCCGGTACTTGGTCACATTAACCTCTACTGTGTTTGCAATTTCTGCTTAAAATTAATACTACTGCTTCACCTGATCTGTTTTCCAAAATGAGACCCCGATAGGGATCTTCCTGCTGAGTCAGGAACTGTGCTGTGCATGCTCAATCACCCAAAACAAAACAGCCCCCCACTGGTAAATCACATGTTTTCAGATAAATCTTTCCACAACAGCTAAGCTGGTTAACAGTGTTCTCTTCCGACTGCAGCACTTTGTCTCTATTAACAATTTGATAACTGCTCCACTGGAGACCACAGACCTGCAAACCCTCAGCAGAGGATCTACTGTTCATTACTCTGGCAGTTGTAATAAATCTCACTGAAGATCCTCACAGCTTGACAACACACTAAAATGACCAAGAGTTTCTGTTGCACTCATTAGTCTCTTCTCTCTCGAAAAAGAGAGGACCCCAAAGATGGCACCCAGCATTAAAACTGATACTCAGCCCAGCGCTCAGCCGGCCTCCTTACAAACATCCTTGCTTCAGATTAGGGGCTTTTTTGCAACTGTCCTTTTTTTATCTGCTGGATTTAATTCCTGCAGCTGTAAATTCTCACTGCCGTCCCCAAATCAGACCATCATCCACTCTGCGTTATAAAAAAATGGTTCCTAAAAGCATACATGGGGTTTGAGTATATAAGTACTCCCAGAGCATTTCAGGTTTAGATTTTTAAGCTGTTACTTCTCCTGAGGCAACAGGCACGAAGATTTCACCCAGCCAGCAACCAGCTCCTCAATTACATGCTTCCAATGCATTTTCAGGTAGAAGTGAGCAGTCTTTAAGACTGAAGTGTGCTCACTGCGGGCAGCTGGAAGAACAACAAAACCAACAGGTCCTTTGCCTGCTCATTTACATCACACCACAGGTTACAGGGCTCTTGTACTGCAAACAACTCCCAGCTGTGTCTCTCAGACACCCCAAGGACATTCCCTTGGCAAACACAAGCACTGGGGTGTGTTAAGTGAGAGATCTTACAGACGATCGTTGGAAAATCCCACCGGGACTGGTCTCTTACACCTTGTTAAGATCTGGAGATCTTGCCTGTCAAGCCTTTTCTTCAGTGTGTCCTAGAAATGCTCCTGGTGGCAGAAATCACTGAGTAACTACTCCAGCTCCCTGCCATAAAACTTGGACCAGTGTAGTGTCAAGCTTTCCAACCTATGAGACTTATAAAATGCTTCTGGAGTCAAAAGCAGTGCAGACAGCCTGTGACCTGAGTTGGGAAGGCAGGACAGCCCTAGATGTGTTATCTAGCCCTTCCAGCCATTAGCTGCTAAGAGAAAAGGTCCCAGCTCCAAGGAAAGAGCACTAGAGGGGCAGGTTTTTTCAATTCCAAGAAGGCTGTGCTGTGCACCTTCTGCTTTCTCCTTTGAAAGGCACACGCTGCCTGGGTGGTACAGACAGGATGAGAAGCGGAATGGGTTTTTTTCTGGCAATCCTGGAAGAAAAATCATCACACTGGTCTGTCCCACTGCCTGCCACCTCGGGGATCAGCACCTTCCTCCTGGCATTGCATCACTGCTGTGAAAGAAAGGGGGAAAGTAGCTTCTCCTCCTCCATTTCAGGGTATTGGGAGTGCCCAGAGCAGCACATACCCAATCACCACCCAGCCTCAGAGCTGGACAGGTATCCACCAGGCTTGGAAAATCTCCACTGCTTCGGTTGCTGGAACAGGAGTGTATGCACAGTTATGTCCTCATTTGAGTCCTTGTCCTGGAGAAGGCAAAAAGCTCCTCTTTGACATGTAGTGGGGTGGCAGGGATGGACACCCTGCTCCCAGACCCAGCATCTGGGAACCACTTAGAGAAAACCCTTCCAGGCTTTCTCAGATGGGATGATCCTCTTACCTCACCTCTGCAACTGAACATATCCTTTTGGCTGAAATGTTCCAGATTTTCTTAGCCAGAGGCAGACACCTGGCATGCAAAAGTTTGGCCCCAGCAGTTGAAAACTGGCAAAGTCAAAAGAAAGAGAAACCATGCTGTTCTGATGGGAAGTGTTAGGCAATTTGAACACACCATTCCCAGCAGTGCCATTCCTGAGTTTGTGCTCTGAACCCACAGGTCAAGGCAGAGATTGCTGTTATGAGGTTGTCAGTTTTGCCCTAGGACTGGGGTAGGTTACTCTTGTTTTGCAGTACACATATTGCTGGATCTACAAGGAGGAATGCAATTACAGAGATCTTATCCTGCTTACCTGCTGGCAAGGCTTTTTGTCTTATTAAGACTTCTGGATGCCAGCCCCAGTTTTCCTGTTCCCTCAGTTCCACTGGCAAAAGAAAGACGTGTTTAACTTCACCTGCAGGCTTAACCAGAGCTCAGCTGCCACCTACCCTATAACAAGATTTCAGGTGGGAGAGGTACCCATCACTCAGGGTAGGCACTCCTGGGTCAGTGTGGACATCTTCAAGTGAACATCACAAGAACATAATGGAAAAAGGTTTTCAGGCAATCCAGACTGGGAATATGAGGGGTCAGGTCTCTTTGCAGCTGAGGAGCCAAGTCTCAACCATACCAGGATTTAAACCATCTGTATCTTATCCACAAGTGTCCAAAGCACCCAGCACTTCAGTTTCTGAGCTGAGACCTTTCCAGCAGATGCAGCAGCGCAAGCCCTCGGGTGATGCGAGTGGGTACCAGTTCTGCAACAGTCACACAGGCTCAGTGTCATCTAGTGATAGGACAAGGGGCAATGGCTGTAAGCTGGAGCATAGGAGGTTCCATACAAATATCAGAAGGAACTTCTTCCCACTGAGGGTGACAGAGCACTGGAACAGGGTGCTCAGGGTGGTTGTGGAGTTTGCTTCACGCGAGATGTTTAAATCCTGTCTGGAAGCATTCCTGTGCACCTTGGTCTATGTGATCCTGCTGTAGCAGAGGGATTGGAGTAGATGATCTTTTGGGGTCCCTTGCAATCCCTAATGATTCTATGACTTAGGTCAGATATAAGACCTGAGTGATTTTACTGACACTCACTGGAGACTGAATCAAGACTTCAGAAAGCAGAGCTAACCTTCTGTCAGTCATTCCTGCAGCCTGCAGCAAGTTCCCAGCAGCACAGACATTGCTGAGCTCCAGCAACCTCACTGCACAGCCCGCAGGGACAAGCCACAGCCCCCGCACCTTGTACAGACCCCAAGTTCTAGCATGCACCTCACAACAACCATGAAACAACCCAGTGAAGAAACAACATCTCAGATTCCAGAGCCCTGTGCAGTGTTCTGAGCTCTTCTCCAGGCCTACAGAAACAGCAAGAAGAAGAATTAGAGTTCCAAAGCAAAGCCTTTCTGAAAAATAATATCCAGTTGGTCAATGGGGAAGCACAGACAAGAATGAACACTCCAGCCCATCGGGACGTCCATCCTTCATCTGGGAGTTCTTCCCAAAGGACAGCTGCTAGATCATGTGGAGTTTGTCAGCCTGAGTTTGCATTCCTAAAATACTCCTGTTTTAATAGCCCCCGCTTTGGAATTTAACCCTTTGCAGCAAGGACATGCCATCTATCACCTTGGGGTGATATTTGTCAAGCCACATCCTTTTGATTCATATTACTACCAAGAAAAGGTCAAGAATCCTCTTAGGAGATGATTTCACAAGAGAAAATGTAAACAAAATCTGCAGTCCGGTATGAAGTAATCCCAGCGTCCAGGCACTGCCAATAGTTTGCTTCTTATGCAAAAAGTAGAGGGCTGATGTTATCTGCAGAGGAAGTCGAATGAGCTGGTACAAAGCAAGGCTTTTTAAAGAAACAGGAAGCCTAGCATCGTATCTACACTTCCAGTCTAGACTAAGCCTGATCCCTTAACCATTTAGCATCCTGACAATGAATAGCAGGAGGATTGTTCTGATGCAGTGAAATAGTGCTCGCACAACCAAGAACACAACTTTTCTACTGACTTTCCTCTGGAGATCATGCCAGAGACTGTGTTTACACCGCATGCATATTCTGGACCTCACATTAGGGCACGGACTGCATCCACTCAACTGCTAGAAAGTTTGACGTTTGGAAGGGAGTATGCTGGCACACATTCTTTCTCTCAGATTTGCCACCAGAAACACATTCAAAGCACAGCTCTGCCTCTGACCAGTCAAACATTTCCTTCTTTCCTCATTTATTGAGGCAAGGGGGCTTGACATGTGCAACCATGCTGAAGCTTTGCATCTTGGCATTGTCCCAAGTGGTTGCTGTGTGCTCAGCCACACTGCTCCAGCAGCAGTGGGTTTTATTCCCAACAACTCACAGTTTGAGGGAGCAGTTTCACAGCTGGCACCTAAGACACCCGATGAGAAGTGCTGACTCCTATTGATACCAGAATATTGTTCCTGGGCTTTTGGAAAGCAGGTGGCCATAGGTAGTCTCAGGCCACACGAGAGGAACAGGAACTGCAAACACTATGTCTGAGAAGCTGTAGGTTTGTTTTCTCCATTGCTTTCATTCTTCCTTTTTCCTTGCTCTGCATTCCCGTGAAGTCAGCGCATCCTCAGTAAGTAAAGTCAGAAGGGGTGTCAGAACACTCGAGCACAGAGACGCTCTAATGTTACTCTGTCACCACACTTCAGTCAAATCCGGGAATGTGTGCTTTAGACAAAGCCTCCATTTCAAGTGTTGTTTGAAGGATGAGCAAGGAAAGCTCCTTTTTTTTTAAGCCACAAAGACTTTTATTAACTTGTGCCACTCCATAAAACTATTAGGATTCAGCGCACATCACCGAGCTAAGGAAATAATATCACATCTCTATGGCAACCTCCAATGAGCAGCATATTGACCATCTCTGAAGGGAGAGGGAATTGCTTTATTCTCACATTACGGTGGTTTCGACTTTGAGCACGCCTTGTGCTTACATTTCTTTAGGATTAAAAAGAACGAAATAAAACAACTGTGAATCAGCACCCTTCCAGCGAAGCAGCATTAAATTTGTCTCCTGAAGCTCTTGCTTTACACAGAACTGTAGCTCCATTCATACTGTCAACATTTCTCTACACCTTCCCAAGAAATCAAAGACAAGCACAAAGTCAAAGCTGTAGGTTTTGATGAAAGCACAAAAATAGGGCTAACTGCTTCTCTTCCCCTTTCATCTTGGTTCACTTACACTGTTCACGTCTCCTCAGCTGCTGCAACACTGTGCCACCACATCAGATGTTCCTTTATTCCTCAGGGTTTGGCTCAATGAAAGGGACAGCGTGCATTCCAAAGCAGGAGATGGGGCTGGTCTGAACTACAAAAACACAGGAGACACTAAATAAAAATGCATGGACCGTGAGTGAAGCACAAAGATGAGGTGTGGAGAAAGATGCTTGCTCTGGAAGGAGAGCAGGCAGAGAGCAGCACACCAGGAAAAGCAGATCACACAGCCGTGGAAATCTACCGCCAAAGCCCATTAAATGCTTTTCAGAAGTTTCACGGCAGGTTAACAGTGAGAAGTGCTCGCTGATTCACTCATAACAATGTCTTTCAGTGTTATTTGGGACTCTGGCCGTACGTGATGACACTGTGCTCACTCTGCCTGATTGCAGAATTGAAGCCCTGTCAAAGGCAGCACAATTTTCTCCAGGTCTGTGCACATGCACCTCAATGAAGAATCACAGGATCATTAAGGTTGGAAACGACTTCAAAGATCATGAACTTAACTGTCAACACAACCCCACCCTGCCCACTAAACCCTGTTCCAGATTGCCAGATCTACATGCTTTTTACACCTCCAGGGATGGTAACTCCACCATCTCCTTGGGCAGCCTGTTCTAATGCCCAACCACTCTTTCAGTGAAGAATCTTTTCCTGACATCTAATCCAAACTTCCCCTGTCACAACTTGAGGTCGTTTCCTCCTTGAGCTGTAAAGCTTCCAGCTTTAGGGCACAAGTCCCTCCCAAAAAATGGCAGCTAGAAGGCTCATTCTTGGCAAACAGACTTCTCCATTTCTGACTATTTCATGAGTTTTCTCAGTTTCTCAGAGGTGTATTGGCACAGGGGAGATGGTGCTGGCATAGCAGGAGCACAGTTTGTGTGCCTGGCATGTTCCTTTTCCCATCCCCATTTCTGCATACTGGCATCCAGTGATCCATGGATGGCACATAATACCACAGAATGCTTCCCAACAAATCTGAGGGATGGAGAGCATCAAAAAGTGTTTTAAAAAACCATCTAGCAATGCTGAAAAGTGTTAGCAGGCAGTGAAGTATGTGACTGCAGATCAGATCAGTGATCTAGCACTCGCTGCTACATCCAGTCAACAGATGATAGCCGCAGCTGCCGGAGATGCCTGCAGCAGGCAGTGCCACTGGCAGCTCCACAGCACCAGCAGCAGTGGGGTGGAACAAGGAGAAAACATTTTCTACTAAAAATTAGTGGAACTTCTGTATCAGTTCGATTTGATAGCTGATTTAACTTTCTTTTTTTCTACTCATCCATCTCTCAGTGGCTGAATTCTGTGCTTCATGTTCTCAGACAGCAGATGACCTACTTTTCTTGCATTATTATTCCTGGTTTAGGCAGCCTGCCTCCCCGAGGGTGGAGATGGAGTGCTGGTGCTGTGTCTGTGGAGCATATACAGCTGGGACTTGCTGAGGGACTGCTGCACAGAGGAAAGGGGTAGAGCTTTCAGTATGGTTCCATAGGAGGTGAAAACGTGTGTTCAGCCTGTGATGCTGCACTTTGCGGTGGGAAAATCTGTGGTTATTGCTGGAGAGCAGTGCGAGAGAATGCCTCGAGCAAGAAAAAGGGTAAATGGCCATTTGTTAGCACTGAACAGGTGGAAAGCCCAAAATACCCCATCACAGAAGTGGAAAGGCAAGCGAGGTGGTGCATCATTGCTTTAGAACTTACGTTATTCCACGCTAATCAACCACAGATGACAAACAGTGAAGACATTTCGTGAGTGAATTAGCCATTTGCAACCCTTCAACACCAGGAAGGCGTTGGCACTGCTTGCTGGAAAGCCCAACACGAGCAGCAGTCTCCAGAGACCAATAAGCACAGGGCAAAATTTAAGATAAAACAACATTTCACATAATTAACAGGCAGAAGAAATGTTATCAGCTTCTCACCTACCCAGAAACTTGTCAGAGCTAGTTTCACATCTTGATTTACCAAAGAGGGGTTCAAAACACATTTCTGCCCACTACAGATAAAAACACCCTTTAAAAAAAGCAGGGGATGGGATCTTTAGGCCAACCATGACTGGGAAGAAGCTGTTTGATTTAGGATTTGCTCAGGAGCAAGCATGGTTGCTTGTTATTTATCACCCCTCGAGGAAGTGATATCTGTTGCCCTGAGCTACAATAAAAGACTGATGAGAATTAAATTCACATCAAAAGAAGCCAAGCCGAGCCGCATAAGCTGTCATCAAAGAGTAAAGCAGACTGTAAATGGGTGTTCAAATCCAGTTAGGTTTCTGCTTGCTCACCACAACCCTGCAGTGGCTGGACTGGGCACTCTGCTCACAGCCCAGTACAGAGGCAACCAGTACATAGGGTTTCTTACTTAGCCCCCTTCTCATTTCACAGAATCAAAGAATCACAGAACTTTAGGGATTGGAAGGGGCCTCTAAAGATCATCTAGTCCAATCTCCCTGCCACAGCAGGATCACCCAGACCAAGTCACACAGGAACCTGTCCAGTCGGGTCTTGAATATCTCCAGTGAGGGAGACTCCACAACTCCCCTGGGCAGCCCGTTCCAGTGCTCTGTCACCCTCACTGTGACGAGTTCCTTCGCATATTCATATGGAACTTCCTGTGTTCCAGCTCGCACCCATCTTTCTATATTTCCTCCTCTCAAATAGAAGCAACACAACCCCTTCCATTTGCTGTTTGCCTTCCTTGTGGTTCCTTATCAGTGGAAATAATTAGCTTGAACACTGAAAGCCCCTCAGGGGGAATAAAGGGACATCCCAGAGTCTCCTAGCACAGTGCAGCAGCTCATTAACTTGCGTGAATTCCCCATAAGATGTGGCTGCATACCCAGCATATGTCCTTGTTACGTTTTACTCCCCAAAGCTTGCAAAAAAATTTAGTTGACAATTTTCTAGCATGAATTTGATTTAGAGTTAAGAACAATTTTTAATGAATTGTGTATTCTGCATCTGCACTTTGTGTGTTCAAGAGAGCATTCAATCATTTCAGTGTAATTGTTTTATTTACACCAGCTTATCCAGAAAATAAATGGCTATGATTATCTTCTGAGTAAGAAATGATGCAGTTCACACCAGGAGGGCAATCAGCAGTGAAGAAAGTGACATTTTCCTGACAAAGTTGGAAATGCATTAGTGCTGCTGTGGTCAAATGTTAACGGTACCTCAAGCCTTCACAGAACAAAACACCAGTTTCACAGCACATCCCTTCACACAGTTCCAACTGTCAGTTTCCTTATATCCATTTACTCAACTGCCTTTTCAAACAAGTGCAGGCCAGGTGGTGAATTTACACTTGAAATTGTGGTGCCAGAGACAGAAGGTCCTTCCCTAGGACTCAGGCCAGCTCCAAAGATGTCAAGCCTGCAGGTCAGCTCTCTCACAGGGTTTTATGTAGTGAAATCACTGAAGGGATTGGTGAGAGGGAACCCAAGTGTCAGTTGTATCTCCTGTAAATGGAATAAATGTTTGATTGGACATCACATACTGACATTTCATCTAATGAACGTTTCATCTGATGAACATGCTCTTGGGAAAGCAGGCATGGCCAGAAGAGCACCGTCAGACTGCCATACAAGCTGTGCCTCACTCTCACCCCAACCCTTCACTCTTGTACTGCCCACAGAGTGAGTACAGGGAACAACCACCTCACTTTGCAAATTACCTTTCAAAATGGGTGCTAAGTAGGCTGCAAGTAAGTTCAAGGACATAACAAGTCCATCTTGCAACTTCAGAATAACACCTGAGCATCTCTTGGGTTCCACCAAAGGGACATCAGGCTGGGCAAGAGGATGAATCCCAGGAACACTGCCTGCCCATGCACACAGGACTTTGGGGATAACACCATGGCCATGTCATCCCCTAAACAAGCCACTGGCTGGGATGAGCCAAAGCCCTGGCAGAGATGACACACAAAGTAGTAATGACAATTGCACCTCAGTGCAATGAGAGAAGCCTTCTGCCTCCAAAACACTTGTCAGCACTGAGTAAACAGGGTCCAGCTTCTCATGGTGAGTCCAGCCTCACAAGATGCCAGTGAGACCCCAGGAAACACTAAACACACACTGTTTCCATTACGTTGGTGAGCTGATGCCACTCCCTCTTACTGGGATGCTGCACAATGCTAAAGCTTCTCCTGGTGGATCTGCAGGCATCCAGGGCAGCACTTAACCTGCCAAGATGAATCTGAATGTCCTCTTAGAGGTGTAGGCCACACCACAGCTCTGAAGCTGACCTTTCATCAGAACTCCTGCTGCAAAAAACAGTATTGGACTTAGAAGTGTTCTTTTACTGGGTCTTTTTTGCTAGAAGCAACATCAGCCACCTCAGAAGGACCCGTGCACTGAGACAGAGATTAACTAAACTAAACCTGGGGCCTTGGGAAACCTGGTCTAATGGGAGGTGTCCCAGCCCCTAGCTGGGGTTTGATGTTTAAGGTCCTTTCCAAGCCATTCTATGATTGTATGAACCTACCCAGATATGTTTAGTGGTGTGGGCAGGGGTCACCATTTAGCAGAGATCCTCTTTTTTTGAAGGCCAGGATACAGTTCTGCAGGAATAGAGGAAGTCAGAAACCTGCAGCTATCCATAGGGTGGAGGCTGAGGCTCCAGCATGAGTGAGCATCATCCCTGGGATGGGAAGATGCTGTGGCCAGGCCAGCACAGAGGCACTAACATGGAATGGGTGTGTACCCCACTCCTGAGCACTGGTGTTTCCAGTGCCTTTCTCAAGGAAGTCTGATGGAAGCTTTACTTTCAGCTCTCAGGTAATAGCTCCTATTGAGGAGCATGAAAAATCAATACAAGTAGTTCAGTGCCACTCTGGAGTAGCTGTAAAACTAATTCAGCAACATTATGACCTTGATGATCCACCTTCTTTGAAGTGGGATGGGTTACATCCAACACTTGAGTGACTTTCGACTTTGCCTCAGTGCAGCAGAGCAGTACTGCAGAACAGAGCTAGCTGAGGGCTAGAGATGCTGCCAATGCCTCAACAGCTATAAAAAGGTTTCCATCTGCTTTGTTAAAATAAGATTGTTTACTCAAAATGCCTTTGAAGCAGAGACAAGGAGCAGCACAAACTGCACTAGAAAAAGAGCCCCACTATTTGTGGTAAATCTGGATGAACAAAGGTCATGATGAGTGATGGTGATTACACTGGTGGGACTATGATGGTTTTGATGTCCCTGCAAAGAGTAGCCTGCAGGCCAGAATATGGCCTACAATACCTTCATTGTCCACTTCACCCAGCAGGACCTTGCTTGTTGGAAGATATATGTGAAGATACGGTAAGTAAAATCAACAGACTGGCCAGCTGCCACAGATCACAGCTGGAGGAGCTCTGCAGGAAAAGCCTCTGGCGTTGACACTGAGGATCCTGGACACAGAGCTGGCTGTGCTGCAGCTCAGGCATTTATCTAGATCCCATCCTCTGCAAAGAGTCTGCTCCTGAGAGAATGACAGAGCAGGCACAGGATACGCTGGCCTGGCACACAGCATTGTTACCCCTTTATCTGTGGAAGAGTGACCAGTCTTGTCCTGCAGGGACCTGCATTTAAAAGATGAGATGCCATATTGAAGGGTTTCACAGCCAAATCATGGAACTTTGGTTTCACAAAGGCTTCCCACAGGACTCTTCATTGAGAACATCACTCACCCAGCAACATACATGCCACCACCTTCAAATCTGGCCTCAGGGTGAGTCGAGCACAACGCGGCAGCCCAGCACAGCTCCAGTAAGCACCAGAATACTCCAGCACATCACTATCATACCCAAACCCATCCCAGCACAGCCCAGTATGCTGTCACTGTGCACCAGCTGCACCACATCTGAATGAGACTTAGAAGCATAGTGGCTGCCCAGAGTAATTGAAATGAGAGATGTGTGAGAGATGCCCAGCAAGACAACCACAGATCCTGGAACAACTTAATGGCTACTCCTATTATTCAGTGACAAGATATTAATATGATCATAACATCACTTAGGTTGCAAAAGACCTTTAACCCAGTCCAATCATTAACCCAGCTGCCACAACCCACTGCTAAACCATGGCTCTAAGCTCCAGACCTCAATGACTTTGAAACACATCCAGGGATGGTGATTCAGCCCCCTCCCCAGGCAGCCTCTTCCAAGGCTTGGTCACCCTTTCCAGGAACGAGTTTTTCCTAATATCCAGCCTAAACCTCCCCTGGCACAGCTTGAGGATGATGTCCTGGACAAGACCTGGAAGGAGGACAGAGAGAAGCTGTGGGAATTAAGGCTGCACATGCACACTTTAGAGGGGTAACTGAAGAAAAAATGCCACGCTGAGAGGTCCCACAGATGTGGATTGCCATTCCTAATCCATCAGTTTTCAAGGCTACCTTTGCAATGAACATTGATGCTTTTAGGATGACACACTTTTTCAAATTAGACCCTGCAAGGTTTGAATCCTGTCCCTTACAGATGTTCTGGCTGAAGGACAAGGTTGGGTCAACAAGTAAAGGGTCACTTGGCTCAAACACTCAGCACATGCAATATCAAAGAGAAGAAGCTCCTTTGCTGGCTGTGCAACAACCCTGCATCACAATGTGTGGGGCTGAGCACGGAAAACAAGGTGCTAACAGCTGAAAATTTGGGTACTAACTCAGTGAACCTCCAAAGCACCTCCACTTCCCAGCCCCTACCTGCATGAGATGTGTAGGAACTTAGGGGGTTTTCATATTCATGTCTAGACATTAAAATAGGTTTTTAAACCTGGCCCACAGCCATGCTTCAGTTAATATTTGTTTAGTGAAGCTGCAAAGCAGTAAGTACAGATGGATTTGCAATGGCTTGCACAGCTCTCAAACAGGAGACAGCACTGCAGCACCTGCTACAAGGTGCCAGATCGCTAAATCTCCAAAGCCAGAGTCATGCCCTTGGAAAATGCTTGAGAAAGGAAAGTACCTGAGATAAAGAAGGCTGAAAAAGTTCTGACATGGCTTTGCTGTTGCACTCCTACATTTGGCATGCTGCATATTCAGCTCGGTTTCTACTTAGGCAAAATAAATTAATCAGTAGGGCTGCAAAGAAAACATTGCTAATTGAAAGATAAATACACTCCAGAGAAACCTCCTCCAGGAAAGAGCTGGCAAAATAGGAAATAGCAGGATAGGAGTAACATATCACTCAAAGAATAAAAATAATGGAAACATCAGTAGTGTTGTAATAAAAACAAATAAATACAAGCATGAAGTGAACCACAAGATCCTTTAGAAGTCATCTTTTCCCCCCTTCTATTTAGGGAAAACACAAACTTTCAAGTACTCACTACCTACACACAGGGAGCAACCTCAGCTCTAACCTAATGTTATCAGGCAAGCATCACACACATCACATTTTAGATCTGCACCAGCTCAATTGTGAAAACCTAAACGAGTGACAACTACAAGGAAAATGAGGGATTCACTGCAAGGTTGCTTCTTTCAGCTCCTCTCTGCCCTGTTCTCCAAACAGGAGTGAGCCACTGTAGCTTCAGCTTTTTAATGGACACAAACTTTTATTTTTAAGCTTTAAAACCTGCCAGCAGGTTTTACACACAGCTCATTAATTAACAGACTTGTTCATACAGGTGGGTTTTAGATGCTTTGCTGGTTTAGGGTTATTATTTAGGGTCATGGGGGCAAAGCACCAGGCTTTCCCTCCCTCCGTGCTTTCCATAGCAGCAGACAAGAACATAATGGCTTTCCCAGGGCAGTAATTGCCCAGAAGCAGCTGGGACACCTTCAGAGCTGTGGTGCTCTCTTTGCACGCTGCTGGTGCTGCACATGAGGAGACAGATTCCTGACAAGGCTCTCACCAACACACCCATGGACAAGGATCCTTGATGAGACTAAGAGAAGGGCTCAACACCTATTCAAGGAGCATTTTAAACCTTGTCTGAAATAATATGCAACAAACACCCAAGACACTACATTTGTCACCACTCACCTAAAAAGAATGTGAAGTAAAGTAGGTTTGCCTCAGAGTTTTGAGTTTCCAGCACCTTGCTACAGAACCAGAAACATGAACAGAACTGTTCATAAAGCATCTATGAGAGAAACTCAGCTTGGAGTCAGGAGTCTTGTCCCCTCATCAGCACTTCTGCGGCCATGGGATGCACTGGCACTTCAGAAGCAGCATTCATTCCTGCAACAGGAGTGAATGTGTAAATATAATAAAAACTAATTTTAAAAACTCCTTGGACTGGATGAGGAAGCTCAGCCTAGGATTACAGCATGCAGAGGTCACAGTGGCTGGCAGATGTAAACCCACTGCACTCAGCAGTGACAGCCAGTGTGCGCTGCTTAAGCCAGCCAGGCCATGGTCATCTTGCTTTGTTCTCAGCTACAGAGTGTTACAAGGAGTAAGAATTTGTTACCTTCAAAAGACACTCAACGAAGCAGATACAGAGTTAATTGTGTGGTGTCAATTGTAAGCAAGTAAACGTTTGCAGTAGCTCTGGTTTTTGTGTCTCTTCAGAGACATGCATCCACAGAGGTTTACGTGCAGGGGATGCATTCCCACACTGTGCGGGAGCTCATGCCAACATGTTGCATAATCAGTGTGCAGCCACATGAATTACCTTAAATTTAGAAGGATAAGCTGTGTGACTGGAAGAGGCCAAGTCAGAAAGTCCAATTCCATGTTCTGCAGCTAAGAGCATGATGGGATCCTTGCAAAAACCCTTGTTGCATCTTAGTTTAGGCTGCTGCTGTGATCCTTACCAATGAGCTCCTGAACTGTGGTCTGCTGTCTTTACGGCAACTCACACACAGTTGGTCTTGGGACAGCCTTGTGCTTTCCCAGGTAACTGCTGTTCACTGTCCTCCCTGACCTGTTCATGGACAGTGTCAGCATCATTGTCCCTGTCACCTGCTGGCCTGGCCTCAATGTGTCTGAGCATTCATAGAATCATTAAAGTTGGAAGACACCTCCAAGATTATAAAGCCCCACTGTTGAGCTGCTCACTATAAAAAAACCAGATATCACTTCAGGCTCCATTTAAAGGTGAAAATTCAGACCTGCAGCTCTTTTCATCAACGGGTCTCCAACACACCCTAAGGGGTAACTACGCATTGTCATTTCCTTTCAAAACACTCCATGTAAGCTCTTCTCTTTTCCCCTTCATGAACATCTCCAAGAGGCTTCCCCCCGTTTTGCATCCTCTGATTTACTCCCTGGTCACAGAGAAACAGGCTTTTACTGGCCTCTTTTGACAGGACAAATGCATCATTCCTGCAGTCCATCTGCATTCCTGCAGATCTGTTGGCCACTCTTCAGCCAGACAACACCCAGGGTGAGCATCAGGGCAACCTGCTGTGGGGCCATGGTTGACTATGCTAAAACATTTAGGTCTTACAACCCTCCTGCTGCTGCAATAGCTGAACTGCAAACACCAGAGCCATTGCGCAGCCTCCTGCTCTGTGATGTCTCTCTCTGCTTTGCTTTCAGACATCCTCAGCTGTCCAAGGTCAAAACACACAAAACAATTTGAAGCCACCAGCAGAATCATAGAATCATTAGGGATTAGAAGGGACCTCAAAAGATCATCTAGTCCAATCCCCCTACCACAGCAGGATCACCTACACCAACTCACACAAGAACACACACAGGCAGGTTTTAAAGTGTCTCCAAAGAAGGAGATTCCTCAACTCCCCTTGGCAGCCTGTTCCAGTGCTCTGTCACCCTCACCAGGAAGAAGCTCCTTCTCATATTTATATGGAACCTCCTATGTTCTAGCTTACACCCATTGCCCCTCATTGTATCATTAGATGACATTGAGAAGAGCCTGGCTCCATCCTCCTGACACCCACCCTTCAAATATTTGTATACATTCATGAGGTCACTTCTCAGTCTCCTCCAAGCTCAAGAGACCCAGCTCCCTCAGCCTCTCCTCATAAGGGAGGTGCTCCTCCTCCTTCATCATCCTCGCTCTACACTGGACTCCCTCCAGCAGCTCCATATCCCTCTTGAACTGAGGAGCCCAGAACTGGACACAATACTCCAGGTGTGGTCTCACCAGGGTAGAGTAGAGGGGGAGAAGAACCTCTCTTGGTCTGCTAACCACCCCCCTTCTGATCCACCCCAGGATGCTGTTGGCCCTCTTGGCCACAAGAGCACACTGCTGGCTGATGGTCATCCTGCTGTCCACCAAGACCCCCGGTTTCCTTTCTCCTACACTGCTCTCCAACAGGTCAGTCCCCAAGCTACCTTGGGTTGTTCTTGCCCAGATGCACGACTCTACATTTACCCTTGCTATAGTTCATTCAATTTCTCTCTGCCCAGCTCTCCAGCCTGCCCAGGTCTCACTGAATGGCAGCAGCAGAACCAAGTAGATTTTTCCTACCATCACCACCTACCAACTGCATGCTCCTTCTCAAATGGCTCTAGATGCTTCTATTTTATTAACTATCAGGCTGGTTGCTTTAGAAAAGGTCCTTTATACATGACAATCCAGGATAGGAAGAAAGGATCATGCCTTTGTGTAGTCAAGGCAAATGTTATGTTCCCAAATTTAAGCCTTCCAGGTATCATCTTTCTGACTTGGCTCAACCAATAGGTACCAAATACGTTACTGTTTGGCTCAGGAACTTCCTTTCACTAGTAGAAAAGGAGAGACTCCCCAACTAGTAATGGCACTAAAGTAGTGAGTAGGTCTTAAAAAAAAACACAGAGTGACAAACGTTAGTAAGTCCTACAGACCCTAAAAATCCTTCCCAGTTTTTGATAACGCATAATAGCAGCACCTCAAAACTTGTCTGAGTTTGGTTCATCCCATTACTTTAGGAAAAACTAAGCAGTGATTTAAAAGAAAAAAGACATGATAAAATGTAGCAGCTATGGAGACCTGGTAAAAATGATATTCCACTAAAGCCATGTCTGATTGCTCTTTCTCCTATTGCTTTGGTGGCACTAGGGAACATGGTTTAGCAGGCATGGTGGCATTGGGTTGATGGTTGGACTTGGTGATCTTGTAGGTCTCTTCCAACCTTAATGATCCTATTATTGCATTATTTCATCCCTTCTGTGTAAAAAAGTCCTCCTCCCACTCTACACTGCCCTGGTGAAACCACATCTGGAATATTGTGTCCAGTTCTGGGCCACTCATTTCCAGAAGGACACAGAACTGCTTGAGAGAGTCGAGTGCAGAGCCACAGAGATGATGAAGGGGGTGGAGCATCTCCCTGATGAGGACAGGCTGAGGGAGCTGGGTCTTTTAAACTTGGAGAAGAGGGCACTGAAGGGTGACCTGATTAATGTTGATAAATATGGAAAGGGTAGGCATCAAGAGGATGGAGCCAGGCTCCACTCAGCGGCATCTAGGACAAGGGGCAATGGGTGTGAGCTGGAACATAGGAGGTTCCATCTAAAAACTTCATTACGGTGATGACAGAGCCCTGGAACAGGCTGCCCAGAGAGGTTGTGGAGTCTCCATCTCTAGAGACATTCAAAACCCACCTGGACACATTCCTGTGTGGCCTGCTCTGGCAGGAGGGTTGAAGTAGATGGTCTTTTGAGGTCCCTTTCAACCACTAACTTTCTGTGTGATTCTGTGTGAAAATCTGTCTGAAATACTCCAAGCCAGACACCGCATTTGAATAGATCTCACTGGTTACACAGATGATACACACGTACACAGGCACACAGATCACTAGGGGTTGGAAGGGACCTGCAAGGGTCATCAAGTCCAACCCCTCTGCTCAAACAGGGGTTTTTTCCCTTAAAGGGTAGCAATCGAATGCACCATTAACATGCAACACTTCCCTGCTGACCTCAGGAAAAGCACAAGCCCAGGTTTTTTCCTATAAAACTGCAGATATTTCATTTCAAAGCAAGAGTTCTGCACCTGCAGTTTGTACCCCTGTTCAGAACCAACTGCCAGACTGATTCCTGCATTGCACAGGAACAAGATGTTCTGTCAAAACTATTAATACCCAGTCTTTCAGGAAAAGGTGGACTATTTTGGCACCAGATACTCATTTCCAGTGGAGAACAGTCCAAAAGGAAGTCAAAGATCCGGACTCCAACCAAAACAAGGAGCACTTGTAAACACTGAAGACCTATTTCCATGCTATGGAGGGTAAATCTGGGGCACTTTTAAAGCTTTTTCTTCCTTCATTCATATATAATCTTACAAACAACAGTCAATTAAAAGCTTAAAACAAGCAAGTCTTCTTGGAAAATGTTCTTTACTCAACAATAGCCAAGAGCTGGGTCTTTTATAAGCAAAGGGAGCTGCATTACAACAACCACAGGCACTGAGGTTGCTTCTGCTTCTTCTGGGGAATCAGGACCCTCCTGCCACCCCACGGCCCGGGACTACTGCTGCTGTGCTAGCAAACCCTCATTAGGGCACATATGCACTGACGGCCCACACCAGCCTCTGACCTTCAGACTGGCAATTCCTCAGGAGCTGAGAAAAAGAGACACTGCGTGGGGTAACAGCATCACAAAGGGTTCTGTGAGCAGCTTAATGCACTGCCAGGCTTTGGCAATCCAGGCTCCAGGGTGAGTCCAAGAGGCTTTCAGCTGTGGCACTAGCATCCATTCCAGCCAGGTCAGTCATTTCTCCTGGGCTGGGGAAATATGGTGTCCCCCACCACAAGAGGAAGTTCAAGCTGACAAAGTCCCCACAGACAACACCTGCACTTCAATTTCTACTTTTTCAAGGGGAGAAGACAATATGGTATAATTTCTGATCAGAGTGGCAAACTCAGCCAGAGCTTAGTTTGGGGTGTGAGCTGTAATAGAGCTTGGCCAAGCCCCAGGGCAGCCAGCCCCCAGCCATATAGGTTCCGTATAAATATCAGATGGAGCTTCTTCCCAATGAGGGCAACAGAGCACTGGAACAGGCTGCCCAGGGGAGTTGTGGAGTCTCCTTCTCTGGAGACTTTAAAACCCACCTGGGTGTGTTCTTGTGCTAGTTGGTCTAGGTGATCCTGCTGTGGTAGAGGGATTGGACTAGATGATCTTTCAAGGTCCCTTCCATTCCCTAATGATTCTATGATATACCCAGTCAGGTGCTCTTTCCCCAGGCAGATGCTCATCTCTTCATGGGGTCTCCAAGCCCAGAAGCATATCACAGCTGCCACAGGGCTCGCAAAATTGAGAGATATTCTGAACATGAAGGAAGAGAACTCCTGTTGATTCCCTTGCTTTCCAGCATCACTAAAGACTAAAGACTAGCATGAAGAAAACCAAACCCAGAGAAAGCAGCATACTGTTTGAAAAAAACTGACCGTCATCAGGGTGTGTCATCAATAGAAGAGTTAAAGTTGGGAATAGAATAGTTAAGATGAGGTTGTGACTTGATTGAGGTCATCCTGCTTTGGCAGGGGAATTGGACTAGATAATCTTTCAAAGTCACTTCCAATTCCTAATGTTCTGTGATTCTGTGGAAGACTTGTGAGATCATCAAATCCAACCATTAACCAACTCTACCAAGCCCACTGCTAAACCCTTTCCCTAAGCTCCACATCTATGTGACTTTTAAACATGTCCGGGGATGATGATACAACCCTCCCCCCAGGCAGTCTGTTCCAACCTTTTCAATGAAGAAGTGTTGGCTAATGTCTAACCTATACTTCCTCTGGTATAACTTAAGACTATTTCTTCTTGTCCTATCACTTGCTACTCGTGAGAAGAGATCAATCTCCACCTCTCTGCAGCCCCCTTTCAGGTAGTCATAGATAGCAATAAGGTCTCCCTTCAGCCCCCTCCTCTTCAGACTAACCAGCCCCAGCTCCCTCAGCCTCTGCTCACAAGGTTTGTTCTCCAGACCCTTCCCACACTTGAAGGGGCCAGCACATTCATGCTGCAGGTAACCAATGCTCAGGCAGACAAAAAAAAGCAGCAGATGCCAGTTGCTGACTCTCACAAGCTCTTAAAATAAACACAGGGATCCTTGGCTTTGCACATTGCATCATCAAGCCCCCATCCAAGAAAACCCATGGGAGTTAGGTCTGGAGGCTTTTCAATGAACAGAAGTTTTTATGAACTAAACTGAGCAGGATTTACATAAAGGAACCAACAGCACCCTGCAGATGATAAATATGGTTGGCTCTGCCTGTATCCCACTGTTGTATTTGCAGCTCAGCACATTCCACCCCAGCAACGCCATGTGAAACCCCAAGATTCTTGTGAATGCCACCAAAAACTACAAGGAAGTGGTTCAGTACTACTACGGCAACATAAACATCCTCGCTAGCTGTAAATCATCAGTTACATGTCACATCATCTCCATGCTCTCACTCCCATGATGTATTTTCCTTCATTTCCATCCCATAGCCCCCCATCCAAAAGTCTGTTAACTGCCTTGAAGAGCACAAGGTCATGAAATAGCTCGATGGAGTCATTCTATAGTTCATATTGGCTTCCTTAAAATTTGCATTACTGCCTTCAGAAACAGGAAACATTCTGCTGGTTAAAAATATCCCAATATGGGGTCACGTCAGCAAGGGTTTGCCCTTCCTTGCAGAGGAGCTAAAAGAGGGATTTTTTTGTTTATTTTTTTTAATAAAAAGCATCCAGCTTGAACAAATGGGACAGTGGAAATGCAGCATCACTTCTTGTCACCCCATAACAGGTTTTTCTTCCTTATCAAATGATCGATGTAATGTGATTATCTGGAGTCTATGAAACACTCGGCCACACAAGTTACAGAATCACAGAACATTAGGAATTAACGTCAGCAACTATAAATTACCACAGGAAAGGGAGAAAAAAGTAATGCAAGAAGCAACTTAGGAATCCTAAGGAACTTAACATCACAGGGAAGCTCAGCCACAATGCCCTGCTGTGACCATGCCTTGTGCAGCCCATTTCAGGGAGCAGAAACTTGAAACTTTATGAAACAAAACCAAGGCAGTAAGAAAAAAAAAAACCCATCTTTCACACCACTACTTACTTGTGGGAATCCCACAGCATCCTCCTCTGAGGATTCCTCATCTCCCACAAGCCCCCCATAAGAGGCAGCACAGCAGAGCCCTCTCCCAGTCCTCGCCGAGCACATCATGGATTCCAGCTGGGGGTGAAGGACTGGCAGGAGAGAAGTTCAGCTGGAAGAAAGCTGGTATTTCTCCTTTCCCAGGAGGAAAGTCACAACCCAGATCCATGGACCGACAGCTGTACTGGATTTGTTACTCAGATCAGGGACAGTCTGGCTTTTCTTCTGACAAAGCCAGCTTTTCAGTGGAGCAGGTAATCTGGAAATGTGTGACAAGGAGGCCAATGGAGAAACAACAGTGATTTTTCCCTTGATTATATTCTCATAAAATCTAGCACATATTGCAAAGATCAACTGAATCCTGGCTCTGCAGCCTGTGAAAAACTGCCTGCTAGAGCTGCTTTGAGCACAGCAATGTTTAACCCTCCCATTTGCAACTGGTACCCTGTTCTGTGATGCCATGCTCAACCCGCTGCCAGGACACCGCAGGGCAGACATGGTCTGCCAGCAGCACATCTCAGCATCATCGCACCAGTGGGAAAGTCTACGTATTCATTAGACCTGAAAACCATTAATTCCAGTGCCTGAGTACCACAGACTGAAAGAATGAATCTGCTCAAGTCTCACTGCTTAGCAAATGCCTCTCGCTAGCTGGCTCTCTCTTCATCAAACAAAGGCTCTGTTCATGCTGTCAACGATCACAATATTTAGTGAAACAGAAGAGAGCTGCAGCTAATCAAGTCTCCTTCCATGGGTGGGTGTAAAAGCAATTTGTTTGTTTCTTTTTGGAGGTCACAGAACAACAGCATAAAAATTCATTTTACAACATTTACACAACTGAGTTGTTTGAAAGGCCCTTCTCCTTCTAATTCCCCAAGATTTCATTTAGCTGTTTACAGCCCCGGCGGGCGCTGCTGGAGCAGAGTGTGGCAGCGTTGGCAGCAACGTGCCATGCTCCAGCCCCAGGAGCATCCCTGCGGTATCTGTCTTCTCACAACAGTTTTGTGGTCTGGTGTCTCCACTCTTTTGACGCAGGAGAGAAGTCAGGATCACCAAGGGTGGCAGTCGTGACTGGGGATGGATTCAGTAAGAGAGTGGGAGAGGAGAGAGCAGGAATCAGGTTTGGGAATAAAACATCTGGAATCAACAGCAGCTACATAAGTTGCTGTTGAAGGGAATGATGCCAACCCCCCATGCTTATACCTGATGCTGATTTGTTGAGGCAAACCCTGAGAGACCATGGCCAAATCCTGCAAGGTGGGCACAAAGGCAGGCAGATGTGCCTCATACATGTTTTGGTTCAGGAAATGTCATCTCTTGCACCTCCCTCCATGACCAAGAGCAGTCAGCACCCACCACATCCTCACAAGGATTGTAAAGGCTGACATTTCACATCGTGCCGTATGCTGCTGCGTGGCTGGCAGCTTTCACATTTGGCTCTGGGTTTCTGTTCAATGTGATAGCAAGGAAAGCTGGAGATGAATATCACAGCCAGGCGGGGGAAGAAAAGGAGAGGCCTTGTAATAGGTGCTGCATGCGCTGCAGTGGGACATCAAGCCATGAGCCCCAGTAGCAGATATCTAGAGAAAATGCAGGCACTGGAATCACGAAGCAGGGTAGCTCAGAGGACAAGTTTCCACCCACTCCCACCAGCCAGTGTTAGGAAGGAGCACTTGGATTGCTGCACCTTTACCCTTTACTTTCCATTTTAGTTGTGGCATTTTGCAAGTCATTTTTCAAACAGTCATTTGGGATTGTGAAATGGGATCTCACAGCTCACCCGTGGCCAGGGACACGCAGGTCTGGGTGGCAGAAAACGTGCCAGGATAAGCCAACTTGCCCGTCAGGCACAGTAACTCTGCAGCAGTCCTCATCCTTGTAGCACATGGTTTGGGTTTTGGTGCTCCGGGCCAGAATGTCTTCTCCTCAGCTGGGGAAAACCAGCCAGCCGAAGGGCTGGCTTCAGCTTCAGTCCAACACACCCAGCAAACATAAAGCATCACTGCATCATAACCTATTACACCTTTTGGCTGTGCTCAAGCAGGGTCACAGACTCACAGAACATTAGGGACTGGAAGGGACCTCAAAAGATCACTCAATCCAATCCCCCTGCCACAGCAGGGCCACCTAAATGAAGTCACACAGGAACATGTCCAGGAGGGTTTTAAATGTCTCCAGAGAAGGAGACTTCACGATCCCCCTGGGCAGCCCCTTTCAGTGCTCTGTCACCCTCGCCGTCAAGAAGTTCCTTCCCGTATTTATGTGGAACCTACTGCGTTTCAGCTAATCTGTCCAAAATCACTCTGGATTTTGTCACCAACTGCTTGCAGACTCCTGTGCTCCTGCAAGACAGGTTTGGCAAATGATTCATTCCTACGTGTCCTCCCTCTCCCAGAACAAGCGTTTCAGCCTTCTCTACCCAGGTGCCAATTTGCCGCTTCCAGATGTGAATCCTACTTAACTTTTGGCCCAGATTTTTGTCCCTTTATTATTCCAATAGTAGGGGAAGGCAACACCTACTGATTATGGTGTGGAAATTTGACTTTGTAATCCTTGAAACGTTTGGTTTTAATTATGGTTCAAGATGCAGATGAAGAAGAAACTTCAGTCCCTTTAGCCATTCCTTGTGGCTCGATTCACTGCTGTTAATCACTGCTCATTGTTTATAATTTCCCAGCCAATTTTCAATCAACAAGAAACTGCAAACTGCTCATCTAAAAGCCAGACTGAATTACTTCTACAAGCGAGATCTCCTCAGACACCCAGACAAGCTGGGCTCTTACATAACCTGGCTGTTTATCTCAAGGATGAATCATAGAATTATAGAAACATAGAATGGTCTGTGCTGGAAGGGACCTGAGAGATCACAGAACATTAAGGGTTGGAAGGCACCTCAAAAGATCATCCAGTCCAGTCCCCCTGCCACAGCAGGATCACCTAGACCAAGTCACACAGGAACATGTCCAGGTGGGTTTGAAACGTCTCCAGAGAAGGAGAATCTACAACCCCCATGGGCAGCCTCTTCCAGGGCTCTGTCACCCTCACTGGGAAGAAGGTCCTTCTCACATTGATGTGGAACCTCCTCTGTTCCAGCTAACACCCATTGCCACTTGTCGTATCATCAGATGCCACCGAGCAGAGCCTGGCTCCATCCTCCTGACACCCACCCTTCACATATTTATCAGCGTTAATGAGGTCACTCTTCAGTCTCTGTTCCTCAGACCTCAAGAGACCCAGCTCCCTCGGCCTTTCCTAGTTCCAATGCCCTGCCATGGGCAGGGACACCTCTCACTAGACCAGGTTGCCCAGAGCCCCATCCAGCCTGGCCTCGAACACTCTCAGGGAGGGAGCAGCCACAACTTTCCTGCACAACTTGTCCCAGTTGGAACAAGTGAGTCAAACTGCAGAGACTCTGACAAATCCCTGCAATCCAGCATCTCTGGGCGATGGGCAGGCTCTGAGTGTTGCCAGCACACAAACACGTGTGGGCAGCTGCCTGTGCTGTCAGTGGCTACTTAGCGGAGCTGCTGCTTACTGTGCCAGACCCAGCTCCTCATCTTCTTTTGGGCACTCTCCATCCATTTGTGATGCTGCAGCTGGTCCTGCTGCTGTGTCTTTGCAGAGCCCACAGGCAGTTGTGCTGTGGACAGTGTGGGGACGGGAGACACCATGTGCTTCCCCACATGCCCAGACTGCCAGCTGTCTTCACCACTCTGCCAAAAACCCAGAACCAGATATTTATTTGAAATAGAATCTGCTCTGATAAGACTAGACTGGACCCTATTGCTACTCATAGTGTTTCTTCCTACTGTCCCCATTCCCAGTCCCAATATTTTACTTCCAGTGGAGAGTAGAGCTACCATATCAAGAAGAGTTTTCAATATTATTCCTCTTCATCTTGGAAGATCAAACATTTTTAGTAATTTTTTTTTTTGTAGTTTGTTAAACAGTTGTCCCCATGAGGTGGGTGCTACCAGACATAGTCAGGGCTTTCTTTGACAGGACTGGAGTTCTTTTCAATCTAATTTAGAGCTTTTGTTGTACCCCAGTCTCCTGCCCCTCCTCAGAGAAAGGCACACACCCACATTTACAGACCATGAAGAGGCCAGCTACACCAGGACCACTCTGCCCACTCTGAAGCAGCCTTTAGATTTGATACACAGTCCCTCCAGGCTTACACTCTTCTTTTTTTCCTGGTGGCTTTATAAGCCTTAAAAAGCTGCTTGTCTTCTGCTACAGTCCTGAAAAACCTCCTGTCTCTTTCTTTTGTTTCAAGTGGGTCCTTTGTGCTGGCCAAAGGCAAACTATTTCTTTCACTCTGGCCCTTTGGCAAAGACAGATCCTCTGAGCCCAGCTGCATGCCCACATGCAGCAGTGAGTCCTCTGGATAGCACAAGCACCAAATGGGAAATCCATCCTACCCACCAGACTTGGGGTTCATCTTCTCCAGAAGCATGTCAGGCTGTCACACAAGCCTTGAATCACTCACTGCTTCTTCCTGAGGTACACACAGCAGGGGATGGACCAGACCCTCCTGAACCTGCCCCACTGTGTAGTCCTTCACCACCTCGATGGTCTGGAGACTTTAGGAGTTGTTGTCTTCTTCCTTGACACTCAGTTGACTCTCACTATTCTTCTCACAACTTCTCCTCCTTTCCCTCTCAATCTAGATCTTTCTTTCCTGTGAAATCCATCCACACCCAGACTCACTGGTACCCACCGGCTGGCTCTCCCAAACTCAGGTTTTATTTTAGCTCTGTTTTTGTCACCTTACCTCTCCAAATAGACAGCTCTTCTCCCAAGAGGCAGAGGGCTGAGGAAAGAATGGCCAGCTTTCTTCACCTGAGTGGAGTGTCACGGGGGAAGGTTTAAATGAGTGGAAGGGTGTCTGCTGACACCAGTGAGGATTTCAGGTCTGGCATAAGCAGAACCAACAGCGTGGCAGGGCTCTGGTTTGGCTGCCTGTTCCCACAGATAGCTCTGATGTGGGGCACCTGTGACCTGGGATCAACCTTGGGGAAAGGGCTGTGTGAGAAGGGGCTGTGATGAACCCTTCCTCACCTGGGAGCTGCTTTCCAGCTTGGGTCCTCAGCTGTGGTCACCAGGCCACTCTCTGTGCAGATCCCTTGCTGACCTAGGTTGATATTCTCAGCACACCATCTGCTTTAGCTTCAGCCCTGCTTGTGCCCACACAAGCCTCTACCATATCCTAAAATTCCTACACGGCTCAAGCCAAATTAACTCACAGACAGGTCTCCATGGTAACTGTATATGAAGCAATTAGAATCAGAGAATCATGTATGTTGGAAAAGACCTTTAAGATCATCAAGTCCAACTGCTAACCCAGTGCTGCCAAGTCCATCACTAAACCAGGACCCAAAGGCACACCTACACATCTCTTAAATTCCTCCAGTACTGGTGACTCCTCCACTGGCCTGGACAGCCTGACAAGGCTTTTGGTGAAGAAATTGTTCCTAACAGTCAGCCCAAACCTCCTCTGGTGCAGCTTGCAGCTATTTCCTCTGGTTCTATCACTGGCCACCAGGGAGAAGAGGCTGAGCACCTCCTCACTCCAACCTCCTTTCAGGTACTTGCAGAGAGCAATAAGGTCTCCCCTCAGCCTCCTTCTCTCCAGGCTAAACAACCTCAGCTCCATCAGCTCTTCCTCACAGGACTTGTGCTCCAGACCCTTCACAAGCTTCATCGCCCTTCTCTGGACTCACTCCAGCACTTCAATGTCCTTCTTGCCCTGAGTGGCCCAAAACTGAACCCAGTACATAAGGTGTGGCCTCACCAGTGCTGAGAAGAGGGGTTAGCACTATTTCTGATACAAGTCAGGATGCCAATGACCTTCTTGGCCACCTGAGCACACTGCTGGCTCATATCCAGCCAGATGTCAACCAACATCTCCCGGTCCTTTTCCACCAGGCAGCTTTCCAGCCACTTTTCACCAAGCCCGTACTGCTGTCCAGGGTAACTCTTAGAGATACCTCTCGCAGTGCTTCTGTAGCTAGACGCAGCAGATTGCTTTGCTCAAGTTTGTTTAATCCAACCGCCAGTACATTAATAACAAGCAAAAGAAAGAAAATATCCACAGGAAAGGTGGTAGATGCAAACATCCTTCAGGGAAAAATAGCAGGTGGGGAGGAATCAGAGCACTGGCATGTGTTCGTTCATAAAAATATGCTGACTTGGAGCAGGTTGGAGCCCCTGTGTTTTCTGGAACGATGCGCTCGTTGCACATCGTTACACAACTCACAATTAGGAAAAAGTGCTTCCAGAGTCTAACTCCTTCCTTGCATAAGTGACCTATTTCATTCAGTTTATTTACTTGATGAGAAAGTACCTGTCATCTTAGCACACTTCCCGTTGTCCTTTTCTTATAGGAAGCTAAGGATCACGCATGTGTTTCTAAATTAACCTGCTGTAATCTGTCAGGCTTTTAGAAACGCATATGCTATGCTAGGCCTTATTAGATAAGAAATCTGTCTTCCTCCCACCACGTTCATCCTGCCACTGAGCATCAGAGGGCTGCAGCATCCCCAACACCCTGCGATAAATCATGGATAGGCAGAGGGGGTATAGTCTTCCACCGAAACTGCACCGGGAAGCTTGCTCCAGGAGCGTCCCATCACTCAGACCACACACAGCCCAGGACACCAGGGTACAATTTCCTGATTAAAGACTATTTGATACCTCAGTACTGCTTTCTTTTTAATGGCATCCAATAATAAGACCCATAAGAAGGTCTTACTATTCTTATGTCTAAGATATTAATTAATGTATTTATCTATTATATAGAATCATGGAATCATTAGGGATTGGGAGGGACCTTGAAAGATCCTCTAGTCCAATCCCCCTGCCACAGCAGGATCACCTAGACCAAGTCACACAGGGACACATCCAGGGGGTCTTAACATACATGTATTCTTATTATTCTGTATGTCTTAAGTAACAAGAGATAAATAACCTTTTTATAGGCTATGGCAACTGGTTTGACTGGATAGTTATATGGTTTCCTACGTATTGTTTAGCAGAATATTTTGGGATGCTTGAAATAAAGAGCAAATAACTTGATTGATACCACTCACATTAATTACAAGGCACTTTCTCTCCAGCATTGTGAAGCAGCAAAAAAACATTAACAAATAGAAGTCCAACAGAAGCCCAAAGCAGTTGTACTGAGGAGGCAGCAGAAGCACAGGGGAAACGTAAGGTCATTTTTTTAAATGGGTTTAGGGTTTTTTGTGTATTGGAGGGTTTTAAATAAAATGCTGGCAATCCTGGGAATCTATCCTAAAAGACTGATGCTAACTTCCAAGGCTGTGAAACCCACCCACTGGCTCCAGCTGGATTTCAGGTCAAAGTTTGCTCCAAATTTCATGGCTACTCTTGATGCTGTGAATCACAGGCACAGGGGACGTGCATTTCTGAACAGTCAGATCAAGTTGTTTGACACCCAGCAGCTGGAATTCGTGGGTAATTCTGAAAAACCAACCCTAAAACCTGCAAAAAGTCATGCAGCAACACATCAGCAGGAGCTGGGGACCCTGGGCACAGGCAGTGCCCACAGGATGTGAAAATACCAGCACACCAGTACACGATGGGAGTATGACTGGGTAGGATCTCCCACAGACCAACCCACAAATGCCTTCCTTAAATCAGTGTTCTGACACTACTAACTGCTACTGCTCCACTGGGAAACACACATGGAAAAGGCTTTGTTTACGATACAGAAAACACTCCTGTAATGAAACACTTGCCTAATAGATCTCCTTGTGCTGACATGTTACTTTAACCTCCCTCATTTCCTCGCTTCAGCTACTTTCTCTTAAGGACCTTTGCTTGCACAAATTATATCGGAGCCCTTGACCTTGAGTATTAGTGAACTCAGTCTGTGGTTCAGAGCTGCAATTGCTTTATGTATTGAAGCATCACATCAGCATCACTGCAATTTTCAGTGACGTGCACCACCACTTCTGGATTGCTAGAACAATTTTTCTCTCCCTTCTTGCTTCAGACTCTCTCGTGCATTCAGTTCTCCCCTGCCCTCCCCTTCACCCCACTGCTCTACTGCTTGGCTGCTCTTCTGCTAAAGCATCTCTCTACAGATCTCTTTTCATGAAAGCAGTTACTCCTGACAGCATCTTACAGTCAGGGACCTGCATGGAGCGTGGCGTGAGGTGTTGTGAGGAACAGCTGGACAGAAAGCAGCAAGACAAATAATTAGACTATTTCTTTAATTACTTCACTGTGCATTGTCTGCTGCAGTGAGATGCTCTCTCATTTCTGAGAGCTCAGCAATGAGTGTGCCTGTGAAAGCCAGCCTGTGACTGTCCTCTGTCATCTCCCTCGATGTGGGAGTTAGTGATGGGGTGTATGAGAGGAGCTATGGCACGACTGAGGCTCTGGTTGGACATGAAACCAAACGGCACCCAAATCATGAGGCACTGCTGCTTCTGCAGTGTCAGTGTTTGCAGCCCATCTGCAGCACTTCCTTTCTTCCCACATGTGTTTTATTCTGCCCCAGTGAACACAGACTCATCTGTGGGGGCAGTGTGAAGGAAGAAGACCCAGAGAGGACCTTCTGCTCTCCTGGCTCTGTAGTAGAAACATGAAAGACCTGAAGGCTTTCTGACTACTGTGAGTACAAATCCCATGAGCTGGCACAGCCAGAGGACTATCCCCTAAACAACAGCCATTTACAAAGAAAAAGAAGGAAAAGGTTGCAGTGTCATTACTGTGAGAGGTACCACCAGCCAAAGACTGCTGATAACAAGGAAGAGTAGGGCTATCAAAGTCTCCACACTGGAGAGCTAGGGGCTTGTTACAGTTTGATCTACTTCAACAAGCTGAAACGTTTTAATATGGAGCAAATTATTCTCCTAAATAATATGATCTACTCTGCAAAATTAAACAAATAAGAAGATGAGGACGGAATATTCTAATCAAAGTGTTCACGGATGTGGCAAGAGCAATTTTTAAAGAGAAGTGAAGCTAGCAGCTCAGTGGAGAGTTATTATTTCTAAGATTCACCCTCCCACTGGGGCTATCACCAAGTGCAAACACACATAGGTCTACAGGAGGAAATTTGTTCCCTTTTTATGATAGGACAGCAGCTTTTAGAGGGTTTCAGTGATGCTTTACTGCCCTGAAAGTACAGGTTTCTGTTTCACTAGTTCAGCTTTAATGGCACAAAGCTGTGATTAATATATTCCGACCACATATTTGCAAAGGTAATGCAAGAGAAATGTATTTAACTCACACAAAATCTAGACAGAGCATTTTCATTCTTGTCATTAGTTAATTAAATGCAAATCAAGCCATTAAAAGAACTACCCTGGCCATGTCCTGCTTCTTTTTAAACATTTGAAAGGCAACATTCTCCTTAAAAGACTTTTTATCTTTTGAAATATAAAAGCCAGACTCTAATTCCTTAGCTGTCTTGACATGGTGATGACAGCCCCACAAACCTGTGTAATTACAGAAAATTGGCTTCTAATGTCTGATCCTGAACATAACTGCTGCAAGGAAATATCATGGAACAGTTATTGAAACCTCACTTGCAGCAGCTGGTGGACACATATTTTCATGCTAATGCTTCACAAGCCACCAGAGATCAGTCCCGAGGACATTCTCTAGGCTGTCATTCAGGGGTTCATCCAGACCAAACCCTACTGAATCAGCCTTTGGACTGCACAAAGACATGGGGAAACCACCCCGGGCAAACCCAGGCTGATAGTCTATGAACTTCCATGGCCATGACCAAACAGGTTGGTGCCTCAATACATGGGACCTGCTGGAGAAGTCCTAGCATGTCTGAGAGGATAATGCAACTGGGTGCATCCCAGTAAACACCAGCAAGTTCACAAAATGTGAGTTGATCTCAAATTTAGGCAATCCTGTACTTTCATAGTGTCACAGAATCATCAAGGTTGCATAAGACCATCGGGTTCAATGGTCCACCCTACACCCCCCAACCACTAAACAATCTCCAGAAAAAACATATCTATCTGTTATTTGAGCCCCTGCAGGGATGGTGCCTCCACCTCCTTCCCCAGGCAGCCTGTTGCAAGGTCTCCCCACTCTTTCTGGGAAGAAGGTTTTCCTAAGATCCAGTCTGAACTTCTCCTGGCGCAACTCAACCCCATTTTCTCTTGTCCTGTCACTAGTCACTGGGGAGAAAAGGATGACACCTGCCTCACTACAACCTCCTGTCAGGTAGACGTAGAGAGCAAATGAAATTCATGTGAAAAATTCACAGCTCTGGAGAGGTATAAAATAAGAAAATCTGATTTGTTTTAGTATAAGGAATCAGGGAGTTAACTGAACCTATCCGTCACTCCCCGGTGAGACAGACCTCGTAACAGACATTACCGGTAAGTAAATGTACCGAGAATTGCCAAGCTTTGATTTTTGGGCCGCACTCCTCTTGTAATTGAACGGTGTCCTAACGTAATCAGGTTACTTTTTGCCTCTTACTGAGATTTGCAGGGCAACAAACACCTCTCGGTACCAGAGTTGCAGTGCTGGAACCATTTCACTTACAGAACTGGGTAAAATCCCATTTTGTCTGGCAGCACTGGTGTGTCTGTCCCCGTGTGGAGAGCCCTGCCTCAGCACTGCTGAGGTCAGCATTTTATTCTGGGAGTCTGGAAGAAGTTCTTCCATCTGATTCTTCTTGAGAGCATCTTCTGAAGAGCAAGTGTACGGCACGCAGTGTTGGGGACACAGAGAAGGGGAGAGCCACAATGACACCAAAGTAAAAGGGGGTGTGAAAGACTCCTGACAAGAGATTTAGATCTTCAGAGACTGCCCTAAAATGAATGTGTGAGCACTTTCTGCAGTACTTTAATACTAAAAGGATTTATACATTTATCTAAGAAAATCCTCTCAGATGAAAAATCCCCAGTACCTTAGCAGCTGCCTGTCAAGAAACCATCCTGCAGCTCCCAGGTCTCAGCCTCATCACCGAGAAAGGAGTTTTGCAGAAATCCAGAGTCAGTAAGAGCAGCACAAAATGGGGTTGTTTGCTTTTTTCCACAAGAACAACAAAGGGAGAAGAAGTAGTTTGTGAGGACGGAAGGAAAAGTACCAGGAATCAGTGATAGACACCGTTTTAGGCAGAATTCAAAGGAATAAATAGACATTAAGCAGATTACCTACACTGGTGGAGGTAGGTCAGTTAAGTTTGTAGGAACACAGAAAATTGAATATAGGAACAGTTTCTTCCATTGTTAAAAACAGTGAATATAAGTGCAGTCTCTTGCTCAGTATTTCTGACTATCCAACACACACAATCCTGTGTTTATAGCAGTGCTGGGCTGAAAGATGAGGTTCCTCAGCAACAGTGCCCCGACACACACTACTCCTCCAAACCCTCACTGATCATGCTCATTTTTTTAGCTGAAAGTATGCATGAATTCTTTGCTCCTGTAGCCATGGCTGTTCCTATATCTGAGCTAGCCATCAGGTCTCCTCAGCAGGATCTTCCCCACATTCAGCTTCCTTGGGTTGGCCATTGTTCTCAGGGCGTTCTCGTGCCTGTCACTGCCAGTCCAGTCCACTGCCACACTGCTCTACATGCACAGTTCTCATGAATCCTACCTTTAAAAGGCATCAGACATTCGAGAGAAGCCAGTGAGGTCTGTGCCTCAGCACAAAATGAATATTTCTGAGTTGTTTTAGTAGAGATTGAACAAAAACTCCTTCTCTCAGAGGCCAGTTGAAGACCCCCCCCCTTTGTCAAAGGAAAGGAAGGTCATCAGGGCGGACCTGTAGCCCTGCAAGTGCCAGGCACAGCGATTCAGCTGTGATAAGCTCCAGTGTCTCCTTCAGAACTGTCTCATATGAACATGTAAAAGAAACACAGTCACTTAGGGAGGAAGGGACAGGGCACAGAAGAAGGTCAAATAAGGCTGGAATCAAGAGAAGAATGTGGCAACTTCTGGTTTTAGTTCAGCACTTCCCTGTAAGACTGTTTACCTACCCTACATAAATCAGTAAACAGTTCAAAAGTTTACACAAAGTCCCCACCAATCTAATTCTTTTGTAGCTGTGGAAGCAGTTTAAAGCTTCTCTCAGGCTATTTCCCTTGACTAGATCCAGATTAAAAGCAAAGAAAAAGAAAACCCAAGCACCTATTAAATCTATTCTCTTTGATAAACCTCCGTGTTGGTCTCAGGTGCCCTCAGCTTCCATAATCCCTGTATTTCAGTCTGCCATTCAATCATTTTTAAATGGTATCTTACTAAGAGATTAAATGAAGATTTATCCTCTGGTCTATACTCCTCTGAGCAGAAGTGATAAGTTTCTGATGTTCTCTTGAGGGTGAGCAGGGGTCAAAGCCGTTGTAACTAATCCTATGCATATTTAACTCATACAAAGATCTTCTCTAATATTGGCTAACTCTAAGCACTGATACCCTCTGTAAGCCACCAGAAGGAAAGCTACCTACTGCTTTAAATCTGCTAAACCCTGCAGTCCTGTCTCCCCAGGCAAAATAGTTTCTAGTGGTTTGTGGGTAACCAGCACCATTCCATACCCCACCTGCCCTGGCACTGCTCTTGCCTAGCACCTAGATTTTTGATATAAAACCTCCTCAGCTCATTCTGCTGCGGTGTTTTTACCTAGTATGTTGGCTAATCTTAAAAACAACAGGCCAATGTGGAGCTAGTGAAAAATTAAACCAAAATGTTAACCAAAAAATTTAAAATTTTGGAAATTTAATTATTTCCACGTCTGTAAAAATTCCCAATTCTTGCACATTAGCTATTCTGATATTTATTATTCTTATATTCGAATGTGAGGCTCAAGTCTTTGACACTGCCTGGACAAACAAACCCAGTGTCAGAACAGTTCAGCTCAATTCTTTTCTCTCAGAAATAATTATACCTAGATATTTGCCACTTCATTCATCCAGCGGGTGCAGGAGACCGTAAACACCAAATTATTGTAGAACGCTGCCCAACTGCTACTAGTTTGTTTCCTCAGTCTTCAGACCAATTAAATTGTTCTTATCCTGAGCAGCAAGCTTTAAAAACTTGGGCTGCTGTATAGTCAGAAAATATAGAGACTTTTCTTAATTAGCCATGACATACCCGGCAGTGTCTGTCTGCTGGCATGGAGGGAGCTGCCTAGCAACAACGCTAAAAAATCCTCCAGTGCTCCCACTGGATCACAAAGAGTCTGTTAAAAATGGTAATTTCTCTCGCAGAGAAGTAGAGATGGTTTCAATTAAGGACAGCGATTCTCAACTAGTTATTTATATGCAGTGGAACCAAAATAACATCCATCACGTATAAATACAATGTGAGCAGGCCATGCATAATCACTTAAAGCTTTAATTTGCAGTAAGGGCCATTCCCATCCGTCAGGCTTTTGTTTTGCTTAATGGCAAAAACACTCCAGCTAGGTCAGACCTACACTGAGGCTTAGACAAGGCAGGAAGCCCAGGCAGTAGGGCTGGAATGAGCTCCCATAATCATACAGTCCATCCCTAAGCACCCAGTTGGGATAAATTATACATAAACCACTCCCGATCAGTAACACTTTCCTGCTTCCCAAAAGCTCCAGACCCAAACAGCAAAGAAACTCTCCTGGCACTCTGCTCAGTTGCTTAGAAAGCCTTGGGAAAGTTCTAACCCAACCCTCCCTTTGCTCCGATTCTGCTTATTTTAATGGAGTAGATAACACACGGTTTTGTAGGGCTTTCTGACATGAAATGGCTATCGTGTGTCAGTCTTCTGCTGAGTAAATAGCACCAGCTTTTCTCAGGCTTTCCTTATATAGCTCTTACATCCTTACTGCAGTGCTTCCTATTTCTTTTGGATTATTTCTCCAACTCCTTTTACTCCCTCTTGCCTTGCATTTTGAATAAACACCCCCTCCCAGTCCAAGTCAGCAGTGATAACATGTTGGAGTTTGGAACTCGGGGTGGGTCTCAGCCGGAGGGACCGGGGGTTGCTATGGCAACTCTTGATAAGCAGCTTGGCATTTCAAGCTCTCGTTCTGGCCAACTGCACCTCTGCAAACAAGCACATTGAGGCAAGAGGAAGGATCTCTTGAGTTTCCTACTCCCATTTTCTGGTGTGAGGTGCCTCTTTGTTCAGCAATCAGCTTGGTGTCTCTGCACTGGGCAATGCACTAGCAGACATCATTTACCCTGGAGCTTGGTAATGCAGGAGAGAGTAGGAGTTTGGAACCTCGGAGGAAGTTCATGTGGTCCATGGTGTGGTGAAATGGAGGAAGAGAGTCCTATCTGCAGCTCTTGGAAGATAAGGCACTGGAGCAGGAGATGTGCTTAGAGAACGTGGACTCCTTAAAGGAACCCCTAGCACTGAGCAGATGATCTTCCTTTTTGTTTTGGCTCATTAACACATTAACTTTATTTATTAGTTAATCTTATCCTGGGGTTGATCAGTTGATTAACTGGTGACACAGCTCTAAGTCAGCAGCCACAGCTCTAGGTCTACAGCCATCACTTCTCCAGGCACTGAAGGATTCAGATGACCTTGCTCTTTCCTTTCTTTTCCTCAAGGGTTCACCTCCCTTTTGTTGCTAATGTTTTTGTGCCACTGACCAGCCACCACTGCTGGCCCTTCTACAGAAAACAGCATCAGAAGAAAGCCAGGAGCTAGCAAAGACCAGGGGCACCTGAGTGGAGTTGACTCTTCCCTTGCTCTGAGAGCTCATTTCACCCAAGCAGAAGCCAAATATGGAGCTGGAGGCAACAAGCCCCTGGGCAGGCTCCTTGCCTCTGGAGCTCTACTGGAGCAAAGTGGTCAAACCAACAGCATCACCATCATTGTGACTGTTTATCCTTCAGATAACAGGCACTGCTGCTTTGCAGAGGGATCCCTGGGGTCCACATGGGACGTGTCCCTCCCACCTCAGCCCAACACAAAGAACCAGGAAACCACCACAGCCCTTGTCTGCCCTCAGCAGTGATGTCTATGGCCAGGAGCACTGAAAAGCCCTACAACTTGGCCTGTGTTGATTATAAGGGAAAATGGACTCTCTTCCAAATTAATTTTGTTTTCCCCAAAGGACTGGCTCATTAAAGAAGCACAATTAAACAGCTTTAGGGACTGCATCCTGGCAGGACTAAGCCCCTAGTCCTTTCTCAGGAAAAATTCATCACTTTTTTTTTTTGATGAAACAATGAAAGGAGTCAGAGTCATCCAATGAATTAGCATAAAAGTTTATCCTAACTTGGCAGAGCGACAAGAACTGAGAAAATGAGTCCAAGTAAAGGCTAAATGGTAGATAACCTCAGTACCTGGGGCCAAGAAACTGGGAAAATACTCCCTGCACCACACAAGCTGTGAAACCCAGACTTCTGATATACACTTCCAAATTCAGGATGAAGTGCCAGAGGAACAACTGCCATGCTGTTGATATGATAAATTATTTGTAGGTCTGTATATTATTATACGTCATTGTTCTATATATTACACACTGTATATTATATACATTATACACTATATAATATACAACTGATATACTAATAATATATCATTCTAATAATTATATGCTATTATTATTTTTAGATATATTTGGGGCACATTTATTTTCCATCACTATTCCTTTTTGATTAGTAATATGAGCAATTTCTTACCTTACTAGTTCTTCTCTTCTTGCTGGGAGTGGAGCTGTGACTGTGGCACACCCTGCAAGCAATGAGAAAATGTTATCTTTCACAAAGGCCCTAGTCAATCAATATCATGCTAATCAATACAGTCTGAGCCTTCAAGTTTGACTGCAAAACCCAAGAACTTCCTACCTATCCCCACCATTTCTTCTCTTCAGGTCACTTTCTGTGGTGTGTGAACTTCCAAGCTGTTGCTTATAGCTCCTCAGTATAAACAGAAGTGGATACTTGGGGTTTTTTTAAGAGCTTCAGCAATGGGTTGCAGCTATAGTCCTTGTGTCTGTGTGTTTATGGTGGCCAGGGGAAGCTGCACATCTGGGGACATTCCTTTTGTTGCTGCAGCAGAGTAACATTGGCTTAACTGGGTTTTATTAATGTTAACGCACCCAGAGGCTCAGGCTCTGCCCACACCTTTGTAAACTGAATTAAGGGAGAAATGAATCAGAGTTAAAAGACAGCTGATTAATTTTATTCGCTTGCTTAGGGGGGTTTCAGCAAAATGGTCTCCACATCTATTTTTCTTCAGAGAATCAACTTTATAGCCACAGGGCTAAAGGAAACTTGTCAGCCAGCCATTCACATGGTCGTGTGTCAAGGGGAGCTATTCAGTTTAAAGCAGTGGACATCAGGGAGAGGTGCTCAGCCCCTGCTCTGCGAAAATGGGAAGGTTATACAGACACGGTCCCTCCCACCTGCTGCAGAGATCATAAGGTTTTCATAAAGCATTTTGAATCAGAGCTTTCACACACTCCCTGGAGTCTGCTCTGGCAAGGACAAGGGCACAGCAACCAATCTGCTGAAAAGAGTTCAACCCACTGAAAATCCACCCTATTAGCAGGTCTGCCTCAACACAAACAGTGCTTTCAAGGGCTTTATCATGCAATTTCAAAGGCTTTCAGCTCCTCACAGTAGGAATTGGATGTCGAGACAGATTTCACGTTTGGAAATAATCATAATTCTCTAGCAAAGCCTCCTCTGAGGGTGTGTTTGTGCAAAGCCTGGACCAAAATACTGGTGTGAAGGCAGGGCTGTGCAGTAAGGAGCTCTCCCTGCTTGTCAGTGACTCAGAAGGGTCTGTCTGAAAAGCTCCCCATTCCTGGAACCCCTGACAATGATTTCTTCATGACTTCCTGGTCAAAACTGGCAAAGACAGCAGGGCAAAAATCTCACAGAGCAAAACACATGCAAAAAACGGTGGTTCAGGCCCCTCCATGTAAGCAGAAGGCATGGCAGAGGTCCCTCAACATGACAGGGATTCTGAACATTTTTGCAGCTGTTTTGTCAGCAAAGGAGTTGGGAAGGAAAAATTCTGACCCTTAAGTGAATGATTTCTGCTCTGCCAGGTCCCATCGCCATGGGATGGGCTGGACAACACTGAAGTCAGCGCAGATCCTCTCTATCCACATGGCCATCACCAGTGTTCTCTGTAAGTGCCACACAGGTCACCATGGACTTCTCCTCCTGGTTAATCCTGACACCTCAAATGGCTCCCACTCTCTCTTCCCACAGACACAGACATATGAGTGATGAAAACAACCCAGGAGGAGAAAGTGTGGAAATTGTGAGCTTAAAGGAAATTATCATTAGTCTTTCCAAATAACCTGTGAGACCTTCTGCAGATCTTTTCACGTCTTGTGTTCCAGTCAAAAAAGATGTACATGCCAACAGGTCTTGGCAAATGCTGCATTGCCCCTCAGCCCACAAGACACCTTCACGTGCCACAGCCACAACGAGCAGAACTGCCCATTGAGTCAACAGCCACACTGAAATGTGGAAATCTGAGGCACAATCCTAAAGCTACAGGTGGCAAGGTCTTCCCTTTCCACACAATCACAGAGTTATTGAGGCTGGAAAAGACCTCTAAGGTCATCAAGCCCAGCCCAGGACCTAACGTCACCACAATTAGCCAGATCAGGGTACTAAGGGCCACAGCCAAGCTGTCCTTCAACACCTCTAAGGATGGGGACTCCACCACTGCCCTGGACAGGCCAGTCCAGTGTCTGATCACCCTTTCTGTGAGGAAGGGCTTCCTAACAGCCAACCCAACCCTCCCCTGGTGCAGGTTCAGGCCCGGCCCTCTCATCCTGACACTAGTTGCCTGGGAGAAGAGCCTGATCCCCACCCAACTAGAACCTCCTTCAGGTAGTTGTAGAGAGGGAGAAGGTCCCCCCTGAGTCTCCACCAGGCTAAACACCCCCAGCTCCCTCAGCCTCACCTCATCAGACTTCTCCTCCAGTCCCTTCCCCAGCCTCGTTGCTCCTCTGGACCGGCTCCAGGCCCTCAACCTCTTCTTTAAATGAGGGGCCCAGCACTGCCCCCAGCACTCGAGGTGAGGCCTACCCAGTGCCCAGTACAGGGGGAGAACTTCATCCCTAGTCCTACTGGCCACACTACTGCTGATAGAAGCCAGGATGCCACTGGCCTTTCGGGCTGCCTGAGTGCCCCTGCCGGCTCCCACTTCCCTTCCCCAGCTCTGCCTCCTGCCTTGCACGGGGTTCTCAGAGCAGGTTCAGTCAGGCTCCTGCTGCTGCGTGAGAGCGATCTCGGCTGCACCAGCAGGGCTCGGGGTTATCTGACAAAACTATTCCCTTTGCGAGGATGCCCAGACATTTCAGCAGGGCTTTGCTTTCCCTTTGTTGTGTGGAAAATAAGCTGCAGGAACAAGCTCTAAATGAAAGAAAAATGTCACCCCCGTTCCATAGGAACCCCCAGAGCTTGTCGCTGCCAGACAGGGAGCTGCTTCATCCCACCTGCGTGTCCACCTGCTGCAAACTCTCAGGAGCCAGCCCAGGACACGCAGGGCTTGGAACCCACGGAAATGTGTGAATTTGAGGGTGGCTGCTGCATCCATGTGCTTCTTCCAGGAGGCACAAGTGCTGCTCAAAATTACTCCGTGCCCCAGGCGGGGAGAGGCCGGGACGGAAGTGAGACAGAGAGCTCTGCCGAGTGTCCTCCTCTCAGCACAGTTGTTCTCCTCTGTAATGGACAGTGCAGAACAAAGGCTTATGCTGATAAATATCCTGTTCTCAAAACTACAGCAGAGACAGTTTCCAGAGAGCTCTCTGTGCTGTGAAGAAGACACCTCTGGGTAAGCCAGGCTACCTTCTGTGGCTCTTGGCTGGTGGCCTATGCTGAGCCAGGCTGGAAGCAGAGGCTGCTCCTTTGATGTCATGAGTGATGCTCTCGGTCCACGGTGCACCAAGTCCCATAGGAGCCCACCAGTGACCTGAGAGCAATTCCAAGCCCCACTGTGCATTCACAGAGTGGCCTCACTTCTTCACTTGCCCTGTCAGAAGAAGTGAAATAGCTGTCCTTTCAAAACAGAAATCAGCTTTCTGCAAGCCCTGGGCACGCGTCTCCCATTTGCTTGTAATTCCTTTCAGCTGCAGGGGCATTTCTCCCCACAGCTCCTGAGTGATAGGAGTTTTGTGCTGAGAATGCAAGCCATGCAAGCTTTGGCAGCACTCGAGAAAATCCTCTAAACCTCAAACAGCTTTGCTGCCTCGTAGGAGCAGTCCCAGGCTTCCCTTTGCAAAGGGGAGATGTGCAATGGCAGGGCTAGCAAACACACCCACAGCGTGTGTATGTGTGTGTGTGTGTGTATGAGGAGGCCAGCTCCTTTGCCAAGCACTGCCAAACCCTTAACTGGAGCACACCAGAGCAGCCAGTCACAGTCTCCATATAGGACTCTCCCATACACTCGGTCCACAACTCACAGCAAAGTCTGACACAGTGAGAGCAATCAGCCAGGGCACTGCCTCGCTACGCTCACATTAACTGAACTGCAGTCCTGGCAGCTCACAAGCCAGGTGCTCACAAGATGATCTTCCGAGATCCCTTCCTATCTCTAATGTTCTGTGATTCTGTGATAGGGATAACCTATTCATAGAATCATCAAGGTTAGAAAAGACCTTCAAGATCATGAAGTCCAACTGTCCTCCTTATAATCCCCAACCACTAATCCATCTCCTGAAATACGCGGTCTGCACATTTGTTGAACCCCTCCAGGGACAGTGCCTCCAACCTCTCCCTGGGCGGCCTGTTCCAGGACCTCCACACCCTTTCTGGGAAGAAGTTTTTCTGGGAAGAAGTTTTTCCTAAGATCCAGTCTAAAACTCCCCTGGCAAAACTTGACCCCATTTCCTCTTATCCTATTGCTAGTCACAGGGGATGAAGAGGCCAGCAGCTACCTCACTACACTCTCCCTTCAGGTAGTTGTAGAGAGCAATGAGGTCTCCCCACAGCCTCCTCTTCTCCAGGCTGACCAGCCCCAGCTCCCTCAGCCTCGTCTCATCAGACCTGTTGTCCAGACCCCTATCAGCCCAGCTGCCCTTCTCTGTCCCTATTCATCCAGTACCTTCAGTCCAACACATTACTGCACCGCTAAGAGAACATGAAAAATAGTGCAAGCTCCAGCTTTAGATTTTCCTGATTGTGTGACACACTAGCAGCATCTCTACCTCTAATAAAACTTCAAGAGCGGATCCTTGAGGCCCACAAGAACTAGGACAAGGAGGACAAACTCTCTTCAGCCAATCCATTAGGGTGATCTCGGGGATTATTTACACCGTAACCTTCTTCTGCACGTCACACAGATCATCCACTGTGACACATGGCCCCATAAATTCACTGGGAAAACATTCAGTCTACTCTTGAAAGCACCTCATCCACTTTTGATACCACAAGACAATAACGTTCTGAAAATACATTTTACACAGTTAAAGATCAAGTCTCAAAAATTAGATTCCACTCGTATCAACAAACCCTAGGGTCTAGTAAAATATTATAGCTCTTACTACGTGTGTACAGATGCATTTTAACAGGCCAGTTCTGATGGTTAATAAAATGCAACTGAACTATAATTACAGACAAAATAGACTCAGATCTTCAGAATTTTGCCAGCTCAATAGAACTTCTTAACGTTGTTGTGAACAAGCCATTTGGTTCATTGACTACAACATATTTTGATGGCTTTCACCGACAAACTAGTAAGGAGGTGGTTTAGAGGTCAGGAACAGTTCTCACTGTTTTGCTAATGCCAGAGAGAGTCTAGCTGGTGCTTGTAATTGGAAAACATCTCTCCAGAAGTGACATTACACAGCTCTTCTCACTCTGAAACACCTTTGACCTGGTACAAGAGTGGTGGACAACAGGAAGCTAGATGAGATCTAATCACAGAATCACAGAACATTAGGGGTTGGAAGGGACCTTGAAAGATCATCTAGTCCAATCCCCCTGCCACAGCAGGATCCCCTAGACCAAGTCACACAGGAACACATCCAGGCAAGTTTTAAACCTCTGCATCACTACTCTCTTGGATATAAAATAACATGTTGTCACCTTCCCCGAGAATCACTCTCAGCGGTAGAGCTGAGGACGTGTCATCTCTGATGTAGGCAAGACCACAGACAGGCAGCCCAGCCTGAGTGCAGGGAATCTGAGAAGGTGATTCTGCTCTTTTTCACAGATTAAGTCACCTCTGTACCCACTGCACAGTACAAGTGTGTCATCAAGTGCCACTTCAGCCAGGGTTAAACCTAGGACTGTGAAAGAACAAGAGTTCTTTTCTCACTACACTCTGAATTCCTGCCACTAGAAGCTTATGAGAGGGTTTCTAGATGTCTGGCTCCAAGAACAGCTGCAGGTTTGATATATCCAAACCCTTCCAGATTGCAGCACTCTCATCCTTATCAACTCCTGCCCATCATCAAGGAGCAAAAAGCCCCCAGACTAGAGTTTTCACAAGTCTTTATTGATTTAACAGGAGAAATAAATGGTTTGGGTAGGTGCCTGAGGAGGCAGAAATGAGTGATAGAGTGACACTGATGTGGATTAACAAGAACGTCGCCCAAAGGAGAAGCACAACAAGCTGAATGCGCTGCCACTCGCTCCCTCCTGTCATCTTTCATTTCTGATCAAGTGTAGCACACAAGAGCATCCCCAACACTCATCATTTAAATCAGATTGTTCAGCCCCTGCATCAGTTTGATTCTGCTGTATAGAAGAGCAAGGGGTGGCTGCCAGGCAGGCTCCTGAGGCCAGAAAGGAGCTCATCCCCAGCCTTTCTCAGTGCCACAGGGCAGGCACATCACCTCTTCCTGCAGAGACACCCCCCATCCCTGCACTGAGGGAGCAGCCTTGAGGGCCAGGCAAGATGATCCACTCATCCCAAAAAACCACCTCTGAGCTATCAGTGCTGGGTGAAGTCAAACTGGCAGGAAAAGGGGAGATGAGGAAAATCAGGTGGGTGGGAAGGTAGAGCCGAATGAAAGAGGGAGATGCCTGGTGCGGAGACAGGTGCCTGGACTCCAGCTTCTGCTACAGCTGGGGATGTACAGGTGCACTGGGCCAGACTGGAGAATGCAGGAGACAACCTTTGTGAGTTTTTTTAGTGTTGAGAGGGGAGGAGGTGAAGAGTTGGCTGGGCTGGGCTGGGTTTTTGTTGGTTTTTGTTTCAGAAATGCCTTCCTCAAGCACAGGAAAAGGAAGAATTTGTCAGAGCTCTGGGTCAGCCAGTGGCTGCACTTGGCTGTGCCCTCTGCTTGGTGCACTCCTGCCTACAGCTGTTGCCACTGCCCTGCATTTTCATGGCTCATTCGCTGTCAGGAGCAGAGTGCGAGCACAGACATAGAGGAGATAGGAAAGAAGAACTATCTTTCATGGTGGTTCCAAAACCCGTTTTTTTTATCATTCCTGCACATAAGCTTTGTCATCATTGGGAAGAAAGGAAGAATCCCACTTCAGGAACCAGTAAGATGCTGTTCAGAGCCCTGCAGACAGCTGCTTAGATACTACAGGACAACACTGGATTTTAGAATCCAGCAGGATCCACCCCAGGAAAAAGCAGCTGAATACACGAGCCATGTGACTGGACACGACCACTACCTACAGGCAGCCACTGATATTTTTAGTTGTAGCTAATGAGAGCCTACCCTTGACGCCGCTGTACGGAACAGCCCTCTTACCTAGCCTCAGAGGCACGAGGGCTGCGGCTGTCAGGGCGCTGCCAAGGCGATTCGCTTGACGCAGAGTGAATGCTACACGCCTGCGTGCACGAGCACACACACACCCAGAGAGACGTAGCTGCAGCTGGGATCAGGAGTTTGCTTCAAGTATATTTATTTGCATTAAAGGCTGTTGGTTTTAAATTATCTGCACATCCTTTTTCATCGTGTCATCACTCGGATCCTGCTATGGCCCACCTAGTCCATTGGCAAGAGGGCAACATCAGACACAGTCTCTTAGGCAGGCAGGTAGGGATGCTCTGCTGAAAGGGCTGCAGCAACCAGCTTGAAGACAAGACACTCAGGAGCTCAGACTGTGTTGCAGCCACATTCACACACATTATCAACACAGGGCAGGTTTGCTGTGATTTCATAACAGATATTCAAGAAATAGTCCAAGCCTTGTTTAGGAAGAAAACAAGAGAGCAAAAGGATACACTAGGACTTTGCTCTTTCTTCCTAATTCCCTCCTGCTCCAGTGACCTACATAAACCAACTATAAAGAGTTTTCATCAACAGTGCAGTGCTGCAGACACACAACCGGATTGGGACCATATTTCTCATCAATCATATTTTATAAGATCTGATGGCTCCAAGATTAATATTTGGAAGATCCAGTATATTCAATATATGTGAAGTGTATGTTATGTATCACAGAACTACTGAGGCTGGAAAAGACCTCTGAGATCATCCAGCCCAGCCCATGACCTATCATCACCAGCTAGACCATGGTACTAACTGCTGCAGCTAGTCTGTCCTTAAAAACCACCACGAACTGGGACTCTACCACGTCCCTGAGCCATCCACTCCAGTGACTGATCACCCTTTCCATGAGGAAGGGCTTCCTAACACCCAGCCTAACCCTTTCCTGGTGTAGCTTCAGGCCCTGCCCTCTCATCCTGTTGCTAGTTGCCTGGGAGAAGAGCCTGATATATATCATATAAGCCAAATAATATATATGAATATACAGAATACAATCTATAGTCTATATTATGTATATGTCACATGTATCTCTATATATGTAGTATATGTAGTATATATTGAACTGTATATTCAATATATGTTCTGCTTGTGTCAGACAGCCATACTACATCTTCTTTTTTCTTCTTTTTGCTATCCAGTCCCCAAGATGGAGATATTTGACTCAGAGCAGCACACAGGACTGCTTATCCCTACAGCACTCACTGGTTACACTCACCGCAGGATCAGAGGTGACTAACCAGCTGTAGCAGACACAGCTTACACCAAGCTCTCCTCACTCTACAGCAGCTCAAATAGTAAGATGCTGATTAGGAGCCCAATCAGCCACATCCAAGAAGAAGAGTTAAAATGGAAAGAAGTCCAAGAAAAGGGCTGCCAGAATTGTCCAGGCAGATAAAAAGCTATGTTCTTGCTTAGACAAACTGAGACCACAGCTGAGAACTGATAAAACAGCTTTTTATAAATATCCCAGGAGGAACAGGGAATACTGGGGAGGGAAAGGAGCTACTCAGGCTGGAAGACAGAACAAATAGTTATAAATTGGCTGCAAGTAGCACCAGGATGGAAATTAGGTTTTTAACCACTGGAGCAATGAGGTTCTGGGAGCAGCAAGACTGAGCAGTGGACTGAGGCAAAGCACCTAATCTCGCTAAGACCAGAAAATAAATCTCCTCCAACCCATTCTGCCCACATGGAGCAAGTATCTTGTTTCCTTCTGTCCATCAGTTTTTTAGTCCACATGGTCCTCTAGGAAGGTCCTTTTCTGTCACTTCAGAGTCCAATTTATCTAACCCAGATCTCCTGGCCTGTCCACAGCCTGTGAGTTCCCTGTTTACTGGCTCTTCCTGCTCCTCTCTGCTCTATCCTAAGCTTCCCATGCTTGTCCCAGCCAAGTGCTTCTCCCTCAGGCACATGATCTTCTTAAATCACAAAAACCATTAGGATAACATCCAAAAACATGACTGCAGATCCAGAGCTTTTTTAGCATCAGTTGTGTTTTCATACCCTTTCTCTCTTTTCTTCATAGTTAGGTTCATTATTTCAAAATTAACTAGTCTTGCAAAGCCTTTCCTCACCCCAAGAATAACAAGCTCACACGAAGATACTCATTACTGCTTCCAATCCTTCTGCCAACTGCTCTTGAATTTGCCTTCATTCTCTGTAAACATTTGAAGGGCAGCTTTCTCTTTGTAAACAAAACACCAGGCTTTCCCTGTTTGCCTTGGCTGGGATAACTGCATTTATGAATATAACTCAGCTCCTCCAGGACTGTAAAATACCCCTGATATTCTCCTGCTGACAAACACCTTTTTTTGTAGGGGAAGGGCAGCAGAAGGACAAGGACAAGAACCCCACCTCACTCCAAAGTAACACCTTTTGCGATATCCCTGTTCATTACTCCCGTTCCTTGCTCAGCCAAAACAAGCAGCTCCGTGTCATTCTGAAGCTGGCAGGGATTGTGCATGAAAGGTCACAATATGTCTGGATGATGACTCTTGACTTACAGCCCATGTCCACATTTCAGAGGGACTTGAACAATGGGGAATCATAGAATCATAGAATCATAGAATCATTACTGATCGGAAGGGACCTCGAAAGATCATCTAGTCCAATCCCCCTGCAACAGCAGGATCACCTAAACCAAGTCACACAGGAACCTGTCCAGTCGAGTCTTGAACATCTCCAGAGAAGAAGACTCCACAACCCCCCTGGGCAGCCTGTTCCAGTGCTCCGTCACTCTCACCGTGAAGAAGTTCCTTCTCAGGTTATGTGGAACCTTCTATGTTCCAGCTTACAACCATTGCCCCTTGTCCTATCACTACATGACACCGAGAACAGCCCAGTGCCATCCTCCTGACACCCACCCCTCAAATATTTGTAGACATTAATGAGGTCACCCCTCAGTCTCCTCTTCTCCAAGCTAAAGAGACCCAGCTCCCTCAACCTCTCCTCATAAGGGAGGTGTTCCACCTCTCTTATCATCTTTGTTGCCCTACGCTGAACTCTCTCCAGCAGCTCCACATCCCTCTTGTACTGAGGAGCCCAGAACTGGACACAATACTCCAGGTGTGGTCTCACCAGGGCAGAGTAGAGGGGGAGAAGAACCTCTCTTGATCTGCTAACCACCCCTCTTCTAATCCACCCCAGGATGCTGTTGGCCTTCTTGGCCACAAGAGCACATTGCTGGCTCATAGTCATCTTGTTGTCCACCAGGACCCCCAAGTCCCTTTCCCCTACACTACACTCCAACAGGTCAGTCCCCAGCCTATACTGGTACCTGGGGTTGTTCTTGCCCAGATGCAAGACTCTGCACTTACTCTTGTTATAGCTCATTAGATTTTTCTCTGCCCAGCTCTCCAGCCTGTCCAGATCTCGCTGAATGGCAGCACAGTCTGCTGGGGTGTCGGCGACACCACCCAGCTCTGTGTCGTCAGCAAACTTGCTGACAGTGCATGCCAATCCCTCATCCAAGTCATCAATGAATAGATTGAACAGGACCGTTCCCAGCGCCGATCCCTGGGGCACTCCACTAGATACAGGCCTCCAACTAGACTCTGTCCCATTGACCACCACTCTCTGACTTCTACCCTGTAGCCAGTTTACAATCCACCTCGCTACCCGAAAATCTAGGCCACACTGCCTCAGTTTGTCTGCAAGGATGCTGTGAGAGACCGTGTCAAATGCCTTTCTTAAGTCAAGATAGATGACATCCACGGCTCTGCCCTCATCCTGTCTTAGAATCTGTCTTAGAATAGAATTTGAAGGCATTTGTGTTCTTACTTCACTCCCCAGACCCCGACAACGTCCTGGTTTCTCTGCCAGCTATTCTGGCCCATCAGAAACTGGAGAGCTGCTGGCAATGCTGCTGTGCAGTGACCACTGCCTGCAGACAGTTAACAACATCAAGGCTTGATTTGCTTCATCAAACCCTCCAGGAGTGGAAACCACAGCTTTACCCCAGTCACACCATTGTGCAGCACAGGTATCATTAACTGTGTCAGAAGAAAGTCCCCATATGGACCAGACTGATGGTTTTGCTCCTGTGCCTCTGATGGGGTGGGATTTGAGAGTTCCAGATGGAGTTTTTAGGGAATGAAGGTTCCTATTTTCAAGTTGGTGTCTTCCAGACTGTGGAGCTCCATGCTGAGCCCCACAGTTCCCTACTCATGTGGCCAACCTGTGCTCCTCCAGCGGCCATCACTCGGACTAAAGAGACAACCCAGGGCCTGAAAAAGACCACGAGTAGTGTGAAACATCTTTGATTACTGTAGGGTAGCTCCTGTGGGCTACAGAGGCTCAAAGGCTGCACTTCTGCACTTCTCTCCAGGGCAGAACATCTCCATTCCACTTCTGAATGGAGCTGTGATTTCTGAGTATTGAGACAGAAAAAGTCTTCCTTGGAAACCAAAACCAGGCTATTAACACGACCAGTTATGTAATTCTTTAGGGCACTTCTGTCACCTTTAACAGCATTCTACTGCTCCAGGCTTGGGCTGCCTCATCAGACACTGCAGAATATTGATTTTTCAAATGGACCTGCTCTTTTCAGCCATCTATCAGTTTTTTCATCTACCCTGCCTTCCACCATCAAACACTGTCAACAGCATCTGCAGCCAACACCCACTGGGTTCTGCACCCACTTCTTGGGCAGCCTTCCACTGAAAATGCTGAAGGGAATCATAGAATCATAATGTCCTTGTAAATATTTTAAAAGGGAAAAAGTAGAATCCGAGCAAACTGAGATAGGGAGAGACAGTACAACTACACTTAATACATAAGTGCGCAGAACAGTCAACATCAGGAGCTGGTTATGCGCAGAAAGCCCCTTAGTTAACCGTGCTGGGTTTACTTTTCCAACTTCCACTTCATATTTTCTAGCGAGTAGCTGCACATGAGCTACAAAACCCCAACAACCTCACACACAGTACAGCAGCCATTAAATTTTATTGTAGCAGCTTTGAGTCATTACCATCTAGGGAAGGGGAGATGTTTAACCTAAGAACTGAAATTAATTTGGTTTATATTAGCCTTCAAACTGGAAAACTGCTGTGGAGAACCAAGATTATGATCACACTCCCAGAGCGCATATAAATGTCACTTTCTGAAAGTCAGAGCTGAAGCTGTAAACCACAAAAATCCAATATTGCCACCACAACTTTTATTACTGCAGCAGCTCTTTATATCCTGGCTGTTGCAGTTGCGCTATTATTTGGCTGCTTCCTAAACTTCTGCCGTGTGCTTGGGATCCGTAAGAGGATGAGGTGCTGCCTCGGGCAGGGCTACACCTTCAGGCAGACAATAAATGACACCGGGAACGGAGGGGAAACGTGAGCACAAGGCTTGCAATGAGGGGAAGGATGGCTGGCTGTGCTACGGCTGCTCTGCTACAGCCCACCGGTATAAACACTGTGCTGGGATTAAAGTTAGCAGGTGGATTTAGTCCAGAATTCCTTGGAGAAATGGTTATGCATGAAGAGCCAGGGGGTCAGTTCACTCCTGCGAGCTGCCACTTGCTGTCACTGCAGGTCTATGTGATGAGAGGAGAATGAGTCTTCTTGACTGACCTGGGAGACCCAGAGCAACAGGAACTGAGACTGGGAGCCAACACCTGAACTCAACAGGCTGTTACTGCTCTGCGTGTCCTTTAGCTGGAAGCTGATACATCAATATTTTTAATTCCTGTACTGAATGTCAAGGCTCATCTGGAGTGACAGGAGACTTCAAATCAGATTCTGAGCTTGAAGCATGGGTGTGTCAGAAGGGCATTAAAAGTGCTGCTCCTTGCCGAGGGATAGGTTAACAGCCGAATGTTTTTTGTGTAGTGATTAAGGCTTGTCACCTGTCTTTATGTAACCCTGCTGCTACACTGGGGTGGGCTGCTGGCACAGAGGCAGGATGGATCAGCGCCGCTGCAGTGATGGGAGAGTGAACGTGACGTGTGTGGGAAGTGCTGTGGAAAGCACAGACAGACCACAGGCAACAGCACTGGCGGGTAGCAATGGGCTAAACGTAGAATCATCATCAGGGTTGGAAACGACCGTCAAGATCATCAAGTCCAACCATTCACCCGACAACCCCCAACCACTAAACTATCTCCAGAACACCATGTCTACCCATTTTTTTAAACCCCTCCAGGGCTGGTGCCTCCATACCCTCCCTGGGCAGCCTGTTCCAAGGCCTCCCCACTCTTGCTGTGAATAAATTTTTCCTAATATTCAATCTGAATGTCTCCTGGCCCATTTCCTCTTGTAATGCCACCAGAATCCCAAAACATGCTGGTAAAATCATGGGAGCACACCAAGGTGCATCCCCAAACAGCTTTGACACGTCTGTCAGTGAGGTTACAGCACCACATTTGCTTTGAGGAGGAGGGTCCTCCTGCCCATGTCCATGCCTCTGCCAACATCCTTTCTGCATCCCCCCAGCCCTGTTCCGTTGTCGTTTCAGACTCCATCAGGGAAAGGCTTTCCCCATTAGGCTGTAGATGTTGCTGTGCATACCTAAGCATTTGAGATCTGATCCTGACCAATGTGATGAGGGTCTTGCTATGGAAACGGCTGGACTGGGAAGCACCTGTCTGTAGATTGTATGGGATGTCCCTGCTAGGACCAACAGCAGCTCTGCAGCTTCTTTCTGAGGGTAGATCACCTAGGGAAAAATAGAAGGGATAGAAAGAAAGCAGAAACACTTCTGAGAGCAAAATGAAGAGACTCAAGGACCGGGAGAGAGTGTAACAGGGAAGTAGGGAGGCTGGATCTTGTAGCACAGGAAATTGAGAGCGGAGTAGGCAAATCATGATCTGCTTGGGTACCTCCTCAGAGACAGGGACTTCCAAGGAGAGAGCAAGCTGTATCTGTGGGGCACTGCATTGGGGTGGGTGCCTTGCTCTGGGCACTCAGCGTGCTTTGTCTCCACAGGAAAGCAACCTCCAGATGTTCAGGAGCTCTACATGAAGCTGCTTGATGGGTCTGACTGCAAAATCTGTTTGAACGCAGATTTGTCTTTCCTTGTTATCCTTTCACCTCCTTTTAGGAGTGAACTTCCAGGAGTGGAGGAGGCCAGGCTAACAGTAAAGGGTCATTAGCCTTGATGATACCCTATTTGAGAGAAAAAGAGTTGCATAAATATCATGGAGTGATCAGGGACCATGGGTCCTACACAGGAAAAAATTGTACCTTCTGCCATCAGTTTGGAGCTGACTTATGTTCCTGGGTCTGAGGCTTGGAATTCTTTTCTGTGTTGATTGCAAAACCCACCAAAACACAGGAGGAAATGAGTAGGTATAGTCTTTGACATGAAAAATTCTCTCTGGTTGAAAGTCATTCGTGCAAGCAATGGAGGCTCCAGAGAGATGCAGAGCACACACACAGGGCTGGGCTAGGAGCTGCCACACTACGATAGCCTCAAACAGCAGCACCCTGGCCTCCAGACCAAGCCTAAGCATCTCCATTACTCTTGGCTGTGGCTTGATTAGAAAAATATAAACATCTGTGTTGAACCAGAGGCTTGAGGCATTTTCCCTGTAGATCCTGTAGTGAGAGTTCACACACCAGTGTGACTTTGTGGCAAACTCTCGCTCAGGTCTGTTCCCCAGGCACTGGCTGTAACTGGTCCCCGTTCCTCTGCTAAGGTTCAATTTATGCTTCAAGCAATAAAGATCTGCAGGTAAGCAGGGAAAACCATGAAAAGATCCAGGAGCTACAGACCATGCAGTCTTTTTTGTACCTGGAGTGGGCCACATGAGGGCAAGTCACACACTTGCAGCAGAGGCACCCAGACTGCATGAAAAGAAAAAACTGCAGGTTTTCTGGCAAAAAGAGAGCAGAAGAACCCTGCAGTTTGTTGCTGGAGCTCTGTTTTCTCTCCACTCTCCCCATGCTGGTTTGCTTTGGGTGGAGGGATGGAGGAGTCAGCGGCACTGTGCAGTCTGTGCTGGGCTTCAGCCCCATCACCAGTACTCCCCATTAGCCCGTGGAGAAATCATGGGGGGAGGATGCTGGAAAGCAAAGAATGAGCCTGAGGATACACAGAACTAAGAGCACAGGGAAATCCTGGAAAGCATGAGGCGAATCCTTAATGCAGAGCACAGAGCTGCCTCCCACTCCTAGCAGCTGTATCTCACACTGCATTGTCTCTAATCATTACTCAGGAGCTGTGACACACGATAATCTGCTTCCTCAGCTTCAATTAGGATTTACATGACAGAGTCTTATGAAAAGAGAACTACCAGGACTGCAAAACAAACACTTAGTTAAAGCAGAGCATTCCTAATTACATCCAGTACGATGAACACATCACAAAATGTCATTTCCAGTAGTGTCCCTAGCAGTGACAAAGCAAAGCAGCTGTGAGGGACGCAGCCCACGGAGCACCACCACACGTGTTCACACAGCGGTTTCCCTGAGAGCTGGCAGCCCACTTGCAGCACAGTCTCGAAGGGCTTTTCCAACCTACATGAATCTACATGATTCCTGAAGCAGAATCCCTGAGCAGCCACCAGGGCATGGTGGCAACTGTCACAGCCAGCATGTGTTTTGTAAGAAAAGGTGGGTGAAGTAAAAGATGAAGAAAGGAGAAATAATCGGGGGGTGCTCTGCAGCTGCAGCTGAATTCAGGGAGGATTTCTGCGTGTTAGTGGGGATCAGCCTGACTCCTGTAATCAAAGGTGCTCTGGTGACAGTGCCAGGGGACAGCAGTCAGGGTTTTCTGGTTGTCCTTGTGCCAGTGCATGTTTACCAGATACACTTTGCTTTCTGAGATGCTGACCTTCTAAACCGTGCTGCAGAGCCACAGCAGCCACCAAAGTTTATCTTAAAAAACTTAGTGTGGGGACAAGGGAATTATTTGCCCTCACAGATGTGACATAAACATTTCCAAGCTGTTTTGTGACTCTAATATCTCTGTGACATTAGAGTGAATATCTCTAATATGCTGACTCCTTTGGGATCTAAAAGTCAATAAGGTTTTAAAAACCAAGGATTGAAGTCCCATGAACACTGCAAAAAGTCTACTTGTCTGAAAATAAATAACAGGATTGTCCCCAAACATGCTTCCCAGTGGTGATTCTGGCCGAGCACAGGCAGGTCCCCAGTTGCTCATCGCAGAATCACAGAATTATTGAGGCTGGGAAAGACCTCTGAGATCATCCAGCCCAGCCCATGACCTAACACCACCACATCAGCCAGATCATGGCACTAAGTGCCAGTCTGCTCTTAAACACCTCCAGGGATGGGGATACCACCACTGACCTGGGCAGTCCATTCCAGTGTCTGACCATCATTTCTGTGAAGAAGATCTTCCTTTGCCCTGGCAGTCCATTTCACTGTCTACAGTAACCACTTTCCAGGCCCAGTAAATCACAACTCTGCACCTGTGCTAAGGTAAAAATGCAAAACCAGTTCAAGAGGGATGTGGAGCTGCTGGAGGGAGTCCAGCATAGAGCAACGAGGATGATGAAGGAAGTGGAGCGCTTCCCTTACGAGGAGAGGCTCAGGGAGCTGGGCCTCTTTAGCTTGGAGGAGACTGAGGGGTGACCTCATTAATGTCTATAAATATGTGAAGGGTGGATGTCAGGAGGGTGGAGCCAGGCTCTTCTCAATGTCATCTAGTGATAGGACAAGGAGCAGTGGGTGTCAGCTGGAACATAGGAGGTTCCACATAAATGTGAGAAGGAACTTCGTCACAGTGAGGGTGACAGAGCCCTGGAACAGGCTGCCCAAGGGCATTGTGGAGTCTCCTTCACTGGAGACGTTTAAAACGCGCCTGGATGTGTTCCTGTGTGACTTGGTCTAGGTGATCCTGCTGTGGCAGGGGGATTGGACTAGATCTTTCAAGGTCCCTTCCAATCCGTAATGATTCTATGATTCTATTTCAGTGCACTGAGCTGGAACAGTTTATAACTTGATCTCAGAAAACACTGGTGTGCTCATAAGCTAAAAGAGGTGATCCCTGCAGAGATTTCCTTCAGAAATTCTTCCAGGAGAATACCTGAAAGTGTGGTTAAAAAATAGCCCCAAACACTCTGGTTGTTTGTGAGGAATTGATGTCTGAGCCAGCTTCAAGAGGAAGGAGTTAGCAGTGAGCAGCAGATAGCAGCAGAGTGGTAGCTTCTGTCTGAAACAGCCTAAACGTCCTCATACCCCAGACAGAGCACTGGAAGCTACCTCCCCTCCAAAAATACCTCCAGTTCTGAATAGAACCAGCCCAAGGTGTCAGGTGCTCCCCTAGGACCAGCCCTGGTGTTAGAACACTTGTGATTATAGAGGAACTCTTGGGCAGTTTGAAACGCAGATGCTTTTTGTCTTCTCTCCCTGTCACATTCTTCTCTTTCTCGTTTTTAGGGATGGGAATGTCCCACCCTATTCTCCTGTGCCAAGGTTTCTTCTGGTAGCAGCCAAAAGAGCTTAGGACTCAGCCAACATGACCAGAGCACATAGTGCAGAGCTCTGTGAGTGCTGGTGAGAAGAACTAGGTTTCACATCAGTATGAGAAGAAACTTCTTCATGGTGAGGGTGACAGAGCCCTGGAAGGGGCTGCCCTGGGGGGGTGTGAAGTCTCCTTCTCTGGAGAGGTTTAAAACCTGCCTGGCCACGTTCCTGTGTGACTTGGTGTAGGTGATCCTGCTGTGTCAGGGGGATTGGACTGGATGATCTTTTGAGGTCCCTTCCAATCCCTAATGTCCTTTGATTCTGTGATGCCCGGTGTCAGTGCTGATGAGGATGACCCTACAGGCAGAACCAAACTTTTGTTCCCACTCTAATGGCAGTGAGGAAACAACCAGCTAAGGCAGCCAGTTTGTCACTGTTGTAGACTTCTCTGTTGGTCAAAAACTTCCACTGACCTGAGACCCTTTTCAGTTTAGCAAAGTAAAAGCAAAGTTGTTGGGCTGTGAACTTCCCAACAACACCAGAACTTTCATGCTCACCCATGTGTCCTCAGTGCTTCACCAGGCAGCAACATAAGGAGGAGGGAGCGGGGTTGGGAAGGAAAAGGAACAGGTAGCAATAGAGTCACAGAATGGCTCAGGTTGGAAGGGACCTCAGAGATCATCCACCCAGCACTCACAGCCTTCTCCCCAAGATTACAACTGCTGTAGCAAGAGGTAGTTAGATCCCAGCACTTCTGTGAATTTTAATCCTCCTACCACATAGTAACATCTCCACCTTCCAAGGGGGTGGGAGGACTTGGAGGTTTTTCCCTTGGATGTGTGTGACTGTTTGACACAGGGACAGCTAACTCATCACATGCAGAGGATGTGCCAGCTCCTCTTCCAGCCCCAAAGGGTAAACCAGGACACAAGAGTGAAGATGGCAGGAAGAAAATCAAGATGTAGAGCTACTCCTAACACCACGATGGGATGCACTTGGCAAAGAAAAGACTGGATATGCAGTTGGCTTCTTGGTGCTGAACTTCATGCAGCCCAAAAGCCAGTTCCCTGAGCTCTCTTCCCTATGCAGAAGCAAACCTTTCTCAAGCTGTGGGTCCAAGAGACCACACAGGGCAGATGTGACAGAGCTAAGGAATCAAGATGTGCAGCAGGTAACTGGAGAGCGAGGGCGTAGCCTTGAACAATCCAAGCTGTCACTCGACAAAGAGATTTCTTGCTGCTTTTCTTGGTCTTTCTTGAAACACATCCTCTGCTTTGAATGGCAGAGAGGACAAAGCTTTGTCCTCAGCAAATATCTACCTCCCAGGCAAAGCCATGAGATGCACAAAGTAGAAAGAGACTTCCTCTAGGTACAACTCCCTGAGAGGCATGAGACTGCATTCAGGGCATCGTGCTCCTCACAAGTGACCTGCAGCTGGGAACCTACTGGGTGGTTGCTGAAAGCACAACTGGGACAGACTTGGAATCGTCGCTGTGAACCACTTCTGAAGGTTCCTCATCACTGACTGGTAGATTTTAGTGCCAGAAGTTCATCATCTGCTCTGATCCAAACTCAGGGCCAAAACTACACCCAGGAGGTTTCAAATCAATTTCAGTACCTTGTGGTTCAACCCAAGTTGTTCCTTGGGAAGTCACCCTCAGAAAGATTTGGTGCTGAGTCAATGCCAGACATACGGAGTGTATGTCCCTGTGTAAATAGGGGATGAAATGTTGTCAAGCACAGTTCTGCAGCCACCTGCAGTGCTTCACCACTAGCCTGTTCCCCAGCATGGATACAGCCCCTGCTAGCCACACTAGCCCCTTCCCAGCTGGTGCTCTGGTACAGCCCAGGGTCTGACACAGACCAGATCGGCTCCTAGTAAACAGAGACAAACCCTGCCATCGTGGGGGTGAGAAGATTAGCCATATGGGCACGAGACATGTTGTCTCACACCCAAAGAGGAACAGAAGGAATCACAGAATTACTGAGGCTGGAAAAGACCTCTAAGATCACCCAGCCCAGCCTAACTGCCCTAAACTAACATCACCACATCAGCCTAAGTGGTTGACCACTATGGTCCTAAGTGCCACATCCAGTTTGTCCTTCAATACCTCCAGGGATGGGGACTCCACCACCTCCCCGGGCAGCCCATTCCAGTGTCTGATCACCCTTTCCATGAGGAAGGGCTTCCTAATGTCCAACCTAAACAACTGATGGCAGTGCAGGGGCTACAAAGCAACGATGACTCTGGTTACCTGTTATCTGTAGCACCTCCAGCTCCCGCTCAGCATGGTGCTTGGGAAACCTCTCATGGTTCACTTCTGGAGCTTTTAACCCAAAAATGGAATGGTTGAACTGCTCCCTCACGTCATTTTCAGCACTGGCAAAGTTCATCTCCAGGGGCTCCAAGGGCTCTGAAGGATCCAAAAGCACAACACCAGCTTCTTTCTTCTGGTTTCAGTTTTGAACAGCACTGGCACTTCAGCAAAGACAGGGCATCTGTAGGGTCAAACACATCCAGCAGTGTCCCGGTCTCTATCATGTTATTGGAGGACACCTTGGCTAGATGCCAGTCTTGTACAACACACATCAGCTGGGGCTGCACTCTGGGTGTTACCCAGCCATCCAGGAGAAGGATACTGCACCTCCCAAACTAATGGAACTTAATTAAGTGCAACCCCCCTGATTTCTTCACAAGTTCCGTGACATTTATTCGTCACGGGGTGTGATTTACAGCAAGAACCTAAACCCATGAGCCTGACGCTCGGCATAAAAGAGCCATGCAGATGCAGGGAAGGTGTAAATACCAGGAGATGGCAGCAATATTATTCTAATTTACCATTTCTGGTGTCTGCAGGGTTGTCTGCAGCTTCTGTCTCAAGCACCCCAGCCCACAACTTACACAAGTTAGGCTCCTAATGCAAGAGTCATGTCACTAAGCAGGTGGAAACACAACTGCACAGCATTACGGTGTGTCTTTTCCCATCAGAGATGGTCCAAACCTACAGCCCAGTTTCCCTGCACAGCAAAAACCAATGCATAAGTGTCCCAGAGCAATGCCCCAGCTCTCCTCTGCTTCCCCAGCAGGCTGCCTCTGGGCACAAAGTGAACACTTCTCCAGCAGCCCCAAAGCAAGAAGAGGATGGGCACCACCTGTCCCAGAGGCCAGCAGGATGAGGGGCTGCATCAATCACCATCCAAGGAGGTGGTGAAGGGAGGGAAGGAGACACCAGGTTTCTGGGTGGCCTCCCCTGGGCACAATTCACTGCTGTCTGTGCCAGCCCTGGAGCAGGATGTGCCCTGGCACTTCGGAGCAGCTGGCAGCCACCTCCACATGGGAGGGTGCCGCATCGTGCCGGCCAGCATCCTGGGGAAAATAACCCATCAGTCACTAACAGTCACAGGAGATGCTCCTTCTGCATAGGAGTAGAAGCCATAAAACAGCTGAAGTGGGGGCTGAGGTTTATTTTTAATTTCACCAAGTAAATCTGCCTTCTGCACGATGCTCTCATTCTTCCTCTCACAGTCAGTGGCCCACGCAGGTCCCAGCAGACTGGGGCACAGCATAGAGCTGCTGCAAGCCTCCCTGACTCACAGAGGAGCTGGTGCTTCACAAAGGCACCACCTGCCCTCTCCTTAGACCTTCTAGGAACGGAGCCCCACAGGGTGACCCCACAGGCACCTTCCAGCTTGTTCAACAGCTTCTGCCAGGAGACAGACCAGTCCCAAACCAGCAGACACTTGGCCATGGAAGAAAACACCTCTAGATGCAAAACCCCTTCTCAGGTAGAATCAGGCTTCACTGCTGGATGGTTTATTTGCCAATCTACAAGAACTTCTAAATAGAGTTTGTGATGCTCCCTGCTACAAAATGCCCTCAGGAGCCAACCATGTGAGGGATTTACCACAAGCATCACTGGAGTGTGGTGAGGAAGGGTAGCCCTGAGTGCAGGAGACTGAGCTCCTTCCACAAACATCCCCAGCAGCTCCAGCACAGACCTGCTGTGGTTTGCACTGGAGCCACAGAAGCTGGCAGCTGGCCTTGGAGGGATCTCATGCCCTTGAACCAAAACCTTTCTCATGCTCTTCTGTTACTGCCTGTCACTGCAAGAAGCAGGAAGTGGTGATAAAATTAGGGCAGCTGCTGCTGCTGCTGACAATTCATTAGCTCCAGATAAAGTCTTCAGGGTGGCCGTTGGGAAATCAATTAATGCAGTTTAAGCAGAACTGTTGAATCCCTCTGGCAATCTCTGCCAGCTCTCATCCTGCAGCAGGCACCAGGCTGTAGAGGAAGGGCTCTGCTCGAAGGGCTGGCTGCCCACCAGCACACTCAGCATCACCCCAGGGCCAGCCTTCCGCGATCGATGAGGGGCTGCAGCTTCCCAAGCCTCTGGTTTTGGGGTTATTGTAGGCAAGTGTTTGGTTTAATGTAAAGTGAAAACACTGCCATCCCTCAGGAAAGGAAAGCACCTGCCCAGCATGGTACAAACCCCACCTTTATCCTGCTCTGGTAGAGAGATTGGACTGGATGATCTTTTGCAGTCCCTTCCAGTCCCTAATGTTGTGCGATTCCCTCTACCTCACCCTGTGCTGTATTGCTTTATGAACCAGAGCAAAGAACTGGACCTTTCAGCTGCCTGTCACACCACAGCCACGTTCCCAGCCTCACAGCCTGCACCGACTGGGCCAGGTGCTCCCAGTGGCTCTGTGACACTCGCCAGTATCCTGGGTGAGGACCTGGCTTCCCATCTTTGAGGTCTGTGGAAAGTGCTTCTTACCCCAGCTGCAGCCGTCCTGAACACAGAGCACCCCCGATGATCTTCACTCATGCACCAGCCCTTGTGGGGAACTTCAGCTTTTCAGCCCTACAAGAGAGCGCAAATGTCTGGGGGAGAAAGTTCCCTCTCCTACTTGTGGGTAAAAACAGTCCTTTTTGTGTGGTTGATGTGCAAATAACCAGAGCCTGCTAATTCGGACCTGCCCTCAGCACTAACAGCAACATAAATTAGCAGCTGCAGCACAAAGGAAACAGAAGTGCCAGCAACTGGTCTCCTTTTTACAAGCTTTGGGTAAGATCACGGGAGCTTAAAACACGATCAGCGTGTGCTAATGCTGCCACTTACAGCTAATGGAAGCGAGAGAGGGGGAGATTTGCTCAGGCAGGTATCAGCAAGGCAGCATCCAGAGGACGTGAAGGTTAATATCATAAGAGACACGAGAGCTTAAACACATCTGTCGAGAGCCTCGTGTTCCTAGAGGGCAGAAATCTAATGGGCCCAGGCTGAACAAAACCAGACGGTGGCAGGGGAAAGTGGAAAACATTCCAGGTGGAGTTAAAAACAACACTGTTTTTTAATTATGTGGGATTTTCTGCTGCTAACGGATGCTGCAGTGGGCCATGTGGAAACGTCCACATTTATCTCCGGGTTACACACCCGTGAGACCGGTCTCCTATTAGGAGCTATAAAACACCCAACGTGCATCCCGCCCTGTCACAGGGCTTGTAGCATCAGCCAGTGGCATGCTTCAAAGGTGGCTCTGAAGACACGAGACCTCCTCACTTTGCCCTCAAAGCCTGGTGTGGGAGAAGCTGGAGAAGCATTGTTGGGCCCTGCGCCCTGTTCAGCAGAGCGGTTAAAATGAGTGGTCCAGCAATGGGGAAACAAAGGAAGAAATGCTTTTTCCAAGGTGCCCATGCAGAAATGGTGGCACATACAGCAGTGGCTGCAGATGTTTCCACATGTGGTCCCATCAGCCCATCAGAGAGGTGGGTACTGCAAGGAGTGAGGCAGCTCTGCCAGGTCTTGTCATAGCACCCATCTCTGAAGGAAGCAATTACACAGGCGATGAATGAAGTCATTAACACCTTCAGCTCTGATAGGCTGCAATTTAACTCAATTTCCCTTCAAACCAAAGAAAAAAGGAACCAAAAAGGGACAGGCAAGGCTCTTCTCAGGAGGCAGAAGTGTTCACTATTACCACTCTACAGTAGGACTCCCAACACCGCAGGTTGTGTCAGCCCCTGCTGCCCTGGCTCTGCGCACCAAGATCTGAACAGCCCTTACTAACCTGCTTTAAATTCATTAATGGAATCTCTTCTCTCCAGCTAGCTAGACAGCAGGACCTCGTCAGCTTCTAGATAAAGAGCCCCCCCAAACCACACCAATGCACAGATGCCTCTGAATCCAGGCTGGGGTCAGCAAACACAGCTGTGATCAGCATCTGCCCCTATTCTGTCAGCCCCAGGCTTCACTGCAGAGCAGGGCTCTCCACGGGGCTCAGCAAGAGCTGAGTCCAAGCCAGGCAGGACCTTCACCCTGAGCTGGAGCTGAAAGGTCACCATGGCACCCATCTGCATGATGGGCAGAGGAGCAACCATGCAGAGCTGCTAACCGCACTCTAGCAGTCTCGTTCCTCTGTGTAGCCACCGAGTAGGAGTTGTGCCATGACATTTAGGGACATGTGGACATGTCCTGCAGTGACAGGCTTTGAGCACATCACAAGCTGCCCACAATCACTGTGCCTAGCACAGAGCTTTTTTGACATTCACTGGGCACCAGCGAGACAGAAGCTGAAGTTGGTTGAAGTCACAGTAGCATACCCACACACACATGTATGTCTCCGCAGAGCACAGTGCAGGGGAGTCTCCAGCCACAAAAATCACCCTGCTGGCAAACACACACTTGTAACACGAACACATCAGCATCACCCCCACGACCACTTCTCTCCTAGAAGGAGGTGTAGGAACGTTACTATCTGCTGACTCAAGAGCTCCACCAGGAGAACAAGCTCAGATCATGCTCTCAGAAGGGCCAGAAGAAAGGTGCTCCTTGTGGGGTGTGACTGGAGGGTCACACCAGGCTGCTTAATCGCATCCAAAGTCAAGGACAGAAATGTGGCAGAATCAGACCAGCAGTGCCCACCGGCCAGGGTCTGGTCACAGCTTGGGGTCTGCTGCCCACATAGGTTGCGTCTTATCCTGCTGCAAAAACAGATCAGCCCAGCAACACAGCAGACTGTCAAGAAGCCCCAAGAGCAAACTTGCTAATTGCTCCAAGCTGCTTGAACAAAAGCGGTGGCAACTACAGAGGCTGGTTGGATGTTAACTGTAGGGCTCTGGCTGTGAGCCTCAGCTCCCCTTGCACCCATGAGACAGGGTTCTGCTCCACTGATCACTACAGACTTACCTTTTATCAGGAGATAAACCTCTCCAGGTGCACTTTCTCTGTCCCACTGGCTATAATGGGAGTCATACACCAGTCTTGGACTCCAACCCTGAGCACACAGACCAGGTCAATGCATGGGATACACCACAACTTCTCTCCCACAAACACTTCCATCAGGCTTTTTTAAGCTTGACAGCCACAGCGTGAAACACGCAGAGCCAGACACAGCTCGTCCACCCTTGAAGGCCCATGATTTCTGCCCAGGATCCAGAGCTGGCAGCAGAGGGAGTGCCCCTTGTGCCCTTCATGCCTGTGTCAGGGAGGCACAGAGAGGCAGCAGAGACAAGTCATTTGACTTTACACCACTGTGGACGCAGACACCATCAGATGTGAAAATGCTAGCTCAGACTCAGTTGCCCAGAGCCTGGCAGGTCTGGTTTGCCTCATCTCAGGAGACTGAAACCATACTGCTCTGTAAGGTTCAGCCAGGGCACCTCAGCTGAGGGTGTGATGTCCTTAATATATCACATACCACCCACTAAAATCACATTTCTGGAGTTTCTTCTCTGAATCTAAGGAACTCCCCAAGAGACTTCTACAGCCAGAAAAACACCCCCCTAAAAAAACCCCATCAAAAACCTAACAACCACATTTGTTTGCTCCCTAGTCTGGAAATCTCTTTCCTGGCAACAAGAAACATTAAATCAAGAGCTCACAAAGTACAAGCCGGCATATGAAGTACCGTAACTTCCTCACACAACTCAAAAGCTGTGAACAAAGTACACCAGTAGAGCCCAAGTTTATCATGTTGAATCTCCCAAGAAAGCACCTTGCTAGCCAACGAAGGCAGGTTCCTCTCCTTGTTCAAATTTTATTGAAGCTGTACACTCATTTCACACACAAATGGTACCAGAGTTTGCTATCTCCTATTACGTACAGAACCTGAGCACAGAGCAGCTTCATACTGAATAGTCACGACACTCAAATGCTTCTTAGTACCTTCAGCGACGTTAAAATAGGTTCCAAGTGGAAGACCCAACAAGAGAGTTCTCATTTCTTCCCCACCACCACAGTATTTCCAATAGGAGCTGGATTTTCTCTCCAAGGTCACAGCTTGCTTGCAGTTGCAGGATATTAGTGAAGGACACTAGTTTCAGCTCCTCCTCTGCCCTCCCCAGGGGCCTTATGTTAAATAACACATGCCCTTCTCCAGGAAAAAAGCTGTCCTGGTCCCACGCTCATACACACCCACAGCCTTTCACCAAGGCAAATAAAAGAGCCAGTTTTGCTGCTTTCCCTTACAGTAGGGTCCCCTACAGTAGTGTAGGCCCATCAGCAACTACACTAAGGTGGTGCAGGCCCATTTCATGGAGCTCAGGGACCTAGAGCTGTGGCTGAACTGGGCTGGCAGGGAAACATCACCCCACCCCACCATCGATAACCCTGGGCTGTCAGCTCATGCCAGGAGCATCCAATGCTTGCAACACAGATCTGTAAAAGCTCTTGTACAAATTGCTGGACATTAATGAATGGGGTCAATAAAGCAGAAACGTTTTGTCTAGCTCAGGGACACTGACTGACCCCACTTTTGATAAAAATGAGCATAGCTATTTGCAAATAATCCCCAGAGAACCAAACAGCATCCCTTCCATCTCAAGAACCACTGCAGCATGTTGGCCACCCTTCTATTGCTCAATTCACTGGTGTGACATCAGGAAATCAAAAGTTTCCAGGCACACACTGGAACACACCAAAACCCAAACAGCAGCCCTCTCCAAAATGCTGTTAGCCCATAGTAACCTTCAAGATTTGTTTTTAAAAGGTTTAATATCTTCCTCCAGAAGCTCCTCTGTGACAATGGTTCCTTTTAAATGTGGAACTTGAAGGACTTTCCTGCATTACTGGAGCTTGCTTACAGCCCATGTGGCAGACAGCACCTCAATGCGGATCCCTTGGAATGATACTTCCCACCCCACCGTGTGAAACCAGCACAACAGAAGGAAGACAGACAACACCCAGAGCTGGCTGTTCCACTGTCATAGGCCAACACAGTGCAACTATAGACTGCTTAATAAGGCACTTGTTCAAAGAAGCTGGTAAGAGCAGGACATGGTTTTTCCCCCCCAAGTTAACAGACTTGACTTCTCAAGGACTAAACTCCACTGATCTGCTCAGTAACAGCTGTAAAAATAGTAGGTATTTGACTTGAACTCTTACCCACAGATTATCAGGTTTGCAACCAGAGTGAAAATGTTTTCAGATAGAACCCAGGTTCAGGTAAAGAACAAACTAGCCCTGGGTTTAATAAGATTTTACAGTCCGTATGTTATTGTCTCCCCACATTCAGTCATTCTATCTGCAGCAGGACAAAACAGAAGAGCTTTTACTCTAGAACAAATCTATAAACATAAAAATAGAAAGCATGAAAATAATTTATAGCAACATAAATACACAGAGTGTACCTCTTCTGGCTTTCAGATTAAAATACCAGAACATGAGGTAAATATGTTCGTTAAAACTCTACCAAAAGCTTAAAAAAGTAGTAGGTCATTTCTGAAGACAGTTATCACAGCAGATGAGTCAAGAGCATCTTCAGAAGGCCACCCCTTTAAAAAAAACCCTCTACAGTTTTTAAAAAGGACCGCCTCATTTGGTTTTCTTTAAAAGACTCCAAGAAATACATTTACTCCTCAAACAACATGAAACCTCAGAAGAAAAAAAAAAATCCCAGCAGACTCCAATTCCAGGAGAAGAACTGAAGACAACTTCACACCATAAGGTGAGATGGGTAAACAGTCACCATTCAATTGGCAAGCTATCAAAAATCTGCATCCAGAGTGAAGACATTGTCCATTGTCTCTGCCATCACAGCAAACCGCTGGTATTCTGAAACTCGCTTCTCAAAGAAATTTGTTTTTCCTTCCAGAGAAATGTTCTCCATGAAATCAAAAGGATTTTCTGCATGAAAGACCTGGGGAAGGGCAACACTATTATGCTGGTGATTCTGGTAAGGAAACAATGCTTTTGAAAAGAAAACAACAAAACCAAACCAACAAACAGTCAAACCCCTTTGAATTAGGCCATCCCTCACTGTAACACGCTGTGGAATCTACAGACACCCCCAGGAGTTTGGTCTGTGCGAGTTCCACACATGCAAGGTGCTTATTATTATCCTTCAAGGACTCAAGCACAGCATTAGTTTCCCATTACAAACCTGCAGAGCAGCTGAAGGGAAACAATGGCCTGAATTGTTCTCGCTCTTTTCAATAGCGAAGTGCATTCATTAACACTGTGGTTTCGGCTGTCGCTGGCACAAAGTGCAGGCACTAAATAGGAGCTGCTCCCAGGCACATCAAGGGAGCGTTTTGTGCTGGCAGCTCTCCTAGGCTGGCCTGGCATTTCAGGGGATTGCACTCCTTACCTTTGAGAAGCCCAGCTCCATCAGTAGCCGGTCTGCCACAAACTCAATGTATTGTTTCATCAAAGTGCAGTTCATCCCAATCAGACCTACAGGCAGCGCCTCTGTCAGGAACTCCTGAAAGGTTAAACACAGACAACATGTGGAGAAATTAACCTTAAAAAGGGATAAGAAGACACTTGTGTTTCACAGTAACACCATTTGTGATATTCCAGGCTCCCTAGGTAGTTGTCTGAATAAATAACTTGCATCACTAAACTGAACAGGTGTCTTCTGATTTCAGTAGTTGCTTGTATCTTCATTTTTAGCAGGTTTCTCTGGAAAAGGCACAAGGATTTTTATTACTGACACTCTCTCTGCTATTTGCCCCCTGTAAGATCCCAACCTTCAGTGCAATCTGAGCTCAGAGGTCAATGAAACCTATAGACCATAGCAGTGGGAACAGGAACAGATCCAGAAATCTCCAGTTTTCTTTGGCTTCCAGCCATTACTGAACGATAAATCTGAGAGGAGAGTGACACACGAGTGCAGAACCATGTACAGGTTAAACAATGATATTTGCTCACCTACCAGCGCCGAGAGGCAAAGCTGGGGCAGTTCTCAGCATCACAGTACTTAGAGGACCACAGAAAAGAAGGAATAAAGTACAGTCCTCACAAATACTCAGCAGTGCAGAAACCTGTAGCTGCAGACAGGTGAAGTGTCATGTGAAAGAACCCGGAGGCAACTGCGGAAAGTCAGAACCCAGCATGGTACGTGTGGCCACAACAGATCCTGTTCTCCCAAGAACAAGCATACAGTAGGGAGAGAAAAACAACTCAAAGGGACACAGATAAGCAAACTCTGCTTTAAGAGACAGTTGCAGTTGACCTAGATGACTGTTGTAAGTCCAACTGAAATCCATACTCAGTAAGACAGCTTTTCTCCCTTCCTGTCATTGAAGAGGAAACCAGCTGCCAACTCCAGCTTCTCCCAGCTTGACAATTTAACTGTAAAGTCTCTGACTCTTACTGTTACCAATACAGAAGAGGGGAAGGATGGCATGATGTATCAGGGATCCAGGCCCGAACCAAGTGTCACACACAGAGTCCCAAAAGTTAGAAGTTCATTCCTTTATTTTTGCACACAGGTCTGCTCCCGTGCTGCCCACGAAGCTGTCCCAGCCAGGCTTACCTGCTCAATCTCCACAGCATTAATGATGATCTCATGGACCCTCTCTTCTGATGGTCTCTTCACTAAATAATGGAACATTAGACAAGCAAAATCGCAGTGTAGACCCTGAAAAAACAGAACAATACCAAAAAATTAGCTTTTCCCCTCCTCCACATAGTTTGCTCTTACTGCGAGGCAGCCTCATTCAGGTTGTCCATCCAGAGGCACGAGCTGATGAAGTGCAGCCCAGAAGGCCAATTGTATCCTGGGCTGCACAGAGAGAACCAAATCTGGGAAACAGGCCCCCCTCAGGGACACAATTAGCCACGTCCTGCAGGGCTTTCCTGGGTCTTGTCCAGGACAGCATCACCAGCAGGATACAGGACATGTCTGGCTTCTCACCTGGTGCTCCCAGAAGCTTTGCATCTTTAAGAATCAGATAGTCACCAGCTCAAAATGCAGCTTATGAACCAGGCCTGCTGCTCAAAAACCATGCTGAGCATTCACCAGCTAACCGTTCTGCAGCATCAAAAACCAGTTTGTGGAGTCTTCTGTTTACTGCCACTGCTTCCGTAACAGCATTTCCTGGTTTCCAGTGCAGGTGCTATGCACACCAAGCCTTACCCTTGCAACAGCTCTGCAGCTGGGCTCATACCAGCAGAGCTCAAGAGAGGCAAGTCTTTTAAGTTTCCACTCTGCAGAGGTACTGTTATACTGCTGCAAGGAGGAACTTACACCTCATTCACCTGTAGGTGATCCTTCTAACAAACACACACTTCCTCAGTTCAACAGATCAGTTCATGACACCTCTCAGAAGCAGAAGACATGAGGAAGGCCAAGGCTGAAGAACTGTTTGGTTTCACTTACTGACCATACCAGTCCTCAAACTCATCTTTTGAACTAAAGGCACCTTGTAAGATGCCTCCTTTCAAACCAGTTTATCTAATCTAGGGAAATTACTTCCATTATGGTAAAGCTCTTTATTCTTTCAGACCAGCTCTGTCAAGTCCAAACCACTGGCACATTCCAAACCGGTTTTTCCACTTTCTCAGTGCTGACAGCACCCGAGGTTGTGTGGTGGCTTGAAGACAGGCTCCAACTGGCAGGCAGCGGTGCAGGAAGCAGTGAAAAGGGCACTTGTCAGCACACAGCCCGTCACACTCCTCACTGTGCTGACATGCAGCCCCTCACACACCACGTCGCAGGCTAAGAAGCACTTCCCTCTGACACAGACCTCTAACTGGCCACTCCTAGCAGGTTCCATTGCTGCGCAGTAGCACAAGAACATGAAGAACAGGATCTTCTGCCTCTGCAGCCCCCTGCCCCAGCTGGCCAGACAACGGTTGCATCATGCAAGATCTGCGACCTGCAACTAGGGCAGACAGGAGGGGGTATAAGGAGGCCACCCAAACCTGCCTGAAGCAATTAAGACACAGCAAGGCTCAGAGTCATGACCCAACTCGGTCTTTGCAGCCAGCGATCATGCAATTCCACACCAGTTCTTGGGTAGCCAGGCCTTTGCCTCCCCTCACAGTGTGCCCTTAAATCAAAGAAGCCCCCCTTTCTGATCATACTATGCACTGAGGCACTACTAGTATTTATGTTCACTCCCTTTAAAAACAGCTGTTTCTGCTGAGGGACACAGCAGCACCCAGGGTCTAAGTTCACTTATAGCTAGGAGTCTGCTTCTTTCCCCCTTTTTACAAACATTCCAGGAACAGCCTGCTCCTCTGCAGGACTCAAATCTTCCTACACGTCAGCAGCTCTCACTCCAATGTCAGGCTGCAGAAACAGGGTCAGGAACTGCTCTAGGGAAAGGAAGTCTCTCCTCTCTGCTGCCTTGGAAGAGCTGTTAGAGCAGACACAGGCAGCTTACTGAAGGAGAAGCTCTAACAAGCATGGACTGCAGTTACCCAGCCTGTAACCAAGACCTACCACAGTCCTTCCTTGGAAAACCTGCTGCTGACACTGGCTAGCAGAGAACACACTCAGACTTTCACCACCTCCTAGGTCTTCAGCACTGTCAACATTAAAAAGGCTCCATCCTGTCCAGAAATTCATTCCTTAACACTGGTTCCTACCCAAACACTACCTTCTGCTTTCTTCACCCTCCCTGCCACCAGAGATAGGCTGTTCTGGGAAGACTATGGGATTTTTTTATGGGATGTATAATTCTGTCTTTCCCTTTGAAACTTACTTTCCTTCCCAGACAGTATGAAGAGCATGATGCATTACCTCATCTCTGCTAATAAGTTCATTGGAGAAAGTCAGTCCAGGCATCAGGCCCCTCTTCTTCAGCCAAAATATAGCAGCAAAGGAACCCGAAAAGAAGATGCCTTCAACTGCAGCAAAGGCAACCACTCTCTCACCTGTTTAACAGAAAACGTGTTCAGTTAGACATAAAACAACATGTTGTTTGTTAGCCAGCCAGACCAGTGCTGGAGAAGCAATTCCCTCTGCAGCACCAGGTGCTGTGTCTGACCACATCATTCAGCAGATCCCAGGGCACACGTGTGACAGCACTTAACCACAGGCGACCCCAGCAGAACTGAAGAACCACAGCACCCACTGACACTACCACAGGTCAGAAGGCAAAAACCTAATTGCCAAACTGGCCTAGACATCAGGAGTCCTTTATCTCATTGTCCTAAAAAGCAGGAGGACAGCTGTGTAACTAATAGAAGTGAAGAAAGAGCCAACCTCCTCTAAATTAAATTAAAAACTCCAACACCTCAATCTCTGCTTGTTCAGAAACCATATTCTCACAAGACTGGAGGAACATCCAACACAATTAATCCAATAACTATTTACACCATCCCACCTTTCAGCCAAGGGGAGCAAAGCATTACTGGTCCCAGTTCTCCCTGTTTTCTACAGGAATGTATTTATTCAGAATACAAAATCATCTGGCTGCTTCACGAAGCATGTTCTCTATTTTAAACAGCTTCACAACATCCTTGGGTATATCCTAATACGAGAGCTTTTGCACTAAGTTCCCAATGAGAACTACTTAGAAGAGCCTTTAAAAAATAAGGTCACCCCCAACGAGACTGATGTCCCACTTCATCCATGGGACGCAATTGCCATCTGCTGGCCCAGCTGAAGTAATTCAAGTTAGGAAAAAGGCACGAAGAGCAACACCAACTAAGAAGTTTCACAGAAGTTGCTACAGAAAGAATTTGCCCAGCAACACCAGGTATCTTAGTTCTGGAGAGAAGTCAAGGCAGACTGCTCACACAATACAATGAAGTACAGGCTGAGTATTGCTGTTTTTTACTGCATCCCGCCCGACTACACAAATGAGTTACGCTGAAATACAACCAGCCCATCAGCAGCACCACACAACTTCAGAGCTGGGAGGCTGAGTGTTCGCAGAACAGATACAGCAACTGAACCCTCAGCCTAAGAAACCACCAGCCAGCTACCACGTTTCATAATCCACAACTATGAGACACGGGCCCTCAAATGTTTCAAACTTAGGAAGCTTTTTCAGTAAGATGAAAGAAACAGAAGAATGGAAAGGCATTTTACAAAAACATGTATAGAATACATGAAGTTTGGGGGCTGCAGGCCACAAGCAGTTCAGAGTCAGCCATGTTGCTGGTCACATGTATATCCCACACCATCACCTTCATTATAAAGAGGCAAGCTTGATGAGCCAAGGACAGTTCCTAACTGGGCTCCTCCTGACCCTCCTCCTCTTCCTTCACTGTACATTTGCTGGCCTAAGTATAACTTTGTACACTTTATACTGGCATTTAGTATTAATTAGGATGATTCATTAAACCAGTTTTCACACCAACTTGTGGGTCTTCCCATTTGTCCATTATTCCTCCTCTTGTGGGGATGGGACATCAAGCTGTAGAGCAACTGCTACAGTTCAGCCCTGGATATGAGCTAAAAGAGATGTGGGCTCTGCCATTACTACATTGCTTTAGCTGAAGACAAACCTACACAAGCTCACCAGAAGTTACTGCTAGCTCTTTAGTTAAACCACAAACCCACTCCAATGGAAAATTTAATTCTCTGTTCCAGGGGTGCAGCTCACTCCCAGAGGATTAGCTTGTGACATGCAACAGGAACAAGTTTTTAAGAAGCTACACACCAAAAGTGGATTCTCGGTCTTCGATCCACTTCAGAGCCCAGTCAGCTTTCTTCTTGACACAAGGCATTGTTTCAATGGCATTAAATAAGAAATCCCTATAGAAGAACACAGAAAAAAAACCATCAAAATAGTAAGAAGTGATTTATGTAAATCTGCCTTGGTTGTGCCTTCTGGCTCCACCAGAGGAACCTATTACACTGCGCTCTGAACTAACCCAAGTAGGAGACCACTCCCACCCCAAAGGGGCAACGATCTTTGGTAACAAGGGCACAGGGAGGCAGATGCTCAGAAAGTGACAAACCTGAGGCATCAAGCTGCAGAGACGGGAAGCAAACTCAAACATCTCATCCCAGGTGTGCCCACTCACAGGTCCTAGCACTCCTCCCCGTCACCATATGGGATGCAACCATGAGAAACTGAGCTCTGGCAATTCATCACCCTGGTGGAGTCTGAGGGCCATCTCTTTACAAACACACGTGGGCTACGAAATCCTCCAGACAACAAAGGTGGTGGTGTGTCTTCAAAGAACTCAATACTTTAAAAATAAACAGTTCAAGTTGTCTGAAAAGCTACCAATGGAAAAGCTGGAAGGATGTGATGCATTGACCAGTGTGTATCAGAAACACCAACCAGATCACCAGCATTCAATTTCCCAAAGTAGATTCACTCCTGATGTGAGAGCAAGCATCTCAGGAGCACAAGAACCACAGGAGCTTGCCTAACTTTTAACAGTATTTCATATAGCCCACAGTCCTTCCTTCATCAAATATTTACACAAGCATTAACCAACTTTTGAACACTCCCACACAAGTCTCTAAGTGATACTTCTCCTCATTTTGGGGGTCAGGAACCATCCCAAACTGAGTCAGTATGGAATAACAGACAGCTTCAGTGCCACTGGACTAGGTGAGATGTTTCCCACAGATGTGTATCACACACAGAAGTTTACCTTTTCTGAGGATCTTTGATGTAGGTGTCTATGAGCAAGCTGTACATCTCTGAGTGAACATTCTCTATGAGAATCTGAAAGCCATAGAAACAACGAGCTTCTGGGATCTGCACCTCCTGACTAAATCGTGCCACCTACCAAAAGCACAAAGCACAGCAATGAGCACAGTGAAACTGGTCCTGTGTGGCAGCACTCTCAGCTTAAAGGGAGAGACAACAGGATTATAGAATCGTAATGGCTGGAAAGGACCTCCAGAATCATCAAGTCCAGCTCTCATCTCAACATCTCCCTAATCTTTACACCACAGCCTCAAGTGCTCTAGCTACTAGTTTTTTGAACACCTCCAGGGATGGTGACTTCACTGCCCTCCCTGGGCAGTCTGTTCCAGTACCCAACCACTCTCTCAGTAAAGAGCTTCTTCCTAATACCCAATCTAAACCTCCCCTCGTGCAACTTGAGGCCACTTCCTCTCATCCTATCATTCGTGATTTGGTAGATCTCCACCACAGCGAAAGGATGGGAGCAGTCTGGCCCTGCTTTATTCACACATGTCACCACGATAGGTGTGGAGCTGAAGGAAAGGAAGCAGGCTAGAAGTAAATACATCTGCTGTGCACATTGATGGAGCTGCAGCAAAGCACGAGGGCACACGTGCACAGGAGCACAGCCAAATGCTGCAATAGGAAACACTTCTTACTGAACAAAGCCTCAGACTTCTTGTTGGTCACTGAAACAACAAGCAGTGTGACAGAAGATGTGCTTGTGCAACAGAGCTCTACAATACGTTCTACACATCACAGACATTCAAGACACATCTAAAGGAGTATCTGCAGTCATACACCACAGATAACCTGCTGTGAGAAATTCTGCAGCCCAGAAATTACTTCTGCAGAAAGATTTTCCCATGTTTTTAGCAGCAGCAGCCACCTGTAGCATAAAGATTCTAGGATGCTGCTCGATGAGGGCAAAACGGATTTTACCCGAATGAAGAATACAGAGCACAGCACCACAAAATCCCTCACAGCTTCTCATCTAACACAAGTCTGGGAAGTAGATAGGGGTTCTATTAATTCACTGAGAAATATAGACCAACACAGGCAGGCAGAAGGCTGAGAATAAAAACTGTGCAAGAGTATCATGATCTGCAATCTTGCTGACCACAGCTGACCCAATCTAACTCGGACATGGGCCCCAGCAGAATAATCTGCTTATTTCCCTTGGCAAAGGTGAGGTGATGGGAAAGAAAACTAGTACATGTTTAAGAAACATAAGCAGTAATGTGAGAAAAGCAAAATGTAAAGCCAACAAGCCAATAAAACGAGTAAGTATTCAAGTCCCCTGCAAAGCTTTCCACTTTCTCACCAGGTTTTCATTGACAATTCCATCACTTGCTGCAAAAAATGCCAGAACATGTGAGATAAAGTATTTTTCATCTGCTTTCAGCATGTTCCAGTGAGGAAGGTCCTTTGACAAATCAACCTAACAAAAAAAAAAAAGACAAATGTTAATTGCACTTTTGACTTTGTTACTCTGCAAGAACAAAAGCAGTGCAGCCAAATGAGCGAGGCAGAGTTGTAGCATCTACTCTCCAATTCTTACAAGTAGAGAATTTAAGTAGACGTCACTGTAAAAGACAGGGGACACGCTGCAGTACTGCTGTCCCCATCTGCAACAGCAACAGCGTGTTTGCTTTGCAGTTTGCATTTTCATAATTTGGAATAAAAATCAGTGCCCACTGAATAATAAATCTAGTTTATAAAAGTATTAGTATCTTTTTGTCATGAGTACAAACATGCTGCAATAAGCAGAGCTCACTCCAAGACACTTTTATCTCTACTTGAAATAGAAGCTGATACTCCAACAGATCTACAGCTGGGCTTGCCAAAAGCTGGGCTGAAGGGAATTCTGCCTTCAGCAGGTGTTGAGCCTCCATCCTGCCAAAGGTCACAGCAGAGAACTGTGCCATTGCTTTTGACCTATCAGACCAAACACTACCTATGCTAGTAAACCACAACTTCCTTCACACAGGCCTCTCGTTTGTTTGGAGGGATTTCTGAACCACAGGAGGAGGTGAGTAGGGCCAGATGTGAAAAATACAGAGACCTGAACACTTATATAGGTGCACACACATGTGTATAAGCACATATACAATGCAGTTCTACAGTTAGCTATCCAATGTCTTTGGAAATGCACTGATAGATGGTAGAACAGGGCAAGAAGGAACCAGTCCTACCTTTTCTTTAATGGTTTAAATCAGAGAGGAGGAATCCTCCCAGTCAGGCACTGTAGCGCACATCCATGGAGAGCTGCTCTTCACCATCCCAGGGTGCTTCCTGGCTTGTTTAGAGCCTGCCAGCACCTTCAGCTCACCCCTTTGCAATTGCATACCATTGCTCACAAACAAACCAAGACATGTTTGTAAAAAAGTAGAAAAAAGTAGAAGCTTTAGATGGGAGCAGCCAGCTCAGAAGGCAGGTAATGTCTCTGTATCAGTGCAGAGTTCAAAAGCCAGCCCTGCTGTAAGCATAGAAAGCTGAATACTGATCAAGTCTGGCTAATCAGCAAGCTGGGTAAAAGCCCTACAGCTTGCATTACAACACTGAGCAAGCACCAAACCAGGGCAATCAGGAGTCAACTGGAAGCACTTTTAGCAAGTGCTCCCGATTATCATCTTTCTGGAAATTACATGACTAACATTAAAAAGGACCATTCACATGAAACTGCCCAAAACATCTTCCAAGAGCCAGTCATCACAGACATACAGCAGAGCAGGAGCTTTGTGACTACAGTCAGAGCTGATTATAACCAGGACACAATTTCATTCCATTTTAGAACCCTTGTGCGAAAGCAGCTTTCTTTTCACTGCCCTTGTAACACCAAACCCAGTAGTCGAGGTAGGAAGGATGTGCCAGGGCCCTTGTTTTAAGAGCCTTGTGCTGACCACTGGCTCCAGGCCTCACCTCTTCTGCTGTCCAAAAGGAGGCCTGAGCCTGTTTATACATTTTCCATATATCTGGGTACTGGATGGGAAAGATGACAAACCGGCGAGGATTTTTTCTGAGAAGCGGCTCCTCATCAGGGTCCAAGCCATTTTCAGCAGCACTTGGAGAGGAGCTCTGAAGATAAAGCACATACCTGGTTAATTAGCCGCCTCCTCCCCATATCCCAAAAGCACCAGTGTCACACCGACACTTACCTGCCCAATTTGAGTGGACACAAATGGAGGTACCTGCTTGCTTGCCCTCCGGCCATGCTTTTGCTGTTGGGCCAGTAGCTCTGCCTGTCTGCCCGGCTCTAACCCAGCACCACTCACATCCACCAGACAGGCGGTGGCTATTAGACAGTTTGTTCTCTCTCTCCATTTTGGTTTCTGCTCCTCTGAACCTAAGTTTTAATGAATGTTACTCTGCTATCTAGCCTGTTTGTTACTGCAGTACATCTCTTACTACAACTCGGCTCAAAATTTATGGAAAATCCCTCTGTAATTCAAAGTTGGATGTTCAGCACATTCTGACCACTGATGAGGCTTCAGTGCAGCCATCACCTTGTACTGAAGGTGCACAACACGTTCCTAGCCCTCCTGGCCCAGGGGGGCACTGCCTGGGGTACGAGGAGCCGAAGAAGGCAACAGTCCCTAAGTCAATGCATCGTATGCTTTCAACCTGTACTCTAGATCTTTTCCTTAATCCCATGATGATGCCCAAACAGCCAACACTTGCTGTAAGAGCAAAGAACATCCAGTTCACAATGTGAACGTGCTACTGTTTGTTCAGACAGCATAGGTCAAACATACGAAAGAGCTGAGGCTGGTGGCACAGCCTTAGCCATGTTCTAGAGGGGTCATCCAGAACACACTGCCCAAGGACCCTCCCCATCCCAAGTTCCTGTATCTCCAAGGATGGAGACTCCACCACCTCTGTGAGCAACCTGTGCCAGCGTCTGATCACCTTCACACTGAACAAGCACTTTCTTACATGTAAATGGAACATCCTGCACTGTGTGAGCCCGTGGTCTCCGGTCCCAACACGAAAGCCTAGCTCATGTCCTGCTCCTGGTTCTGCAACCCGAGGGGATGCACTGGGCTGCTGTCTGCTCCCGGCAGGCCAGGGCCAACCCCTCTGCCCTCCTCACTGTGAGCACAAAATAAAACACTGAGGGTTTTTAACTCTGCACAGACCAGCTTCTGGACAGTCGGGTACAGCCAAGATGCAGTGATTTGGAAAGACCCTGTGGGCTTCTCTGCCACAAAGACCGTTTACCCTCACACACTTTACCAGACTTTGCAGGCTCCTACTAGGAATGCGAGCTCAGACCCTCCCAGGGGACTGACTCCACTCTCATAAGGAGCTGAAAAGGCAGAACTACGGCGACAGCCCCGCCTGCCTCCACTGGGCAGAGGGGTCGAGTTCTGCCTCCCCACCCGCAGAGCTCCAGCCCCGACCCCTGCTTCATCTCCCGCACGGCAGGGCCCTCCCTAGCGGGTCAGGGACGAAAGGGCGACCCAGGGCCTTGCTAGAGGCCACCTTACAGCGCCGCGGCCCGGCTGTTCCGGACCCTCCTCGCTGCAGGGACAGGTGCTCCCAGGGCCGGGTATGAGGCAGCACTTGAGGGCTGGGCCCGCTCTGTCCCGCCCGCCGCTCCCACCAAGACCCCGGCCTTACCCGCTCCGGCCCAGGCGCCTGGTCCCGGCGCTCGCCCATGACCGGGGGCGACTGGGCCGCGGACTGCGGCTACGGCCGAGGTTGAAGGAGGTGTCTCCGGGCAGGGGGAGGAGCCGCGGGGCCGGAGCCGCCCCCGCCGCGCTCGGGAGCCGGTGGGGAGGGCCGGGCCTCGGAGCTGCTGTCGCTCCCTCCTGCCCCGGTCCGCGCGTCGGCTGGTGCCCAGGCAGCGGCTGCCGGGGCGCGGCCGCAGGGGCAACAGTGAGGGCACAGGATGGGCCCGTTTTGTTAGGAAAGAAACAACAACCCACAATTAGTAGAAGTTCCTAGAGCAGCTTCTGAAGGGTGAGATGAGCCAGAGCACGGAGGTGACTGCTTTGCTGCAGGTATTTGCTGCAGAAGGTGCAGAGAGCAGAAGGCAGTGGTGGCCCTTGTCAGAGACGGGGCTGTGTGTGGCTGGGCTCAGCTGGGCAACGAGAGGGTGTGCAAGAAAGCAACCTGTGTAAGAAAGATAAAACAATCTTTCTCAAGCATATCCTGGGTTAATATGGACCATATGATGCTTGGTAACTGCATAACAGATGCAGCTGCAGCGTGTGCAGGTGTGGGCACAGGCTTCTGTGAAAACACCAAGAGCAAAAGTACCCGTGATGTTTGTTTCTGCCCCTTCTTGCAAGGGGAGCTTTCATGCAGTGCTCAAACTGCCAGTGGTTTCCTTTTCCTTCTTGCTCCCAAAGATGGATTAGCCCTCAGGCCTCTTTCCTGTAGATGTGCGGGTCATGATCCAAATCAAACAGTCCACAAGACAAAAGTCCAACCCCGTTTATCACCAACACCTGAAATCAGATACAAATCTAAGGGCAAGAACTCAAAGTTTATGAGCAGTGAGATGGCCAGGCAGCACACCAGCAGCACTCCGACCCTCTTTGGAGGCCAAGAGAAATGCTCGCAGCCCAGGGTGGTCCTTTCAGGAGAAGCAAGAGTACCTGGAGGTTCCACCACGGAGACAAGTCCATGAACAAAACGCACCATCCCTGCAACCACTGCCCAGTGCTCCCCAGTCCAAGCACCAGCCAAACAAGCACCCAGCAGCCAGAGAGGGTACACAGTACACGGGTAGGGGCACCACAAAGTGACCAAGACCTCCCATCTCTGTTTCTCGCATTGTGGAAGTGGGATCCAGGCTGGCTGGGCTCCTCCAGACCATATCTGACTCCTGTGGCTTTTTTACCCCTTGAGAAGAAGAGCTCAAGGCAGGGATGAGAAAAGTTCAGCAGCAAGATCTGTGTGGCACAGGTGACCATGTTAGTCCTAAGCATGACAGAAGCTTTGGCTTTTTTATACGGACCAGTTTTCTGAGGAGCAGAAACCCATGTCTAGGCAATGAGTTACTGACAAGCACACTAGAATAAACAGTGAATGAAAAAAAAGTGGTTTTTCTACTAACATTTGTTGTCACCTGGCTACTGCAGCCTTTCCACTTTATTACTCAGAGGTATCCACACAAGTTGCTCAGTAGTCCCATCCAACAACAGCTCCACTCATTGTGGAGCTGTCTTTTGTCCAGAGCAAAAGAGGATTGGAACACTGATTGATACAGAGCAAACCCAACAGACCTATTAACACCACCAAATTATACTGTTGGGGGTGGTGCAGTGTGCTGATGACTTAGGAGGGAGATGCATGAGTTTCTGGGCCAAAACAATCAAGCACTGAAATTCACACGAACTAATCAACTAATTGCATTAAATCACACTTGACCTGCCCATCAGTTATCTCAGCCCTCTGACCTGATCATATCATTACCCTGGCTGCTGTTTCACAGTTCTCATAGTCGTCCTGCTGTGTGCTTGACAAGGTTTAAAGCTACTAAAACTTAATAGAATTACCAACAGAAAGGAGTTTAAATGTTTGGAGATAACTTCATACAGTCACACCTGCCCCTTTACAAATGCACAGCAAATGTTTACTTAAGCAGTGCCTGAAGATGAACATACACAGGAAAAATACCCCTGAGGAAACGTACCCCGAGGACTAACAAACAGCAGGTGGCTGTTCTGACACCTTCTCATAGCTTTTATATAAATTAATTACATCCTGCACACTGATAACTGAAACACAGAAGAGCACTTATGGTACTGTGGAATAGTTCAAAGCAGAATAAACACAGGTATGAACCACAGCATTATGCAGTATTCTTCAAGAGTTCAGATTCTTCAGCTCCACCTCTGATGTTGTTTTGAACAAGTTCCCAATGGATGGTGGGGGCTGTATTCATTCCTCAGCTCCCAGCTGCCCAGCAGGGCAGCAGTTCTCCTGCCCTGGTCCCATACCCTGCATTCGCTCACAACAAACACCCGCACTAGGAGCTGTGCAGCAGATTCTGCTTGTGGGGGGGACTCCGATCTACAGGATCACGTCCACTGTCACATCCCCGAGGTGCAGGAGGGCAGAAGACCCACCCTAAGGCAGCACACCAGAATGGGCATCCCAGAAGGTGTCCTATGGCTTTGTAACAGCTCTCTCACTCTGCTAACTGCAACGAATGGGGATGCAGCAGCAGCGCACACCTTTAGCTCACCGCTGGCCAGACCCAGACCTTATAGCCTGCCCAGCACAGCTCTGCATTCCCATTTGCTCTGTCAAATGGGGAGATTTTGATCTATTCCAAAAAGAAAAGCCTGTTCACATTGTCCTCTGTAAAGTCATGAACGAGAACAACCTGCAAGTTCAAAAGCAATGCAAAGAAAAATGCAGTCCGCACTAGCATCAGCAGCAACTTTTTGAGCCAAGTACTCTCATGGCAAGGCAAAGTAAGTCACTGTCCTAGAATTTCATCTCCAAAATGCAGGAATCAGGACTTGAACTATAATCAGAGAATCATTCAGGTTGGAGAAGTTTCTTTCCTCCCTCTCCCACAAGATACTACTTACTTTGGGAAAACTCAGCTGCCTTAAAAAGCTGAAGAATGCCAGTGCAGGCACTTTCAATTTAAAGCAAAATTCTCTTTTCAGCCAGAAACTGTTCAATGTATGAAAATCCCTTTGTGAGTACTTCCAATATGTCCAAACTGGCTATTTTCTTAAGTCTCCTTGCAGAGAAACCACGGGTTGTGGCTGTAGCATTCAAACACTGGCACCCATGACAGCTGCAGTTGTCACTGGAGAAGGGATTCACCAAGGTTCACCATTATGGAAGAAAAACCCCTGAAACACTTGGGAACAACTGACTGCTTCTTGCTATCCTAAACAGTATATAGCTAGAACAGGAACTTGTGATATTTAATAACATAAAGTATCTTTACATTAAGGAAACCATGGAAAAGCAGGGGGGAACAAAAGCCCTCCCTTCCAGGCTTGTGTTTCAAGCAAGACATGAAGTCATCCTCTTAAAAGACAACTCTACAGAAAATCCTGAGAAGTCCTCTGTGCTTCTCAGTTCATCAAATCAGCTCAGTGCTAAGATAATCAAGCGGCCGCAAATGAAAACTGGTGAAGTAATTACCAACTAGGAAAGGACCCCTGATGGTCCTGATGATGTTCCTTGTGATGCTAGGAAGTCCTGCCTGGCAATGACTACATTGTGATAGGGCAAATTTCCAGCTGTGAAACCTGTTCATGTCCTCCCCACACTGACCATGCCAGAGCTTCCAGCATGGAGAGTTCAAGACAGTCACCGAAGCTTTCCAATGACCAATTCACTTGCACGTTGCAATCTGTGTGGACGGATGACCTCAGGGACAAGCAAATGCCACAGGCACTGAAACCCAGAATCTGACTCTGATAGACTTGAAGGTCTTATCACACAAAGTTTGGAAACAGAAAAGGAATCAAAGCTACTAATCTGGGTATCAGTAGCTCGCCCTAGACAGAAAGCCAGAGAAACAGCAGCAAAGAATGCAGACACAGAAAAAGCCCAGACTGGCATTTAGAGACTTACAGAAACATGATCTGCAGGTTGTAAGGTCACTGGAGAGTGAGTTAAAGGAGAACAGCAGGCTTTCTCCTCCGATGAGGTTACTACTAATCTACCAAACAATCTCCCATGTGGCACGTGCAGAGCTGGAGTTCCCTGTGAGAAGCAGAACCGCAAGGGAGGCATTGGAGGTGAACAGGGTCCTTCTCCCACCTGTACAACAGCTATCAAGAAAGACCCATACCCTGCTCTCTCTGCACTTTGATTCAGATGCACTCATGGAAGTAGACTTTGGGAAAGCAGCAGGTCTGTGCATGGCTGTGCAAAGTACACAGATGAGTGTAGGTTAAAAGAGGACAATTTCCGTTCCTCTGCCTCCCTGTATGACTGCTGCTGTACAAAAAGGATATTGCTTCTCATTCACTAGTTTTCCACTCTGCAGCTTTTTCACTGCATGCTGTGCACTGAGTAAGGAACTTGCAGGAAAAAAAGTCACTCCCAAACCACAATAGATGGGAAAGGCTCCTTGATGACAAGTACATACAGTTTTTCCTTGTGGAAAACTAATGAAGCTGAAGCAAGCAATTTCCCTCTTGTGTTGGATACAGTTCACTAAGGAACAGCAACCACCAGGAAACAAAACTAGCCATGGAAGTGAGCACTCAGGTGTCAGTTTTCCCTAGATTCAGAACAGGAACTAGTCTAGTAGTTGGCAACAAAAATTTATTATTAGCTACCTTCATCTCCTACTTCAGCAGTCAGGAACAGCTACAGACTACCAAAAAACTGTAAACATTACAGAACTTTTCCTTTAACTACTTTCTCTACCACATCTTATAAGTGAACTAACAGAAGGGCTTAAGTCAAAGGGAGATGAGGTGTAGGATTTTAATAAACATTTTTCTTATTAAAATCTTGATATAGTTTAAATATACCATACAGAGGAAAAAAAGCTATTTATAAAGCTACATACACATTTCAAGTCAATGACGACAGCATAAATCATTCTAGATTCCCTCTCCACTTATCAGAATGCCTCGTGTGTGTATGTGTGTGAGCTACTGTGAGTTATCTGCATCATTTTTGTCTAGCTATACATTACAGGACTTAAAAAATGTTTAAGCTATATACAGAAATATATATACATATAACATATATTTATATGTTATACATACACATACACTTATATACATATACACACAATACATATATATATATATATACACAGAGTACTGTACATTTATATACGGCCTCGCATCCAAGGGCCTTGGATACTTTTTAATACATCAAATCTCACAAAGCTTTGTGAGGGAGGGAGCTTTATTTTACAGACTGCAGAGCTGATGCCTATTCTAAACAGTTTCTTTTGTTGCTTTCTACTACCTTTACACATTTCAGTTAGAGGCGTTTTTGGTAATGTAAGTAATTACATCAGTTAGAAATCCAGGCATAAGGTGTAAGTTGCTCTGTACCTTTGCTCAGTGTATGAGAACCCAAACCAGTATAAACTTCCTCTGGACTAAGACACTTCCATCTAAACATGTGTAGCTACACTGCTTTTTAGGCTGATAAACAGCACAGTAAAATCTGCTAGTTTTGAACTTAAAGTGGAAGTCACAACAGGAAACCCAGAACAGCCCTCCATCCTCACACCTTGAAATTGTCCCTTTCTAGGGTGATTGATTTAGGAAGCATTAGTACGTGCAGAAGTAATTATACATCTATTTGTTTATCTGCAGTTTAACTAGACAAGCCTCAGTTAGCCTTATTTAAAAAACAGGAATTTCAGCATGAGTTTGGCAACTGGTGATTTTCAACCGTTCTCCGTATGTCTAGCAACTAAATAAATAACAAAAACAGAGGCTTTTTTCAAAATCACGGCTGTAGGTAACTTCTGCTCATCCTCAACTAGCTGACAGAAAGGAAAACCCAGGGGAACTCTGGCAAAGGTGAATTCCACTTGGATTTTGATGGAACATTAGTTTATCTCTTCCCAATAAAAGGAAGAAAAAACCCCAAAATCACTTAACATGAATTTATGGGGTTGAAGAAGCAAGAAAGAGGGAAAACATCACCACCACAATAGCTCTTTACCTTCAGCACTTCAGTCTGCTAAGCTCTCGGAAATTTGACACAGAAAAAGTAGCTCCTTCCTCTATTAATCACTTTCTAACTCTCAAAAATCTCTGAGAGTCCTGCTTTACGGTCAAAAACTGCCCTCCCCAAAAGCAACCACAGCTTCAAAAGTGAACACACAGTAGAACCCACTACAATGCAGTTTGGGGATTCTATTGTCACCTAATTACCTTGAGATTTTTCAGACCAAGCCCCTTTCCCTTCAAACCAGTTCTGTGAAAAGAAGAGTTTGCCTGGCCTGTTTCATCCAGGATTCTCTGCTAACTGTAAAATGTGGGCTGAGTATCTTCTGAGGGTCAATTTTTCAGTTACAATAATCAGGTTTTTAATGAACAACTGTCTTTAGTGTATGCCGTTAGCTAAAGTATAAATGGCTAAATAAATAAAAACTATTGTTTCTTCAGTATGACTTGGTATTTTGTCTGTAATTTCTTTATTAAAAAACTGTAACAAGATACTTAAAAAAAGGCTAGATACAAAAGAAGTTAAGCTGCTCACGAACATTAAAGTTTTCCAAAATGTATCTTCAATAATCATGATCTTATAAACATTTTACAGTTACCAGAAAGTGCCCAGGCTGAGTTTACATAGATAACGTAGTACAAGTGTCAGGTTAGAACTGGTAGTGGAACAATCTCCTGACTGTCTGTTCACTGAGACAGGGATACAAAAATGTTGATTGTGAACTATGAAATACTGTGCATTGGCCTCATCGTATGTACAAAAAAAACCCCCACTAAAAGTACAGATTACATGCAAAATATTAGTGATGGTATCGGATGCGCTAGAGTTCAATGCAATCAGAACAAAAATTGCAATGAAAGTGGTTTCATAAGTGAACGATCCCAACTCTGGGATCTGAGCTGTCAGGAACTTTTTACAAGTTCAATATACATGACACACAACTGCAGCCAACCACAAATTAAACACCATTAAAAAAAAGTTAAAATAAAACACAGAACATACTTAATTTTTTATTTTGAAATTCCCTACTCCCTCTATACAAGAACCTTTGCTGAAACACTTTCCACAAAGGCAGCAGTGAATTTTCAGAACATTTTACATATTTTTCCCTCAGCAAAAAGATAAATCACAGTGTAAATTATATTGTTCTGCTGTCATCTTTGGCTGGGGTTAGGCAAAGGAGTTATTGACCAGCACACTGTTGTGATCAGGTATTGCCAGTGCTCCTTAGGCCTTCACGTTACAAATTTAGTTCAGGAATGTTTGCATTTAAATCTTTAAAGTACCACCAGGGGTATGACAGCATTAACTTTCATAAACTTTTATAGACAAATGGAAAAATCTACAAAACTTAGCTAGTAATATTACACAGCAATACACACTTTTTATACTCTACACAAAACCAAAATTCTTGGTCTTAATGGCGAGTAACAATTTCTGTTTCAAAATCTGCTTAGCGGAATAGAGTGGAACATAAAGGCGAGAAATGCAAGTGTTTGCTGTAGGAAGATGTTGGTCATCTGGTGGTCTTATTGTGATTGATGGCATAGGCTGGAATCCCTCCTCACTGGCAGGCAATGATGGACTTGAGGTCCAAAAGTAAACCTGAAAAAAGAAGATGGTGTTTAAACCTTTGCTGCACAAGGTTAAATTCAAACTGCCTACAAGTTGTGTAAGGGTAGACTAAAGAAGACCTGCCCCATCACAGCAAGTGTGATCACACCACACGCTGGTCAAGAAGCCAACTGATCAGTGGTCACACTACGTGATTTTACAGTAGCTTCCTTCATGTTCTTTCCTTGACTGGTCATGATATTGGATACTTCTGTTGAAAATTATAAAAGCAACACTCCAAATGATCCTGTATCAACAAACCCCCTATAAACGAAATGTCCCCAGATCTGTCTGAGAAGAAGGTGACACCCATCTATACAAAATGCATCAGAGATGTGCCACAAACCAGTCAGCGACTACAGACTACCTGACTGGCAGAGCAGAGTCACTATCCAAGTGCAATCAATCACAGCTGTCCCTTAACAAAAACAGTTTGTAGTATTTGCCGCTTTTTGGCATTAAGCTTTGTTTAGCTTTTGCAAACTGCAAGGGAAAGAGATGATCTTGGAGAGTAGGAAGTTATAAGCAAATAGTTTTAAGAAGTATATAGCTAATATGATTTCCAGCTAAGTTTTCCAAATGAAACCCCCTAAGCAGTATCTTGTTCTCATTAGCTTCAGCTTCACATCAAGTTTTCCGAAAGACATTTGGGAAAGAGTATCATTATTGACATCTTATAGAGAGGACACACATGCTGCCCTCAGGATACATGGAAGTCAGGAGAGTAGATGATCCAGGAAGAAGCTCAAAACCCTTCTGGTCTACAACACAGCCCGCTAACCACAGTCACTCTGCTTAGGGACTGTGTAGAGACTGTAACCATGTTTCCGTAAGAGACCTGTGAATGTGGGTAAGGACACGCTGCATTCCTTTCGGGAAGGTCTAGGACTCACTTCTGATGCTTCCAGTTCTGAAAGTCTAATCAAACCCTACTACCCTGCTCTGAGACCGTAACTTCATACACAAAGTCTGCAGGTAGACACAGGTGAAAACAGCAGTGCTGCTGAAGTTACCACAGTTGTTCTACCTGTTTCCACTGGGAACAGACAACTTACTAGATCTTGTCTTTCTGTCATACTCATCTTCTCAACTATGGACCAAAACCAACGCTTGAACTGCAAAAGCTTCTCAGCATTTTCTCCTGTGTGAAACGAAAAGACAAGTCATTCAGCAGGTATACTGGACAGCACATAGGAGAAGCTGTGTTATACACGGACCGCAAGTCGTATCTCAGCTAGAATCGCAGTCACAAATTTCTGACATTGGAGTAATTTCAACACTGAAACACACACTTTCGAATGTAAAGGGTAACTGACATATCCCAGTACAATTCCCATCCTCTCCTTCCCAAAAAGCTAAATATGGTTCAAAATTATGTAAGAAATATTAAGACAGCATCCAACACATCTGTAGTTCTAAAGTGAGATCAGAATGTTCAGAAGTGCAGAAAGGCTGCCAGTAAAACCACCTTTGTGCTCAACATCAAGTGTGATAGCAAAGTTAGAGAATGGCTTCTCCCCCTCCACAAATGAAGCTAAGTATTTTCAAAGGTACGTAAAATGCACAGTAATAACATTATAAGGACTTTCAATGACTTATGCCAAATTTGAAGAAGTGGTTTTAAATTTAATGCTGGTAATTCCACACAGAACACTGTTAACTGTTTGTGAATGAGTAAGTTGTTTCATACCTGACTCATCATTGAAAGAGGTAAAGCTGATGAGCATTTGTACATTTACTTCACCACAGCCATTTACCAGAAGTCTGAAATCTTCTGCTGTCAAATCTTCTAGTGAGTTCTTTGGAAGTACGTCCAGGAGACCCTTCCTCATTGCCTTGAGTGAAAACCACAAGATTCACATTGTAGCTCTATCACTTTCAGACTGACTTTAAGCGCTTTACTGAAAAGTTCTGTGGAAATCTCCTAGTAACTCAAAATTCATTATTCTCCCAGCTGTTCTTTTCTTTCAAAGCTTCACCATCTGAAATGTAAACCTTTGAAACAAAGAACTGCATCAATCTGTTAAATACTACCTAGTATTGCAAAAGAAAGCAGTAATGGTTTAAACTGGTTTTTTACCAGAAGCAGAAACAACTGCACTCTCCGATACTAAAAAAGTTCAGGTATTTTGCTGAGCTACGCTGAATCTGATAAAGGATTATGAAAAATGCATCTTACATGTTACTTTTACTTTGCTTCCTCAGATGCTCACATGCAAACTCTGCTTTGAAATGTCACACATGCACAGTCTATATAAATAAGGACTATCCTTAAAATGACTGGAAATTCCATGTTCAAAATGCAAATATGAACAAGTTTTAGTAAACTCAAAACTGAATACAAAATGTCACTGTTTTTAATTACAAATAAACAAGAGTCAGACTACTAATATAAACAGACATGGGAGTAGCTTAATACCAAGGACGACTTCTTTCAGTGGGAATTCTGGACCTAAACTGCAGAAGCATTCAGTGTATCTCAGAAATGCAGCAGAAAACAACAGCCAGGAGCAATGCCCAAGTTCAGATGCAGTGTGTGACAGACAGCGAGTGGTTCTAAGTACAGGACCTTCATCAACTGCTTATGAAACTATGCAAGTTCATCACTTTCATTTTAAAAAAGCTTGAAAATCAACATTATTTTTAATATAGTCAGTTGTCACATTTCTCTCCAGTAAAATCAGAACGAAGTTTCATAACTGATTTTTCCTTTCAGAACAAGGAAACGTGTCAGATTTGGTTTATGTAAATATTTTGAATTTTTTAAAATCTCTGTAAGGCTAAACAAATCCACAGTGACAGTTTATCAGAACAAAGTAGCTACTAAATACAAAGCAAAAAATTCCAAGAGGATACAGGCCACTTGAGCTCAAGAATGAACAAGTATGTTTAACAAAGGAGATCAAGTTTGAGAGAAATTATCTTTCATTCTGTAAAAAATAAGAGAAATTCAGCACTCAGTTCTCACAGCACTGCAGAAACAGTTATGTAACTACAGAGACATCAGAGAATTAAATATTCTCAATCAAGCTGTCAAAACTTTAGAAAAAACCTGATTAGAATTACCCTAATAAGGACAAAAATTAACTGACACAAGTCATAAAGATTTATTAAAAACACCCAAGCCAAATCACTCCATCCACAGACTTACGTGTAGAGGCTGTTCTGCTACTACCAGCATTCGGTGTTCTGCATATTTCCGGACATACTCATATACATTCTGAGGAGTGACTGGTATATTTACACCATTGGAAATTAGTTCAACCTACGGCAAAGTAATGAGGGCAATTTAAAAAAGAAAAAAGGTAGAAAAAAGTAAATAAAATAATGACAAAAGTCCCAGTACGCTGCATAGTGATTTATTGCCTAATATCCCTCTAAACACCAAGCAAAATTTACTAGTGCAGGTTAGCTTTTGAGATTCCCTGGGACTGACTATGGTCATCAGGCTGTATGGTAGGGTCTACAGTACCTTCAAGGACAACCCTCATACTTTGCTGTGTAAAGATAACACTCTATTTGAGTCCAGAAAGGGAAAATGCCACCTGAAGAAATATACAAATTGTGCTTACACTGCAACACACACAGTTGAATTCTCAATCTATAAAGACACACATACAGGTTTAGTGGTGCTTACCTGCCCTCCACCCTCCTCCTTACACAGGTCTATTGCAAAGGCCAAGTCCATTGCTGCAAACACAGCATCAGCATCTGTGCTCTGGGAAGCCAGGATAAGCTGCCGAAGGCTTTCGTACATAACCGGATCAAAGAAAGCAAAGTCATGCCAGTTCACCTATAAACACAATAAACGTGTGAAATTACATGTTAGAAACATACTGGTTGTTCAAGCTCATGTGACAAACGCCGTGATCTGTGCCTATTCTATGTGCTAGCACACAGCAGGCATAAGCCATGTAAAACAAACACTGAGACATAATGGCAGGCAGACTTCTATTTTCAGCCTGGTTTTGAATGTGCATTGAATACACAACTGAAGTGCTTTAGCAGAACATGAAGACAGAACTGTAAAGCCCTTCCTACAACACTAGTGAGGGTATTAAGTATAAGAAAAATGTGTCGGTTTTTTTTTTTAACAAATTCTTCTACATATCACCTAGATCAACAGAGATTTGATGGAGGTTGTCTGAAGCTAGAAACAACTTGCATCAGTGCTCCAAAATGCTGGAAGTTTCCCTCCACTTGAACACAGACACACTGCTGCTACGTACACGTATATATATAATGTACATACACACACATTTAAATGACTGAAGGCCCAGCACCTGCATACCACAGTTTCCAACGTTTCAAATATCAATGGCTACTTCTTGCTGTTTTCTGTAGTTCCTTGCTTCTTTGTTCTTTATTAGCCTGGAGAAAAAAGTCATCCACTAACTACTCTAAACTAAACTAGACTACACTAAACCTAACCTAAAGCTGAACTAAACCTAATCTAAAACTGAACTAAAACTAAGTACAATATTCTTTGCTGTATCCAACCTTTAACTGTAAGGAATACATATTCAACACAAAAATAATTAGATAGGAACGTCCCTTGGAAGAGATATGGGGTATTTGGAGCAATGTGGTTCTGCTCTTAATCCTGTTCCATTAAGATCATATGTATGTTGGAGAACTCACTGTGTCATCAACACTGTTTTTGAGGAAAGACCAGCAGTAACCAACCTTGATTTAAGTCTGTTGCATCAGACAGGACTTACAATGCGACTGGCTAATGTGTGAAATACGCAGGACGTAATTAGCTTTTATTGGGGTGGGGAAGTATTTTTGCTGTATATTTAGATAATTATTGCTTCTAATTCAGTTATATCTACATTCAAGATAAAATTTTAATTGCAATTTAATTCAATGAGTTCTCTCAAATATCAAGGAAAATGGAGTTTTTTTGCCAAGCAGAGATGCTATTGTCTAGCACTGTCCAACACTATTTAAGGCTTCCATCTCCCGAGGAGAAAAAGAGAAGCAGTAAACTGTTTCTGAAGAGAGTAAAAAGCCAATGTAATTCATTCCATCTTAGTGAAATATCTGACTCCTAGCACATACAACTCAGTTCACAATCTAAGAAGTGAAAAAATTAATACACCTCAAATTGAATTTAAGGGCACCCGTACAGTTCCAGTATCAACTCAGGCAATACATGTAAGTTAAAGAAAAAAACACTTTGGACAACGAGATTTCATGTATTTAAAGGAAATTAAAATGTCTATGTTCAACTTACCTTTCTCCCAAGAAGAACTTTGATTACATGTCTATTTAACGTGATGGGACATAGCTCATTCTGCAATAAGCACAATCCTAGGATTCTGAAAAGAAATGTTTGGGGTTTGTTTTGGTTAGACAGAAATCACATTGCAGATTTTATATCAAACTGACATTAAAAAAGTCAAGCTGCAGCCAGCTTTCCAGCCCTACGAGTCCCTAAAATTATGGACATAGTTACAGTATAAAATGTCCAGATTGGAAAATGGTAGAAATAATAATTTAACAGTAAAAGAAACCTCAAGCTGACGCGTGCAGATACATAGCACAAAAGTAATTGAAGTTTTTGTAGCTTGGCTCATTGGTGCTTCCCTGGTATCTTCTATATTCTTTGTGTTTTTTTCAGACTGGAAGGTTAACAGCAACATACCTGCCAATGTTTCTGAAACAATTCAGCCTTGCTTCTGTGTTTTTACCAGGTCTTGGTGTATAAAACCCTCGTTTTCCAGGTTGGTAGAAAAGTGGTGCATTATCATCTCCATCATCCGTATCATCTAATTCCATATCTACTACGCTGCGGCTGGAACCATGTCGCTTTCTGTTCTCCTGCTTTGAAAGTCACAACAACAATTAACAAAAGTCCAGTTATTGACACGCATCAACAAGAGATTAGGTACGGACCCAAAAACTCAAATAACGGTAACATCTGCTACTTTTAAGTAATTACTGTTTAATCTTTCAAAGGAAAATAAAAGAAAAAGATAACTCCACAAGGTAATTAAACCTAACTTTGTCCTGTGTGATAAAGGAAAGCTCCAGGTGCTTAGATTTTTTTTTTAATTAACTGATATCAGTGGATCTTACGTAAATTTTATTTGTGCAACAGCTCATTACCTGCACTTTGTCTGAAGAGTCCAGTAATCCAAGATCCAATATACTGTCAGCACCATTCTCCCTTAACAAGGAAAACAAAGGCATTTTAATTTCACAGTAAGAAACTGGGATATTCTGAAATGAGTCAGATCAGGTTAAGCCAAAGTCAACAAGTCACTTTTCCAAAGAAAAATAGAACAAAGCAAAGAGTAAGTTGCCTGTAGAGAAGCTAGCAGTCACACAATACAAGTGCTTTGGCACAAAAGCAGTTTTTGTTTCTCATCTATATCGTTGATACTTTACCTGCCATGTGCAATAATGAGTTCCATCGCTTCATCAACTCTTGCTCTAAGGGAATCTTCACTAGCTAGTAACAGAAGCAGCTGAGCAGGTGACAATTCCAACAACATTCCTGTGATTTTACTTGCAAATGCCTGGGGATAAGGAATGATACGTCTTACTATTTTCTCTTCCAGTTCTCTCCTTGTCAAATATTGTTTTATGAAAGTCTTATATTGTTAAATACAGAATCCATTACAAGATACCTCCCAAAGCTAAATGACAAATAAGAGAAAAAAAAATTCTGAAGGAAATGTCAGAGAATATAAAACCAGCCCTACATCTTCACATATTTTCAGTTATGTTAAACAGTAAAGGACAAGGGAGTTAACTTTTACATTAAAAGATGACAAAAACAACGTATTGTTAAGCAAATTAGACACATAAATCTTACTGGCTGCATTGCTTGCACTCGAGGGTAGAGCCTTTCTCCAAGGGCTTGTCTGTGTGGTGGAAGAGGATCAGGGTCATCACTAGGATTTCCTTCTGATGCTGGTCTGAAAGGCCGCGTGTCAATGGAAAGTTGTCTTCTAAAGTCCCTTAAGAAAATTAGAGCAGTTTGTACTCTTTTGAGAGAAAACAGGCAAAAGCCCTCTCAAACAATGTAATTCTAACACAGATTCAAAACAGCATTAGCTTTCAAACTGGAATAGCAGCACTGCTCAGTTGCTTAGAAAACGATTGAGAAGCAGAGAATCAAAACAAATCAGAGATTTTCACGCTACTGGTATTTTGAATATAGCAGCCAAACATGCCACTGATGGCAACAGGTCTGAAACACCTCACGTTTCATTCGAGACCCCAAGTTTTTCTTTTAGCAGGTAAGACAGACAGCACATGGGTCTTTAAATAATTAAAGCATATAATGCATTGCAAGAAATTAACTGACACGCCTTTAATTTGACGAAGTGTCTCTCCTGCAGGCACTTACACTATTTACCAAAGTTCAGCAAACTAAAAATGTGTCGCTTACCTATCCCTATCTCTCCGAGAACCAGCTCGTAAGCCACTACTTCTCCGCATTTCTCTCTCCCGCTCCCTCTCGCGATCTCTCTCACCCCGATTTCGTAATCTCTGCATCAGACCTGAAAGGGAAATAACCTTGTAAACATTGTTGCTTTCCAATACAAATACAAACATCTCTTACTTCTCTCTCCCACCTAAGTTGCAGTGTAAGGCTGAAAAAGTTTTGGAAGATAGCTTGAAAGACATCAATGAGACAGAGTCACTTTACTTAAGGTAGTTACTGGGGTTCAGACACATTTAAGGAACCTGAAGCATTTGTACCAGCTGAGAAGTGCTAAAATCCTTCAGAGTTCATATACTCTTTCAAAAATAGTACAATGTATTTGGGATAAGCCAGGTGGAACAGTCCTATTAAAATGTGTAAGGTCTTACTAGCCAAAATCTTGGCAATTGTTACTTAGCGGAAAGAAAGATGCTCAAAACAGGTGAGAGCACCTAAAGCAGACTCTTGTTTTGAGGAAAAACAAATGCTTCCTATTAGAAGAAAAGCCATTTCTTTGCCCGAGACACGTAACATGCACAAGTTTCACCTTTTCTGCAATGAGCTAGTAAGAGAAACTTCTGAGACACTACCAAGCGTGTCAATGCAAATAAGCACCCAAGGCTTTAATGGAAGTTATCTGTAGATTAACTGCTGTGCATCACTTACTTGTATGGGTGCCCTTGTTGGCATTCTGAATACAATCTAGATTTGGCAGTTTCTCGTTTGACAGAAAAGCCTGTGCAATAGCAGTATAAAAGCTTCGTGCTACACCACTGCCTTCTCCTGGTTCATCCTTAAAAGTCACTTTTACTCTGTGCACAGCCATCGGAGTGGTAGCACACCTGCGACCAAAATGATTGTTTAGCTGCCTCATGGTCTGCTGAATTAGAAGATCTCTGTCTCGATCAACCTAATACACAACACAAAAAAGTTGAGAGAATTTCAGCCTCCAGAAGTTTCTGGACATCTCTGCACAGACTCAGAAAACATAACTTAGATTGTTACAAATGACACAGTAACTGCCAACACAGTTGCAGACTGCAACTGCTTGCAGACTTTGAAATACAACTTCTATCAAGTTATTTCAAGGTATGATAATTCAATGACCAGTGAAAACAAATTCAGAAGCTAAACTAACATTTTTTACCTCCAATATTAAATCCCTGGATTGCTGGTTTCTAAGTTTTTCCATCTCCCTGCGGAATTTTGATTCCTTTACTTCAAAGCCACCCAATTCTGTCAAGATCTTAAATAAAATAAAAGAAGAAACCAAAATCAGAAGGATGACATAGAACCATGATTTCGTTGTAAGAGGGTATGTCCTTACGCTGGGAAGTACATACCGATCCAGGTTCTGCTCCAACATCTTCCATGAATACTCTACCAAACAACTCTAAAGAAAGGCGCCAACGTCCCAGCAACATGTCATGAGATATAACCATCCCCATGAAGCTACACTGTGGCCTGACAGAAGGAGGGAAGAGAAGTAAAATTGAGTTACATTTCAAACACATTTTGCGTCCTTCTGCTTTTCCTACCCTTAAACACAATCACACACGTCACTTCAGTGCCATACGGAATTCACTGTTACTGCTCTCCCTACATTCAAGACCTTAATTATTTTTTAAAAGTTGCAACTTTTAAAAGTTTTATTAAAGTGAGGGTAGTTTAACCTCCGACTGCACAAAGTGGGCTGGGACTCACCAGACACAGATGGAAAGATATCCATCCCACTTTTCAGAATTAACTACTCAGGACATCATAGTAGGTTCTACAGCAGAAAGTGAGGTAATGAAGGACTTCCACTGCAGTTTGCACAAACCTCTTTGTAAGACTGGTGAATGGTTCATCTGAAAATCTTTTCTACATAAACTACAAATCTAAAGTAAAGAAAGCCACACATTTTAATTCTAAAAGGCTTTTCAGAAACCCAAATATTCTTGCATCAGTTCAATAATGTTTCACAAAGTAGTTTTACACTACCTGAAAGATGTGAGAGGCGGCCCTTCACTTTCTGTCAAGCCTATCTCTGCCAACAAGCTGCTTTTCAATTGTGCTGCAAGGTCATGAGCTGAAGGCCCTGGTTTGGAATTCTCAGATTCCTCTGTAGGCACATTTTGTTCTTCCCCTTCCTTCTTTTGCCGATTTTGCATGCTCATAACATTTTTCAAGTTGGCTGCATAAGACATTTTAGTTGGAAGAACCTGAACAAGAAGATGTAAAATTTAATTGAACTGAAGAGGCTTTTCCAGGAGATATATTCAAAAAATACTGAAAATTAAATACAAAAATTTTAAACAATATTAAATTGACTTCTTAAAACATAATGACCTCAGTCATTTCAATGAATAACCATTTTCCCACTTAATGGCTGCTTTTCGTATGTTTGCCATTTAATACCCAGTCTATAGGCAAGTCAAATCTACTGGTCTATAGGGACATTTCGTTCTTTTTAGCACAAATAATTACGTTACTGTCATTTCAAAATTATCTTAGGATTGTACTGCAGCCTTTAAAAAATACTGCCTGAAATCTGCTATTCAGCAATCATCACAGAAGCTTCTACATTTAAAAAACAATATTCGTGCTTTTAATAAACCATCTATATTTTTACCCTTTAAAGAAGCAAGCCCTTAGATGATGGGCTTTTAAATGGTTAGTCTGAAGGCTACTTAAAAGTCTCTCTGAAAACATGAAAGTGTCTTTTGAAGGGATGAAGGTATTAACTTAAATGACCCTATTATTTAAAATAATAAAATCTTTAAATCTACCTCTAGGCAGTTTCTATCCACTGTAGCCTCCACTAAGCACTTGCCACTGTTGGCTGATGATGAATACAGACCCTGACTTGGCCGGCCAAACAGATCTTCCTTGCGAGCATTTGGCTGAAAAAGAACAGAACCATTCTGAGTAAATAATACACTTCAGTTAGAAATGGAAAAGCAAAGTGCAGATTTCTTCTAAAACACCATCTCTGATGTCACCTGTAATAGATGGGGCTGGTCTGCCAGAGGGATGGCCTCTGCCAGAGGAACCTCAAAAGGATTGGGTGGAATACAGCCGAGGAACGTCATAGAGTCTGATCGTCTGAAGAACGGATGGTTTTGGCCAGTCTCTGCTGGGAGGGAGTCATCATCTTTGTCATTGAGCGTAGCACCTAAATATCAGAGAAGATGTCCATTCAATTTTCTCAGTTATAAAAGCAATGGATTTAAAATACCAAAAGTTAATTCTCTTTGCGATCTCACTAAATGAGCATCTCTGTGAACTCCATACTTCTACTGGACATATCCACAAATCTACTTTTATGAAGGTACTCTGTCATCGCTTTTATTCTTTTTACTGTAACTAAGTTTACTGAACAGGCTCTGCTACTGTATCTGTACTCTATAGCGAAAGGAGAGAAAACACAAAGAAAGTGCTGCAGTTGGCAACACTTTTATACAAATGTTGTATAAATCAAAGTATACTAACTTTGATTGGTGTCATCATCGTTTTCATGTTCTGAATCTTCATTGTCAAGACCCAGTTCCACAAGTTCCCTCGTTCTTAAAGAAAAAAAATTACAAAGAAAAAAAAGAATCAATCCCCTTGAAAAAACCCCCTAAACAAAACACTTACATTTGTAGCGATCAATTAAAGCAAGATCATCATTGTAGGTGTACCTGAGAGCTACACGTAACAAGCTGACTCTAAGATGAAAGCACTTCTCATTACATACTTACCCACTGCCATTACTCAGTGACCCTTACAGACATCTGGCCATCTACCAATTTTGATCTAAGAAGTTACAGCTACAGACAGTGATGGGTATGCTTGTTTTTAAAGATTTTATCAATATAAAAACAATAGCAACCCTTCATTAGTGGAAGAAATAAATATGTAAGTGAAAGCTATTCTAAAAGTTCCTGGTGTAGAACACGTTGTCTTATAAAAATAACATCACTGATCCCACTCCAGAATGTAAGTGTGAAAGCTGCATATTACAGAAATGGATTTCACTTTATTAGAAAAAGAATCAGGAACTTTGATTAGTTTTAATTTATGGCAGTGATTAATTATTCGCAGTGATTAACTAATTTGAGAAATATGTTGGACCAGATGAAGACAGAGTTTCATTTCACAGAGGCTACTAAAATGTCATCTAACAGAAGCAACTGATTGTTTCAATGTGAATCACTCACTTGCAACTGTATAGCTCTAGTCCTTCAGAGTTTTGTAAGCATTTCATGGGAATGTTGTGATTCTTTAATGAACTTGATAGATTTCGGTATAGGAATTTTTAGGGACAAAGCAAACTCCAGAAGCACGTTATTGCCTGGAAAAGTCTTAAGGTCACATGTCTTAACTACTCAAGTCATCCAGGGCAAAAGGCCAGTTAGGTACTATATTAAATAATCCCCCCTTGTCAGGAAACTACTGTTGACAACTACATACTCTGGTGAGCATTCTGAGGTCACAGCAAACTGTACACTGCCTAGATACACTGAACATAATATTGGAACTAAAGCAGCAGTCCACTACATACCTAGAATATTGCTACCACCCATTTTACAGTTAATAGGTACATAAAGGGAAAGTTAAGCTCAACCTGTGATATTGAATCTTAGGAGCAAGAAGGGGCAGAGATATGTATTTATTGAACTGTTAAAACTAGGACTGTTAAGGTACATTACCTCAAAACTTACTAAGAAATAGGAACACATGGTGTAGACTACCAACACAAGGACATTGCTATGCTTATGAATTGCCATTTCAAGTCTAATAACATCTCTGAAAACATACAATCTTACAATAATTTAAAGTAATAAATGCATCATGTAAAATGCTGCAGTTGAAGTAGCAGGCATTTTCAACTGAAGGACAATTTTAACTATTAATTTCCCTACTGTGCTTTAAATCAGATAGCCTCAGACAGCCACAACCAAATGGAAAATACGACTAAGACAATCATACTAAGCTGACATTTTATCACGTAATTCTTAACATGTTTGACAGAATTCTACACAACATGCTATCATGTTAAACGTGAGGAGCAGACTGTATTTTTCAGCTGAGATATCTTCCTGAGCACATTGCATACAGACACTGCCAGCAAGTTAAAACTCAAAGTCTCAGTGGCAAGAAAGTCTTTTACAGCAAAGAGTGTGGAGAGGTTTGAATACGATACAACAGGTCAACAACAGGTCAAACATGTGTACGTATTATCTACTTCCATATTTATTCTTTTAATTTTTACTACACACAGAAATATATGTGTGTATCTATATATTTTTATGAATTGCTGAGTAACAATACCACTGACTGAAACAAAAGTTTCTCCTCACCCTTGTGGCTGAACTAAAGGATGAAGTGGCTGAGCTGAAGGATGAGGCATCCAGGCTCAGGTCAGTAAGAGAAAGTGAAAGGGAGCTGGATCTGTGGGAGCAAGCTCTGCAGATCCCTCCTGCTAAGGGAACTGTTCCTGGAAACAGGGAGGGATGGATACAGATCCCTGTCAGAGGCAGGAGGGGAAATCCACCCCAGCCCTCTCCTCCTCTTCCGTTGCCCTTGCACAACAAGTATGAAGCCCTTCAGGCTGAGGGCAGTGGGGATGAGACGGCTGAGGAGCAGCCAACTCGGGTGGTGCCTAGGGTGAAGCGGTCCCCACCAGC